>OZ038392.1:34673329-34845528 GCA_964036045.1 Eutreptiella sp. 'Long Island Sound 2002'
AAACTGCCCAGCCCAGTGTTCTCCTCCTCGATAACACCAAGCACAACGGCCTATCCGCCTACATCCTGGACCTCTGCTGCCTCTCGGTCGTCCGCTATGGTAGAGGCAAACGCCACGTAGTGCCTGGCCTCCGGGGTAGGGATATTCCCCGTTGGAGCGCTACGCTCCTTGCCGTCTTCACCAACCTCCTCACCGCGGCGGCACAAGGGCCTAGGACTACGTACTGGGATGTGTGGGTGGCGCTAGGCCACAACGCAGCCCCCCCCTCGGTGGCCAACCGCGTGAGTGACTAGTTTCTCGAACTCGTGCGGGTAGTGTGCTGTGGCAATTTAGTTGGTCAAGTTGGGACACGCCCATCTATCTCCTAGTGACGTTCCCAAGCCGGAGGTGAAGCCCGGGCAAGACCCACCGCTTGTCCTTGGCTGCTCCCCAGAAATTCACCTCGAATGGAATGGGGCTGTCAAGGCTACTCGCAGAGGACCCGACAGTGGATCGCACCGTAACATTGCTGCACGCCGGCGTTGCAACCTGGATGGCCTGCCAGGAGGAGCGCCCTCAAGTGTGCAACCAGATTTGGCTTGCTCCGGTTTGAGGTAAGACGGAGGACTCCCTCCCGGACCCGCGAGGGACGAAGCAGAGGCCCAGCGTACTTGGGACCAGCGCTGGAGCTCCTCCTCCTCCTCCTCCTCCTCCTCCTCCTCCTCCTCCTCCTCCTCCTCCTCCTCTGCATCCTCCTTCATTGAAGACAATTCGTGCTCCTAATCTTCTTCTCTTAACAATTCTTGAACTGCAGCAGCATGTGGGAATTTTTTTTGGTCAAACCATCAAAGATCCCCTGTTTCCCATTTGGAGGCAGGATTTTCCTGTTGCTGGAAGAAAAGAGTGGGCAAAAGTGAAATTTCAGCAGATTCTGTCTGCAATTTCTTCAACAAAATTTTCATTGTAAAGTGCGTCAAAAGCGTGCAAAAAATTGCAGGACATTCCTGAAAAAACAAGTAGGCGCGCTCAAGTTTTGGTTTGATGATAGGCCTGATACCCATACCTCCATGGCACCACAGGATTTTTTGTTGGGACAGCTAACTCTGCATGTTCTACACCTGCACTGCAGTGTGGCCGTTCATGCATCCTGCATCTCTGCCCTGCAGTCTTATTCCCTGTTATCTCCGTGCGTTCGGTTGCAAATTGCAAGTGCCGTTTCACCACAGGTACGTTTTGGAGGTGCAGGCGTACACTGTACATTGCGTTGTGATGCAGCTGTTAAAATCCACTCAGAAGATCAGCGAAGTTGTAAGGTATCTGCCTGTACTGTTTGCGGGTGAGTCTGCATCTGCTCAGGTGTGCAAGTGTCCACTGCGGTGCAGGTCTGTCCAAGTGTGGGTGACTAGGTGCATTCTTTACTGAGGGCTGATGTTGATGCTGCGTGCGTGTTGGCCTGCGTGCATAGTGCTGGAGCTTGCAAACCCCTGCCGTAGGCACGTCCGCACGCACTGCCTGTGGGTGCTGTGACTACCGGTTGTATCGGAACAGTTCATTGGATGCTGGGAAGGTCGATTGTGTGGGGGAAATGGTCTGGGCCACAGGAGCTCAACGATAGCATGTTCCCAGGGCACCGAAAATGGGTCCTGGTCCACGAATGGTCAATAAAGAATGTTCCGCTGAATACTGTACAAATATTATTTTTTTGCAACAACATCCCAGTGCAAGGTGTGAAAAACACACACAAAATAAACAGGCAAAGCATGTTAATTGTGAAGTTGTTTCAGCATTTTGATGTGTTATGTGCACTGTTATTGGTGAGTTGACAAACTGGTTTTGAGAAAGATATGAATCATCCGGTACGCTTGATTGTTGATTGTTTCTGCATGTCTGTTCAATGGACTACAATCCCAGAGTCTTACTGATCCACATTTGTATGCTTGCAGTGGTATGGACTGCCATCCCAGAGTCCAAAGTACCCCAGGTCCTTTTCAGAAGCACGAAAATGAACGCAACCCCCCCCCCCCCCAAAAGGAGCCCAAAGGCACAAAGAAGCAAAAATAAAACAAATTTCGGCTCAGTCAACCAAAAAAGCTCTGGCAAACATGAATTTTGTCCAAAAAAAATCGCAAGAAACGTTTTTTCCCATTGCTGGGTGCCTTTACAGAAATTTTGCGACAATAAAATTCAAGACACCCAATGTAGAAGTGTATAATCCGCGAATCATTACTATCAGCATGGTACAAGGCGACCTGTTTGCTTCCCTGTATCCCATCGTTGCGCTTGACCCCTACAATGCCAGTTGATGTCGGTTGCCACTGGGGTCTCCGCTTCGCAGTGCTCTGTGTTACGTGTCGTGTTGTACAGACTGGACGTTCGGAAGCTGTCCATTGAAGAGGACGTGGATGCAGAGGAGGACGAGCCAGAGGAAGACCTCGAGAAGCTGATGAAATTGTTCCCGGAGCATCTGTTGCGCACTGAGTAGTGAGCCTGAGCTTGCGGCATTTGGCCATGGCCCCGCTGGAGGGTCTGCATGAACGCCTCTACAATGGCCAAGCCGGTTATATATGCCCCACCTTTGGGCGTCTGGCAGTCGCATAAAAAGGCTTGGGAAGGACCGCCCCTTCTGCACCCAAACGAGGCGAAAAACACACAAAAAGGATCTAAACCATGCTATACATGGGATATTTGATTATTGTGGGTGGTTACAATACCGAAAAATTCAGTTCTCAATCACACTTGACACAACTATGTCGGAAAGGCAAGTGCATCTGAATGATAAGGAAGAGTGGAAAGGGAGGTAAAGGCTGGGGAGAACTTGAAGATGAGTGTGGCAACACCATCACAACGGACAAGATTTGATGGCAGACATGAGCAGAATGGGCCCGGGCCGTAGCATTCGGCAACAGCCTCCGACATTGCTGACGTTCAAAATGCAATGTGGCCCAAATTGTTGGGAATGTGGGTGCGCTGCAGCCAGAGAAACGCTGCTGTGATAAAGTTCGACGTCATTCCAATCATTATTGATGCTTTGCGAGAAAGACCTGTACTCTTCATTATAAATGCCGCCATGCCCCAGCCGTGAATTTGGGATATATATTTTGTGGTTGGAAAAGATTGCTCCAGAAACTTGGTTGTTTTCGGTGCCCTGCATTGCAGCCTGAAAACTGTTATCTGGCGCCTTCAGCACCTAGTTGCATACTTGGACATTGGCATAGGTTGGCGATCCAGAAGGGGAAGGGGGGGCGGATCTCAGCCCCCCCCCCCACCCCCCCACCCACCGGCTCCATGCCCCCGCTGACCACTTCTCTCATTCCGTGCCGCTGGCCATGCAACCCTGTTCCACACACCCTGTACCTGAATTTGTGTGATTCTGTGTGATGGTGGGCACTGGTGAACAATGCTGAAAAGACACCTGGCCGCTTTCATGCTGTGTTGCCCCCACCTGCCCCCATCTGCAATCCCCAGCAGCCGTTTATTGTCCAATTGCCATTGCTATCCAGCCGCCGTCAGTTATACTGCCAACCATTCCTCCGCGGACCTTGTTGGAAAAGTTCCTGAGCAGGGACAGGGGGGATTGCAGTTCGCAATCTTTCACAACTTCCTGCCATTTCGCAATTGTTTTTTTTGCAATTGCTGTTTGCTTGTCCAGGTTGTGTGCTTGTTGGTGCCCTTTGCCTCCAGTGTGAATGCGCACCATAGAAATGAGACGCAGTGTCAACTGACACTGTATTGTCTGGAGGAACTCAAGACTGACGACATACACAGCTGAAGGCAAGTGGTGGGCGGATGGAAAGTGGTGCACGTCCAGGGGCTGGGCAATTGGCAAATGGTGCAAGTCCAGCAGGGGCTACCTGTGCAGAGGTTTTGCTCCTTGAGGCTTTGGGAGATTTGGTTGCAGCATCGCAACTTTTTTCGCAATTTTTTCGCAATTTTCGAAGTTTCTTCGCAATTTTTCGCAATTGGATAGGATCCTCCCTGATTGCCATCCCCCCCCCAACACTGAATTAAGAGCGTCTGTGTCCACACTGGGAAAGCTGGTCGTAATCTCCGTGCAATTTGAGTTGCATCAACAGTGCAGACCCACATTTGGAGATCATGGACAAATGCATTTTCCATATGCCATAGAGGACATAAGCCCCAGCTTGAGAACTGGAAACGGGGTGTGCCCGTGTAGGAGAGTCTCCAACTCCAACCCATACCACCAGGCTCACAGGACCCCGCACAGCTGTGACTGTACGCAGTAACAATGGAAACCGCTGTTTTTGGGAGACACCAACGCTTGGTCACATCTAGACTGTGCATACAATTCATGGTAGTGAAGGGTATACATCGCTAGTATGCAGACCCATACACCACTGGTTAAGTGTGAGGTAGGGGGCTGCGCCCCAGAGTCACTTAGAAAACCAGGGTTCATTTCCCAAATGTTGGGGACAAAATCCTCAACTTTCAAACTTTGATAACCAAAAAGAGGCTCCTCCCAGGGGACAAGAGTCCTCAATTTGACAACCATTTCTCTCTGTCTCGTTCCCCACTTTGGGAACCAGCCTTGCCTTTGTGGGGATTGTTGTGAACAACCGCACCCTTGTCCAAGTGAAGCACCTGCATCGGTTTTGCCTTGTCTGAGTAGGACCTGTTTGTATCAGGCGGAACACAGGCTGCGCATGGTGCGGCCTGGACAGACATGGTCTGATTGTCAGCCAGATATTTGCACCAGTGAATCTGGAAGCTTCTCTGAAAATGTTGGTCAAAAAGAAATCGCCGCGCACATGCCATGCAGGAATTTGCCCAGAGAAGAATGTGAATAAACAGCAAACATTACTTGGTGTTGTTGCTGCAATGTTTGCATAACAAGGAGGGGTCTCATTTTGTACAGGGGGTGCAGCAAGACTGCTTGCAAAAAGTAGTCCACTTTAGAGCCAAAAGGGGCTTTGAGCATATATTGGTTACACAAGGTTGGTAGCTCTAATCTTCATTGTAACTGAGCTGGTGGGCACTGGACACTATTTAGAGCGTGCACAACGGACACATTTGGCATTTTAGCATCCCTGTGCATGGGTTGCAACATTTGCTTTGGCCTATTTGTGGGGCTGCACTGCCACTGGTTGTCGTACTTTGCATACGTGGTGCATCAGTTAGTAGGGGGTGGGTTGAGGGGTGGTCTGTGTTATCTATCCTCCATCTAACACCCAAGGGATATCAGGACAATGCCTACTGTGCTGCCTGCTGCATTCTTGCAATGGATGAAAGGATAGGCGTGGTTGAGTAAGGCACCCACACTCTTTCGGTCCCTGTGATTTCCCAGTTTTCAGTGATGACTAGCGCCGAAATCGGGTGCGAAATCGCTGCGGGGAACCAGCACTACAGCGAATGGCTGAATTACAACTTGTACACCAACATCCCTCACAAGGTATGATGCAGCGCTTGACTGCCGTGGTGTGATGTGATCCCTCTGCTGCATTTGCCCTTGTAGTGCCATGGGCATTGGGTACCTATCACCCATTTATTCACCTGACATTTCAACAGATCCCAATGGGAGAGAATCTGAAAATTGCATGGACACCAACCGATCGCTGCTCTACTGAACCGCTGCGGGTCACATTGACCGACGAGTTTGAGCTTCAAGTGCACTGGCAGGAGTACCGATGGGTGTCTGAACTCGGTGTGCGTGCGCACACTTGTCTGCACACCATACTCCTATTTCTCTCTCTGTCTTTCTCTCTCCCCTCCCCCCCATCTCACAATCTGTGGAGTATGTGCATGTGTCTGTGCGTTTTGCAGCCTAGAGAATGGTTTTGATTCTGCTCTGCTGCCCTCTTGCAGTTGTGCTGTGGGGAGCTGCGGTTGGCGGTCGGGATCGATAGGGTTAAGCTGTCAGAGTTATTGGGATCCAAGTGGCACGGCCGGCGATGCGGGTTGATCGAAATGGAGGTAGCGCTTAACAAGACCTCTCAGAGTCCTCCTCCCACAGAACTTCTGGGACAAGTGTACCTCAATAAACATTTGGTGTATTTGACGGAGCGGTTTTGCATGCAGAACGACGACGCCAACAAACCGCACGCATTGTACCGCCGCGACGGTCAGAAGAGTATTTGCGTCACCAATTTGGTGGCCGCGTTGGAGGTTTGTGCTGTACCGCAGATTGGTTTGCGTGGTGCCCTGGTGAATCAATGACGAGCTCTGTGTGGCGGCAGGCCTCTGGCATTTGGCAGAGATTCCCTGTTCTTGGTCAGCTTTGGCAGAACGGGTCTTGTGCTCCCGGCAGCCTTTGCGTGCACGTGTGCGTCAGCCCCCCCCCCCCCCCATACCACCCTCTCGGTACTGCACCGTAACCATCCAGCCTTCATTCATAGAACACCCCCCTCTAAAGACCTGCAGAATCCCATGAGCGCCTGCATGGCAACAGCTGAGATGGACCGGCCTGCCCGAAGGGCGGCCTCCAAGACCCCATGCGCAGCTGGTGGTCTGCCTTCCGCCTCCACCTCCACACTGCAGCCCCCTAATGCGCCCCGAGCGCACTGCACGCCTGTCACCCCCAGGCCCTCGCACGCACACCGCACGCTGTGGACCTCTCTCTCTCTCTCGGCTCACAGACCAGCCCAGGCACAGCATCACCGGAAGCCGGTGCTTGGTACCTTGGGTGATTGTAGGGGGGGGGGGGGGATTGACTGCGAAATTTACGACACAAATTCTGGGGTCTGCGCGAAATTTCCCACGCTTGCTGTAGGTGCCACAAAATTTTTTTTCAGCGCTTTCGGCGCTACTAGATGATGTTACTAGTGATAGTAGCAGTAGCAGTGGTGACACTGCAACCGAAGTTCCTAGCATGTCTTCCTACATCATATGTGGATGGCAATTCCTTATCCATATTTTTCGGTGCAGAGCCACAACTTGATGCAATATATAAATGACCTTTTTTGTATACCTTTCAATGCACTTCTTGCTTTATCTTTTGATGTCAGTTGAAAAGAGGTGGGCCACTATAAAACGTACAGCCCAAAAAGAGCTCTTATTCAGGGAGTTATGATTGCCCTTGCCAAGGGTATAAGTTGCATTCCCCTGTCAAAGTTTGAACACTTGTCAGGGCCTGAGCAAACTGGACCGTCATCACTGGCAGACTGTGGCAGATGGGTGTCCCGTGCATAGTGAGTGGCACCTGAGGCTCAACTCTCTTTCGCCAATTGGCAAAAGAATTGGCAACCATGAAGGTTTGGGTCCACCAAGCCATGCACAGCATTAATTACATTGGAGATGGTCCATGAAATTTCCCACGTTTTTTTCAGCGACCTCACGAAATTTCCCGCTGCAAAATTTACCGCTGCCGAAGTGTCCCAACATGAAATCTCCCCCGCCCCCCCTCCCCCCCCGGTATTTTCTGTCCTCGCTGACTCCGGCCCAGCATTGATGCTAACCTCTGGCAGCAAGTTGCAGCATCGCCTGGCAGCCTCTGGCACGGGATTGGGTCAAGGCTGGCAGCCTCCGGCAGCAGGTTGGATCATGTCTGGCAGACCCTGAATTGCCGGAGGTTAACGTCCACTCTGCTCCGCCCCGCCCCCCCCACCCCCCTGCTCATCCCATTCCCCCACATGTCTGTATGCTCCTGTGCGGGCGGCCCCATTCTTTTCACTGCGCTGCCGCTCATGCGACCTCAGGACCCCACGACATCGAAGCTCTCACTGTTGCAAACAGATGACACGACGTATGACATCAACTTTCAGAAGGGGGACCTGACGTGCAAGTTCCGCATTGATGTGCATTCGCTGGAGGCGCAGGTGAAGATCTCACCTTTGATGCCCCACGCAGTCTTTTCCGTCCGAGTCTGGTGCAGGGGGGCCTTTGTACAGCATGGGCCACCTCCTTCCGCCCCCAAGCGCGACGGGCGATGGGGGGCAGGGGGGTTTCTGGAGACCGGGAGTGTGTGTGCTCGTCGTGCGTGCGCAGAACGCAACGAGAGCATGAAGCTCTGGTAAATCATAGGCAAGCACAGGGAAGTGCATTGGGCAGGCTGTCTGGGTGTGCCGAGCTAGCCCAACCCCAAGGGCCTGGGATTGGGGATGTTCTTTTTGGTGGTGCTGGGGGGGGGATCATGAAAGTTCCCTCCCCCCAACCCCCAACCCCCAACCCCCAACCCCCAACCCCCAACCCCCAACCCCAGGCTTTCCTTTGTGCCCTGACACATGAAAGCAAAACACAAATGGACGCGTTTGCTGGCAATTTTCTTCACCGTTGTGGTCCCCACCTCCTGCCACTATGTGCAGGCATTTTGGCATTGGAAGTGGGTCTGCGGTAAAACTTAGTTAATACAAAATTGTTTCAAATTTTTTACTAAGTTTCAAAACTTAGAAAAAACCCATTTAGTAACTAAGTTTTCGCTGTGCAGGTGATTTTTTTTTACCAAATAATTTACTTATCTATATTTTTCCCCTACTAAATAAAAATTTTATGAAAACAAGTGGGGGTTAAACACTCCTATTCCTCAAATGGCAGGGGTTATGTAGCCGATCTACCCCATTGTAGGCCACTGCTGGTTTTGTCCCCGCTCTGAAGTGTTGGGGTCCCCACAAATAGTAGGGGTTACATAGCCATTGTGGCCCACTGCTGATTTTCTCCCCTAATCTACTATTGGGGACCCCTCGGACGGCAAGGGTGCCTGTTGCCCGTGCCACGTGGCTCACTATTCTATTGTTGGTGTGCTACTAGCATGCACAAAAGAACTTGAGGGAGCATTTGAAAGACACCGTGGGAGACTATGACTTGCGGGCAAAAAATGCATGCAAACCTCCGGGACCTACATGCCAGTTGGTTCACACCTGTTTTTTAGGCACGTTGGGTTGCATTGGAGGACCACTAGTCTGCAACACCCCATTATTTGGACCATGCTTGGGAGCATTACATCCAAAGGCGGTCTTGGTGGTTTGTAGGTCGGTCTCCTTCTTGAGGTTCTATGTGCTACACTAGTGGAGGCAGCCTTGCACTCCTGCATTCCAACTTCATCCGGCAGAAAGATGGTGTTAGTTGCCATTCAGCATGTCCTTGAGATTGCATTGTGCCTTGTCTCGGAGCGTTGTCAAGGGCATATTGCTAGTGCCACAAGATAGATTGTGGTTGTTGCGTGAAATGGCACAAGCTACTTTGTACTACCATCGTTCCAAGTGGGGCTGCACACCCGGGACCCCAACAATGTATTGGGAGGTGGCTCGGATGTACACCGAACCCAAATCTGTGGACCGTGCTACACATGCTTTTGTTGTGATGGCACACCTCAAATAACGTGCTAGGAATGTAAGGTTCTTCATTGCACCTTCCATGCCTCTTGTGTCAATGAGAGATATGTGTAGGATTGCACCAATTCTCGGCGGCCAACCTTGTTGTTGCAGCTGCTGCTTTTGCTGCTGTTGTTGCTGCTGCTGATGCCACTAATAACGCCCGTCGCGGTGTGTTGATGTGTTGCAAGTGGTATGTGGTGCCTCCTCAGTGCCCCCAAAATGCTGATGGTCAATGGAGAAATGACCAACAGTTTTGCACCAAGTTGCAAGGGGAATTGAAAAAAACTTATTTGGGATGTGCACAATGAATCCCACAGAGGCATGCAAACTGAGCCATACAGATACTAAGGCTGACTTGATATTCAAGCATGTCTAACTCTTTGTAAGTAGTTAGCACTAACGTTGGTTGTGGCCCTGCCGGGTTCTCTTTTTCTATTACACCCGGTTTTGTTCCCAATGCTGCTGCACTGATGTTGGCCATGGCCCTGTAAGGACTCTTCTCTTGAACGTGATTTTATTTCTTTTGTCCAAGCCCAATTATCTTACGTTATTTTTTGTTGTATTCCAAGTGCCAACGAATTGGTGTGCATAATAGGTTGGTCCAGGTGGGGCACCACTAAGTGGCCGGGAATAGACCCGGGGGCTTTGTGCCCTTAAACAAGTAAAGCACCACCTACCATCGAAGTGTCCAGTTCCTGAGTAAAATTGGGGGGGGGGGGTTATGGTAAAACTTAATAAAAATTGTCTTTATTTACTAAGTAAAAATAATTTTTTTTCTTAAAGATTGTTGAAGATTTTCATGAAAAAGTTTGCTTGAAAATTTTTCACAAATTTTTATTTACCAAATTTTACCTCGTTTCTACAAAGTTTTACCGCATTTCACTATTTTTTACCTCATCTGGTACTAAGTCTCACCAAATACCCATTGGAAGTGCCCTGTCTGTCATAGCCCACATCATTCATCGTCCACTCTTAAGGGACCCCCACTTTCACACTGTTTTGCAGTGTGACGCATGCCAGCGCCGGCATGGGAGGGACGCCGTGGGAGCAGAAGCAGCACCTGTGAACAGAGGGACACCTGTCCACTCCCACCGACCAAATATTCGTTCCCCACTGTCTCCCAGAAACCCAAAACCAGTGTGTACACCCAGAAGTACCAACCCCCCCTGCCGCTGCAGGCCATCGCTTTGTTGCCCCCGGTGTGTGTCCACATTTCATTTCAGCATGGGTAGCCCTCACTTCCTCCTCTGGCTTTCCCTAGTACCTACCGGCAGACCACATTAGGAGCGGCCCATGGCATGAGGTGTGCTTGTGTTGGGCACGTCTGCACAGGAGTGAAAGTGGGGGGAGGCAGTTTTTTTTGCGTTGGGTCTCAGTATCCCATTCTACATCAGATTTACACAAGCGATTCCAATCAATTTCCAGAATTCGCTGAAAACGCGTACATCGAAGAGCTGATTGATGAGCCCACCGATGCAGAGCTTGCAGACAGGTGCTGTGTAGTATTGCAGTGAGCGTTCTACTCCCCCCTCCCTCCCGGCCTTTCCCATATCAGTGGTGGTGAGTAGCTTCCAAACTCCGCTGTCGTGGGAAAGACTTTGTGTGGAGCCTGCCGGCGCCGGCATGGGAGGCACACCAAGGGGCCGAAGCAGCCCTTGTTAGTAGCGGGGCAACTGTCCCACTCTCAACTGGTAAAAATAACTTCCCCCGACTGTTAGGGGTAGCCAGGCAGCCAGCCCATCTCCGGCAGCCTTTGAATCCGCCCTCTTCACCCCCAACCCAATGGGTAGACAACCAAACCCCCATCCACAAGTGGAGGATTTCCTCCTCAAAAGGGGATCACCTACGTACACATGGAAGTACCAACCGGCATCTCCACTCAGCCTTTATGGCACACCCCTCTGGGGGCACACAAAATCATGACCATAGTGCAGGGCAGAAACCAAGGCCCCAGGGGAGAAACAAGGCCCTGGTGTCCAATGGGCAGAGAACAGACTCTCTGCTGTGATACCTCGCAATTGGTATGTGAGTCACTGCGCTCAAGTAGGTGTCCACTGTTGCAAGTGGTCTGGGGATGACAGCCCACCAAATGGCTCAATGAGGATGCCACGTACTGCTTTGGGCACCTTTATGGTGCAGCCCGGTGAATAATGGGGGGGGGGCAAATTTACGCTGTAATTTACGTAAAATTCTATTGCCTTCGGCAAGTCCACCTCGCAGAGAATCTACACCGAGCAACACACACCCAAAATAGGGTGGAAACTACATAAATACGGCCCAAAACATGCTTTACATACCTTGGATGGTCATTTTAGGTGATCACGGTATCAAAAAAACAAGTTTCGAAAACTTCGATTTTTGAGCTCTCCACGGTGAAAAACTGCACAAGCAGGTTGTGTACCAATCCCCTAGGAGACCCCCCCCCGACCCCATACCCAAATAAGGTTACAAACACGTAAATACAGCCTAAAACATGCTTTACATTGCTTGAATGGTCATTTTGGGTGATGACAATATCAAAAAATCAAGTTTCGAAAACTTCGATTTTTGAGCTGCCCGGGGTGAAAAACTGCATAAGCAGGTTGTGTACCAATCCCTTGGGAGACCCCCCCCCCCTAACCCAATACCCAAATAGGGTGAAAAACATGTAAATACGGCCTAAAACATGCTTTACATACCTTGGATGGTCATTTTAGGTGGTCACAATATCAAACAAACAAGTTTCGAAAACTTCGATTTTTGAGCTGCCCGGGTTGAAAAACTGCATCAGCAGGTTGTGTACCAAACCCTTGGGAGCCCCCTCCCCCCCCCCGGACCTGATTCCCAAATCGGGTGAAAAACACGTAAATACGGCCTAAAACATGCTTTACATACCTTGGATGGTCATTTTGTGTGGTCACAATATCAAAAAAAGAAGTTTCGGAAACTTCGATTTTTGAGCTGTCCGGGGTGAAAAACTGCATAGGCAGGTTGTGTACCAATCCCTTGGGAGACCCCCCCCCCCCCCCCGACCCCATACCCAAATAAGGTTACAAACACGTAAATACAGCCTAAAACATGCTTTACATACCTTGGATGGTCATATTGTGTGGTCATAATATCAAAAAAACAAGTTTCGGAAACTTCGATTTTTGAGCTGTCCGGGGTGAAAAACTGCATAGGCAGGTTGTGTACCAATCCCTTGGGAGACCCCCCCCCCCCCCCGGACCTAACACCCAAATAGGGTGAAAAACACGCAAATACAGCCTAAAACATGCTTTACATACCTTGGATGGTCATTTTGGGTGGTCACAACATCAAAAAAACAACTTTTGAAAACTTCGATTTTTGAGCTCTACATGGTGAAAAACTGCATAAGCAGGTTGTGTACTGGCCCATTCACTAAGCCATTATTGGTGGAAACAGTCATTTCGCGTCTTTGGCACGGGTTGTGGACGGCCCCAGGCAAGGCTAGAGACTGCAAAAAACGTCCTTCCGTATCCTAGTAGGCATATACTGTCACAACATCCCCACTTGCACCCCTCAGAGTAGGTACCACAGGGTCACCGAGGTCGACGAACATAGGAAAAATGGCTGAAAAGTGCATAAACTGCATAAGCGCTCGTCCCACTCCGCCCCATACAAACCCCATAGAGTCGGGAGCCGGAAAAACTTTTTCGGCTCAAAATCGAAAAAAACAAAAAGATTCATGATTTTCGACCCAAAAAAAGGGGGGGTCATTTTTTGACCCCCCCCCCCCCACCCCCCCCCCCCTCCCTCAAAACCTGAAAAAAGTGGGTTTCAAGTGGGGGGGGTCTGGGGGGGTCCGGACCAAAAACTCATTGGGGGATGCGTTTATTGGACAAAATAATGATTTTACAAGGGGTTAAACTAACAATTCAACCCCTTGGGGTAGGGTACGCGAATGGCCCCAAAATGGCCAAAATGGGGGGGTATGTGGCGTTTTCCCCTATATACGCCTGCCTGGCTTTGATCTAACAACCTCTGCGAGGTGATTTTTGTAAATCACCTCGCAGAGGTTGTTAGATCAAAGCCAGGCAGGCGTATATAGGGGAAAACGCCACATACCCCCCCATTTTGGCCATTTTGGGCCTATTCGCGTACCCTACCCCAAGGGGTTGAATTGTTAGTTTAACCCCTTGTAAAATAATTATTTTGTCCAATAAACGCATCCCCCAATGAGTTTTTGGTCCGGAGCCCCCCAGACCCCCCCCACTTGAAACCCACTTTTTTCAGGTTTTGAGGGAGGGGGGGGGGGGGTGGGGGGGGGGGGTCAAAAAATGACCCCCCTTTTTTTGGGTCGAAAATCATGAATCTTTTGGTTTTTTTCGATTTTGAGCCGAAAAAGTTTTTCCGGCTCCCGACTCTATGGGGTTTGTATGGGGCGGAGTGGGACGAGCGCTTATGCAGTTTATGCACTTTTCAGCCATTTTTGCTATGTTCGTCGACCTCGGTGACCCTGTGGTACCTACTCTGAGGGGTGCAAGTGGGGATGTTGTGACAGTATATGCCTACTAGGATACGGAAGGACGTTTTTTGCAGTCTCTAGCCTTGCCTGGGGCCGTCCACAACCCGTGCCAAAGACGCGAAATGACTGTTTCCACCAATAATGGCTTAGTGAATGGGCCAGTACACAACCTGCTTATGCAGTTTTTCACCCCAGGCAGCTCAAAAATCGAAGTTTTCGAAACTGGTTTTTTTGATATTGTGACCACCCAAAATGACATTTCAAGCTATGCAAAGCATGTTTTAGGCCGTATTTACGTGTTTTTCACCCTATTTGGGTGTTAGGTCCGGGGGGGGGGGGGGGGGGCGTCTGCCAAGGGACGGGTGCACAACCTGCTTATGCAGTTTTTCAACCCGGACAGCTCAAAAATCGAAGTTTTCGAAACTGGTTTTTTTGATATTGTGACCACCCAAAATGACATTTCAAGCTATGCAAAGCATGTTTTAGGCCGTATTTACGTGTTTTTCACCCGATTTGGGTGTTAGGTCCGGGGGGGGGGGGGTCTCCCAAGGGATTGGTACACAACCTGCTTGTGCAGTTTTTCACCGTGGAGAGCTCAAAAATCGAAGTTTCCGAAACTTGTTTTTTTGATATTGTGACCACACAATATGACCATCCAAGGTATGTAAAGCATGTTTTAGGCCGTATTTACGTGTTTTTCACCCGATATGGGTATTAGGTCCGGGGGGGGGGGGGGGGGCTCCCAAGGGATTGGTACACAACCTGCTTATGCAGTTTTTCACCCCGGACAGCTCAAGAATCGAAGTTTTCGAAACTTGTTTTTTTGATATTGTGACCACCCAAAATGACCACCCAAGGTATGTAAAGCATGTTTTAGGCCGTATTTACATTTTTTTCACCATATTTGGGTATTAGGTCCGGGGGTGGGGGGGTCCCAAGGGATGGGTACACAACGTGCTTATGCAATTTTTGACCATGGCCAGCTCGAAAATCGAAGTTTTCGAAAGTTGTTTTTATGATATTGTGGCCACCTAAAATGACCATCCAAGGTATGTAAAGCATGTTTCAGACCGTATTTACGTGTTTTTTACCCTATTTGGGTATTGGGCGCACGGGGGGGGGTCCTCCCAAGGGATTGGTACACAACCTGCTTATGCAGTTTTCACCCCGGACAGCTCAAAAATCGAAGGTTTCGAAATCTGTTTTTTTGATATTGTGGCCACCTAAAATGACCATCCAAGGTATGTAAAGCATGTTTTAGGCCGTATTTACATGTTTTTCACCCTATTTGGGTATTAGGTTCGGGGGGGGGGGGGGGGGTCCTCCCAAGGGATTGGTACACAACCTGCCTATGCAGTTTTTCACCCTGGGCAGCTCAAAAATCGAAGTTTACGAAACTTATGTTTTTGATATTGTGATCACCTAAAATGACCATCCAAGCTATGTAAAGCATATTTTAGCTTGTATTATATAGTTTTTACCCTATTTAGGGTGTGTTTTGCCTGGGGTAGATTCTCTGCGAGGTGGACTTGCCGAAGGCAATAGAATTTCTCACAAAATGGCGTAAATTTTTGCAAATCACCTGGCAGAGGTTGTTAGATCAAAGCCAGGCAGGCGTATATATGGGGAAAACGCCACATACCCCCCCATTTTGGCCTTTTTGGGCCTATTCGCGTACCCTACCCCAAGGGGTTGAATTGTTGGTTTAACCCCTTGTAAAATCATTATTTTGTCCAATAAACGCATCCCCCAATGAGTTTTTGGTCCGGACCCCCCCAGACCCCCCCCCACTTGAAACCCACTTTTTTGAGGTTTTGAGGGAGGGGGGGGGGGGTGGGGGGGTGGGGGGGTGGGGGGGTGGGGGGGGGGGGTCAAAAAATGACCCCCCCTTTTTTTGGGTCGAAAATCATGAATCTTTTGGTTTTTTTTGATTTTGAGCCGAAAAAGTGTTTCCGGGTCCCGACTCTATGGGGTTTGTATGGGGCGGAGTGGGACGAGCGCTTATGCAGTTTATGCACTTTTTCAGCCATTTTTGCTATGTTGGCGGTTTTGGCGACCTCGGTGACCCCGTGGTATCCACTTTGAGGGCTGCGAGTGGGGATGTTGTGACAGTATATGCCTACTAGGATACGAAAGGACGTTTTTTGCAGTGTCTAGCCTTGCTTATGGCCGTTCACAACCCGTGCCAAAGACGCGAAATGACTGTTTCCACCAATAATGGCCTAGTGAATGGGGAGGTACACAACCTGCTTATGCAGTTTTTCACCCCAGGCAGCTCAAAAATCGAAGTTTTCGAAACTTGTTTTTTTGATATTGTGACCACCCAAAATGACATTTCAACCTATGCAAAGCATGTTTTAGGCCGTATTTACGTGTTTTTCACCCCATTTGGGTGTTAGGTCCGGGGGGGGGGGGGGGGGGGTCCCAAGGGACGGGTGCACAACCTGGTTATGCAGTTTTTCAACCCGGAAAGCTCAAAAATCGAAGTTTCCGAAACTTGTTTTTTTGAATTTGTGACTACCAAAAATGACATTTCAAGCTATGCAAAGCATGTTTTAGGCCGTATTTACGTGTTTTTCACCCTATTTGGGTGTTAGGTCCGGGGGGGGGGGGGGGGGGGCTCCCAAGGGACGGGTGCACAACCTGCTTATGCAGTTTTTCAACCCGGACAGCTCAAAAATCGAAGTTTTCGAAACTTGTTTTTTTGATATTGTGACCACCTAAAATGACCATCCAAGCTATGGAAAGCATGTTTTAGGCCGTATTTACGTGTTTTTCACCCTATTTGGGTAACAGGGGGCGGGGGGGGGGCTCCCAAGGGACGGGTGCACAACCTGCTTATGTAGTTTTTCACCCGGACAGCTCAAAAATGGAAGTTTTTGAAACTTGTTTTTGTGATATTGTGATCACCTAAAATGACCATCCAAGGTATGTAAAGCATGTTTTAGGCCGTATTTACGTGTTTTTCACCCGATTTGGGTATTAGGTCCAAGGGGGGGGGGGGGGGGTCTCCCAAGGGATTGGTACACAACCTGCTGATGCAGTTTGTCACCCTGGGCACCTCAAAAATCGAAGTTTTCGAAACTTGTTTTTTTGATACCGTGATCACCTAAAATGATCATCCAAGGTATGTAAAGCATGTTTTAGCCGGTATTTATGTAGTTTCCACCCTATTTTGGGTGTGTGTTGCTCGCGGTAGATTCTCTGCGAGGTGGACTTGCCGAAGGCAATAGAATTTCTGTAAATTCGGTGTAAATTGAGGAACCCAAGTGCTTTGCATGTTATTAGATGGATATTTAGATATGTAGGAGGTCTAGAATTGGGAGTATTGAACATGAATTTTGTAAATTCTTCTTTGATGTGTCAGCCTTTTCAGAGATTTCGCTACTTTCATCAAACCGTCCATGCTTTGAGCGCCAGATTCCGCAAGACGAGGCGCTATACAAATGTCGTTTATTGCGTGCCGGAGATCCCACCCTCGAGAGCTAGCCCGGCTCGAGTGTGGTGCTTGCAAGGGCGGACGCTTGTGGTTGCATACCGTCCATGCTTTGAGCGCTAGATTCCGCAAGACGAGGCGCTGTACAAATGTCGTTTGTTGCGTGCTGGAGATCCCACCCTCGAGAGCTAGCCCGGCTCGAGTGTGGTGCTTGCAAGGGCGGACGCCTGTGGTTGCATACCGTCCATGCTTTGAGCGCTAGATTCCGCAAGACGAGGCGCTGTACAAATGTCGTTTGTTGCGTGCTGGAGATCCCACCCTCGAGAGCTAGCCTGGCTCGAAGGTGTGCCCTCGACTTTGCAGCAAGTGCAGATTGAGCGCGCCGCAAAGAATTCCAAGCCCCGCAATGGGTTAGCCGGGGTCTCATGTGGGTCAAAAAGCGGCCCAAAACAATTTTTTCCAAAGTTGTTCCCAGCCAGTCAGGCCACGCTAGGTCACACGAGCTACACTGGGTGGCTGAAAATTGACCAAGCGATGGAACCCTCACCCTCACAGTGACCAAGGGTGAGGTGACCAAGGGGGAAAGGTTTCCAGGCTGCACTTGGGACCAAGATGCCTGTGACAAGGTCTGGCAGTGCCTTGCTGACTACGTGCACGTATACGTGAACATGTGCGTTGAGACATTGTGAGTGATTCTGGAGGGTGGCAGCCATCATCGCTTTATGACCAAGAGAAGCCGTTGTCTGGGTGACGGCTACTTTTGCCGAAGGTGTCGGAGGGTGTCGACAGCCGGGTGGGGGTAGTTTTCCCAGCCGCAACCTACACCCCCCCCTTTCCGTCACCCTCTAACTGGCAAATTTTCTGGGCCTTTATGCGAAACCTCCCATCCTTTACCTTCCCCTTCCAGATCGTCCAAAACGTCCGCCTGGTCTCATTCAGATTTGGTGCTGCAGCCGCCATGACACATTCTGTTCCCTGTGTCCCCTGTGTTGTCTTCCAAAAATGTTTCAAGGAGCTTCAGTGTGCTCTGAATCCTCCAAATTGGATGCAGATTCCCAGTTTTTCTGTTTGGGAAACCTGATATGGCAGGGTTTATGTTGCCATTGGTCTCCTCCCCACTTTGGGGAGAGTGCCACAACTGCACTTTCTTGTGAACTTTGCTCGAGATGGAATCTCTCACCTCAACCGCCCCACTGGTGCATGCCAAACCGACCCCTGGCATAGTTTCAACTGTCACCAACAGCTCTAACATTTGTTTTTTGGAGGTGTCCAGATTGAAATGGACCCGTCAAAGTGGACAAAATCCATCCCTTTAGATGTGGGTGAAGTGACAATATGTTAGGGCTATGGTCCTGCCAAGGTTTTAGCGGCTTGCAAAAAAAATGCCAAAGGTACAGCTGCACAGAACCCCCCCCCCCCCGCAGTCAGCTTTTTTGGCAAACATATGCACCCATTTCAGCATCGCAATCTCTGCATACCGCCCCTGCCCCTTGTGCAAGCACAGGCGTGTCCAAAGACGGACGCCCTGTCTAACCACGTCCTTTTCTTTTTTTTTTAGTTTGGCTTTTCCATGGTATCAGAAACGAAGGAAACACAAGTTGTCCTCAGCATTTTTGGTTTTTGAGGTGCAAAATTGTAAGAAGGGTTTGCCCATGGATGGCCATGGCATGGGACCGCAAGACAGATGCCCGGGTGCATGCTCCCATGCATATGGCTGTGCAGGACTGTCAGAATGTGGCAGGAAATGTCAAGGTAGATATTTGAAAGTGTCTGCAGCTTTTGATACGATTTTTTTTGGCTGTGGCCTTGCACGAATGGCCACACACAACTCGAAACTACAGTGCCAAGCCACGCCTGCTTTCCTTCCAAAGCCAAATGCGCACCACTGATGTGTACTTGGTGATTCGGAACCCCTTGACCCTGTGTTACATTTCCGACATCCGTGGTGGAGAGCACCCTCCAAACTTCACAGTAATGGGAATGACTGACTGTATACCAGTGCATACCAGTGCCAGAGTGGGAGGGACACCAAGGGGCAGAAGCGACCACTGTCGCCCTCTCGCCGACCAAAAATATTTTTCCTCAGTGGTTTGGGGCAAGTAATGCTGGTTAAGGCCAATGTACAGTGGAGCAGACCGCCCCCCAGGTGGTTATGGCCAAGGTACAGCAGGGCAGCTCAATAAAGGGAGCAGTGTTGTGCAACTCGAAATCAGGCAGCAGCACCCTCCTATTCCAACCCTCACCGTTGGGAGGGACCCTTGTTTCCACCAAAAAGCTCCTGCCTCCCTCGCTTATTCTCATCACTTGCCCTTACCCCCCCCCCCCCGGTTGTTATGGCCAAGGTATTGTAAGGGAGAACCCCCCACCTCATGATGGGTGTTATTTCCAAGGTATGCTACATGCGGGACAAATTGCATCTGGTAACTTTCAAGGGAAGCTGCCCGAGCCGATGAAAATTGAGTTGAGGAAAATCTCGCAAGAAGTCATTTCCAAGCCAAGCAACCAGCGTTGTGGCAGTGATGTTGGAGTATGGGCAGCGCCTGCGATGACATTGTTCTGTTCCCGTGCCCCGAAAAATCCACACAATTTCTGTATGGGCATTGGTACTGAAGTTTTGATCTTTTGAAAATTTTTGAACGTGTTGACGAGCTTCCAAGTAATAGCAACGCTCTGCCAATGGTGGTTGTCGGTCCAGCGCTGGCTAGTGGCAGTGTTTACCATACAAATAGTAGTTTTTTCAAAAATGTTTAATTCCCAGCACAAGGTGTGAAAAAAAGGCACACAAAATGCAAAAAGATATTAATTTTCAGGTGTATGCTCTGCGCAGAAATGAAATCTGCAAAGAGACATCGCCAAAAAATAATAATTTTTTTCGCCCCCTGCCCTGTACTGCAAAGCCACCAGAGGCATGGGTACCAAATGTATTAGCGCAGGACAAAAACAAGCTGCTGGTATTGCACGACGGCCGCCCTGAGCGTCATTGCTGATTGTTTTTTGGCCTCACATTGCTTTCAATGGAATTGTTTCACCATTTGATGTGCCATGTGCACTGTTATTGCTGGGTCAACAAACTGGTTTTCTGAAAGAGATGAATCATCCAGTACACTTGATTGTTGGTCTGCATGTCTGTGCTATGAACTGCAATTCCAGAGTCCAACTGATCCACTTTGGATGCCTGTGGGGTTATGGACTGCAATCCTAGAGTCCAAGGTACCCGAGGTCCTTTTCAGCAGCACCAAAATGAATGCAACAACCTCCCCAAAAAGAGGAGGCCAAACGAAAAAAAACACAAAAATAGAAAAATTTCAGCTCAGGCAACCTAAAACAGCTCCGCAAACATGAATTTTGCAGAAAGGATCGCATAAAAGAAATGCGTTTTTCCATTGTTGGGTGCGTTTGCAAAAAATTTGCGAAAATAAATTGGTATGGTACTGCCAGGAATTTTTTTTGTTGGGATCAAGCAGTGCCCTGCAGAGGGGCAATTGTACCAAATGCTTGCAATGTGTATTCGACTGCACCTTTTCTTAGGGCTGCAGGCGCTGTGGACCCCAGCCAAACACAGGCCGCATTCACGGTCTCATTTGCGAAGCACGGAGATGATTATGGAGAGCCCCGGAAGCTGAAGGCGGAGGACCCGCAGATCGCCAAGTGGAACAGCTCAGGTGGCCCTGCCCCTGCCCCCCCCCCCCCCCCTGTGCTGCTCCATGCCATGTTCTGCTAACTGGATTGGATTGCCAATCTCAGATTGAAGGTTCCATGGGAACACAAGCACTGAACGCACTGAGCAGCAGCAGCCTTTTTGTGCATGAATTTCTGTTGTTTCCCTCGCTGGAAAGCGTCGCCTGCAATCGCATCAGTTTGCCTATAAGAGCCATCGGTGTGCTCGTATCCGCCCCTCCTAAGCAGAATTGAGGAGGCGATCATCTGTGCCTGTGCTGTGGACTGGACAGCCCCGGTTTTGTTTTCTTTTGTGGCAAGAAAAACGAGTCCGGCTGAGCAGTAGCCCCAGGCTCGTGATGCTACGGTTCCAAACGGTGTGAAACATGTTCGGTGTGCCCTTGCCCTGAGATGTCATCCGCCCTCCTTGTCCAAGAGACAGTAGGTGTTCCAGACCGTATGAATCCTGGATCCAGCGTGAATTGAGAAAAAGACGCAGTGCGAAGGTTCCCCGCCCCAGTGCATGCCATCGCTCATTGTTTGCTGGGGGTCCGTGTCTGGCAGAGCTGTGGAAGACTGGGGGCGCGAGGCAAGCTGCAGATATCACCCCCGTACATCAGCCCCCACAGCAGTAAGCAGCAGGTGGCAAAATGGCACTACTCTAGACAAGGTTTCCGACGCAGGATGGGGAAAAGCGAAGATCCTCAGGGATTGACCTCGCAGCAATAAGCAGGTCATACAAAGGAAATGGCACTGGACACTGTTGTACTGCACAGTGCCCTGCCATGGGACCCCACCCCCCTCGAGCCCACCTCGTCTTCCTCCGTATGTCATTGTATGTGTGCATGAGCCTTGGGTCACTCCTCGTCTCGGCATTGCTGTATATCTGCCCATGTCTTCCCCTTGATGTCTTGCGGATGTGGATGATGCCTTCGATGCGGTGTCACACAGGTCGGATTCCGCCTTTTGACGCTTCTGGAAAGGCGCGTGTGGATCATGCCAACAAATTCATCAAGGTCTGTTTGCTTGAATGCGCATTTGTATTTAGGACCGTGAATGCAATTATTTAGGTGTGTCTTCATGATTTTATTCTTGGTGCTGCTTATGGCCTTGTTTTGTACACCTGTTCCCCCTTCCCTCCATGTATGTATGTTGCCTTGTGTGCCGCCCAACTTCTATTGAGC
The DNA here is from genome assembly GCA_964036045.1 of Eutreptiella sp. 'Long Island Sound 2002'. Taxonomy (NCBI): domain Eukaryota; phylum Euglenozoa; class Euglenophyceae; order Eutreptiales; family Eutreptiaceae; genus Eutreptiella; species Eutreptiella sp. 'Long Island Sound 2002'. Next base: position 34,695,317 of record OZ038392.1, read on the forward strand.
AGTGTTCCGGGGACTCTGCACATTTGTGCTCATTGTTTGTTGATTTGGGTGGATCTTTGTGTCATGTCTGTTGCTGGGTCATACATTTTCGGAAGCCACTGTTTCCTGACTGATGAGCAGCTGGCACATCTTTTGCAACTGTTAGCACGTGTGTGTGCGCACGCATGCTCTCATTGTCATGCACTTGAGGGATTCATATGTGGGTTGTCATTGTCAGTCTGCATTTGCAGTGCAAGGGTACCCAGTAAAAGGGGGCAGTTGGAGGCTTTCGGTTGGGGGGTGGCAACAGATTGATGGACATCAGGAAAGGATACAACAAGGTGTATCCTTGTTCCAACAAGGCGGTGGTTCCAGCAGTCACAGACCGCACCTCGGGCACCAGCACTGTTGAACAGTGTGTGGGGGGGATCCGGGATTTCACACGGAACGGAACGGAACGGAACGGAACGGTGCCTAACAGCAAAAGGCAGGCACACTGTTGAAGTTTTATCCTCCATCGGCAGAAGGGGGTGGCACAGGGGAGGGCAGTATTAGAGGGTGGGGGGAGGCGTTCAGTATAAGATGAAAAGGCTGGCATGTGTTTTTCATTCATTCATTCCGTGGCGGCTTATACCCCTGCCTGGGCAAGTCCGCTTATGTTCAAAAGAGAAGTGGAAAGTGGGGGAGGCTGGCATGTGTTTGGGGGGTTGTTATAAAGGGAGTATTTCTGAATACATTTTTGGTGTTTTTTTTTTAAATTTTCGGGAGCTTTTAATGGCCCCACACAGGGAAAAGGCTCTTTTTGTTCGGCGGGTTTTCAGGGGGTGGCGGGTTTTCAACTGAGGGGGGGGGGGGGGGGGTCAATACAGCCCCCCAAAACTGGCGGGGGATGGGGGGGTTGGGAAAAGGGCTCAATTGACAGGACCATTGACCAGTTATTATGAATTCTGGCGCCCCGGGGGGGCGGCCGGGCCCGGTCCTTGTATGCGACCCCCCCCCAGCCCCCCCCCCCCCCCCGGGTTTTGAGAGATAGTGGGCTGGGGACATGGCGCCAACGGCGCCCCCCTTTTTTCCGCCTTGCGCCAACGGCGCCCCCTTTTCTAGTGTGAGCGCCGGATTTCGCAAGACGAGGCGCTATACAAATGTTGTTTGTTGCCCAGACATGTTAAATGCAATCGTCAGCCCGCGGACAAGGGGCCCCTGGCGCGGGATGCTGCCACCCACATTGAGCATTGTGTCCGATCCATCTACTCCTCAAGCGGAGCTGCTAGCCTTGCTAGCGGTGCCCCACTCAGCAATGAGTGTGGGCGCAGCATGGAACCGCGTGGCCACCAGCGTTTGGTGGCCCGTTGTGGAAACCCGGGAGTGGAATTGCGGTACACAATGTGCAATGTGGGGTGTTCCACTTGTTTGTTTGTTTCACAACCCCGTATTGGTCAGTATTGTTGCGCCCCTTGAGTTGGGGTTAGGGATTCACAATCCACGCTTTGTTGCGGGGCCCCTTGAGGTGGGGTTAGGGACTCGCAATTCACGCTTTTTTGCGTGGCCCCCCAGACACACACCCCCCAGGAGGTATGCATGTGGTAGTAGTGGGTCGCGCGCAAGCCCCCCCACCTTGGGAAACCCCCCCCACGGCCAAAATCCCCCCCCTACACCCCCCAGCTGACCCCCCCCCAGAACTACCCCCTGCCCCCCCCCCCCCCCCCCCGAGTTTTGACAGATAGCTGGGGGGTGGGTCGCATCAGGACCGGTTGTAGTCGCCCCCCCGTGTCTGGTGCCGAAGGCGACGAAAATTTTTTTGAGCAAGAAAAATGGTCAAAATTTTTTCCTTCAAATATATGGCAAACGATGACGTTTCTGAACCCCCTCAACGCTCTGATTCCAAAAATCCCATTTTCTTTTTTTGCCGATTTTTGGGTCTGGGTCACCTCCGAGGCCCAGGGGTCAGTCTCAGTAGGATTTTGGGGTCCTGTCAATTGACCTGGGTCTAGCCAGGGCTCTATCGACCCCCCCCCTCAATTGAAATTGCTGCAGTGAGCTAGTCAAAACAATGAGCTGTGATCCGTAGCTATGACCATATGCCTGTGACACAGGGATATATGCGAGCTCAGTATCCGTTGCTCATGGCCCCTCAATTGAAACCCTGCCTGCCCCAGCTCCTATTTTGAAGCCCAACAGCCTGAAACCGCGATGATAGTGTCTTTTAGTGCCAGGACATGGGGGCCAGCACCAGTACAGTCCTCAGTTTTTCTCTTCTGTTTGCCAGGCTCCTTTCAGAGACACGCGGCCTGTCACGAACCCCATGGTTTCAATTCGCAAAGGGGCCAATGCTTAACCTCATTCTTGAGTTGCTCATGCAGCAAACGCAGCCAATGCAGAGGATCCCTTCTCCTGTGCTCTAATCAAAAGATTACCAAAAGAACATGCAATTCCTTGCGACATGATGAAAAGTTTCTCCCTGGTTACTGGCTGTCTTTTTCTTGGCACTTTTCTCTGATCAAGTAGTTGCAGCATTTTCATTGCACATAGTTGTTGCTGGGCAAGTATGTGTCAGCTTTTGGTTGACCTATTTGCCCCTTTGCATCTCAAGCTCTCTGCCCTCAAGCTACTGTATACGCTGCCTCCAATGGCATGGCCGCTGGGGCTGGAACCTTAGCCACAATCATTACCACCTCCAAAACTGCACCTAATAATAACAGTAAGCATATCCATGTGTCATCAACCACACATTCTGACATTTCCCACTTTGCCCATTCCTTCACTGCTCGCTTGCTCAACAAGCTTGCGATTCCTGTTATGTTTTTTGATTGTGAATACTGCATCTCCAATTGGCATGCTTATTGATTTGCCCCTCTATTTTCACATCCCCACTAGCCCCAGTGTTTCTATCCACATGATTGTCTGTTTTGGGATCTCAACCCGCATTTCTGTGTGTACCTGGCTCCAGTTTTCATCATTCATTTTCAAATTCCACCTGATTGAGTGGATTGATTTTATCGGCACATTTTTGCATCACATGCATGACTGCGTGTTATCTGCTTTTCAATTGTAACTGTAGGCCACAGTGGAAGCGTTTTTTTTTATGGCTAATCTGCAGGTGATGGAGGGTGATATCAGCAAGCACTTTCCTGCTAACAGGGAAACATGCGCATGGTGCGCGCAGTGCTATGCATGGTGTGCATTGTATTTGGGGGCATTTATGGATGCACTCTTCTGGTTTTGTGGTTACCGCTGGCTTTAAACACCACTCTCCTACAAGCATAAGTAGAGTTTGTAGGAGGGCAGCCGGATTGCAAATTTGCAATCACCCACCTCCTTTGGCAAGGGGAGGCCTAGTAGGAGCAGCTGCGTGATATCAAGCTGGTTTTGAGCCTGGACCAAAGTGGAAGCTTTGCACTACACCGGACACCCTCTTCAGTGTGGTGGGCCATGCCAAAGGGGTCTTGAAGTGGTCAACAGCCTTTTCCTGGTGGGTGTGTGGACAGCTACAACCACCATGCTATTGGTGGGGGGGTAGAGCAGATGCTAACCCTCAAGGCCACCGTGTCCGTGCTGCTCTGACAATTGGGTGAAAAAGGCATGAAATCGCAATGAGGAACAAGTGCGCGGTGTGCACATGGTGCTATGCGCACTGCACTTGTTTCATTGGCACCATTTTGGTTTTGTGATTACTCTTAATGTTGAATTTCCCATATTTTTTGCTGGATTCTGGTTTTTTTCTGCCAAGCAGTATTTCGGCAACAGGGGTTGCTATCAAGGAGGGGAAGTATGTCACTGCAATTCAATTGTTGGAAGAATTTATGAACAGTATTGCAATTTGGTTTCACCAAGAGTCAATCAGGCTGTCTACATTTGCTTTTTGAAGGATCTGCTTCAGAATTGTCAGTTGAAAGCACCACCACCCAGCAAAAATGACCAGTTTCAAGCACTCCGAAACCCGCCGAAGGGTTGGTTGGAGGAACCAGCAGCCAAAAATCAGATGCTGCCAGTGCCAGCTGTGAAGAGGAGCAATTGTTACCCGCGGAACCTCGAAGGATATTATATCAATCTGGGGCCAAATGTGTGGAAAAATTTTGTTTTAGATGGTTTGAAAAAATAGGAAAATTTTGAATTCTTCAGGCAGAGGAATAATTGTTACGTCATTTCATGTACAAATGTAATGTGCCATTTTTTCCAGTTTTGGGGATATTTTTCAGAAAAATGAGTCATTCCAATCCTAATTGGTCTAACCCCCAAGGTCTAAACCTAGGGTGCTGTCCATGAGCCACGTGGTCAACAGGGCGGGGACACCCCACAGCAACACGGGGTATATGGTGAGGGGAAAATTGGCTAGCGCGGGGGGGGGGGGGGTCGTGGGAGCCCCCCGAAGGAGGGTGGGGGGGGGGGGGTCTGGCAATGGGGCTCCTATGACAAAACCGTTGGTAAAGTACCAATCACTTTGAAGAGAGGTTGTTAGATCAAGCGCGGGCGTGGGCGTTGTATACCCCCCTTTTTTGGGGTCATTCACGTAGCATACCCCAAGGCATGGTGTAATAATTTGTAGTCAGAAGGGTGCAAGCAATGGGGATGCACATTTCTACTGCAACAACCCATAGTCGAATGGTAGTGCAGGCACACGCATTTTTTGCGGTCGTCGGTTTGAATCCTTGCCAGCGAAATGCCACCGGCGGCACCGCCGGCATGTGCACCTGAACGGGGTTCGAACCGCCGACCAAAAAATCTGACGTCAGCTGCACTGCCACGCGCAGTGAAACAGTGCCTCTTCACTGCTTGGATCCAAGTCTGCTACTGACGAAAACCCAAACTGTGTGCTTCTGTCTAACCGGACATAAATACCACCACTGCTGCCCCCCCCCCCCCTCAATGGAAGTTCAACTTTTTTGCCACCATCTATGACCTTTTTCAAGGCCCCGTCACGGGAGCCAAGGAGGGGGGGGGGGTCCGGGAAAGGGGCTCCAACGACCCCCCGCCCGCGCAAGCCAATTTTCCCTCACCCTATGGACGGCTCTGGAACCACCGGCACGGACAGCACAGGGTACCAACCACACACACGGGCCTATCCCACCAATAGGTTCCCATTCTAGGCTAGGTGAATGGTAAAGGGGGTAGGGGGCCCCACGGAGCCGTACCGGCCCCACCTAAACGCAAGCAATAAGGGAGGTTACGCTTGGGACGGGAAGCTAGTGGCCCAAACCGGCAGCGGCCTATTGGGATGGCTAAAGGCCCTGACAGAGAGCACACTTGTAGGCACCCGCATTGTGCCCTGAGACGGGCTGCAGGTAGGGCACACCACCCATCGGAGTTAGCGAGAGACTTGTTAGCTTGGCAAGGGCTCCTCTGTGACCCACATATGGTAATCATTTCAAGCTGACTACATGCTTAGCTGTATTGCCTAAGAGCCTACTATTTTGGGTTTTTCGCACAAATTGTTTGTAAATACAAATGCATGGACATGCTTATTTTTTCCCAATATGTTGCACCATGTTCGTAGATAAAACATTTTAGGTTTTAGTTTGGGATTTTTGGTTATTTTGCCAGAAATGCATAAAAAAGGACATTGTTGATATGTATTGCCATTACCACAAAATGATGACCCAACAACACCCCAAGGTCCTTTTACGGTGTTAAAGGTCACTTAGAAATTGCAATTTTTCGGCCAACCCATACCACACTGAAAGCATCTAAGTCGTCACCGGTAGGCCCTAATAGGGGGCCCAATTTGGGGAATTTGGATATAGCACTTGACACCCTTTTTTTTTGTCTCTACAGACATAGAAAGGATGTTTTTGCAACAAAGCCAAAGCCAAAGAGGAAATGGTGTTGATTGCAACTCGGGTTTCAAACCGGGGCATGAAACAAGTTTTGGGGGTAAGAGGTTTCAAAATGTTACCTCTTCTAAAGAGAGGCACCGTTTTGGGTTTTTAAGCGGTTTCTTTTACAAACCCTTACAAAAAGCTTTTCTGTAAAACTCTTACGTCCTTCAGAAAATGGTAGTCACAGAATGTCACGTAAACATCGTACAGCTTTCTCGTATTCAACTGTGTTCAGAACGTGCTTTGCGTGGTGTTGGAGATCCAGCTTGTTGCACTCATGATTTTTGCGCATTTTGAAGGAATCGTTGGATTGTCACAGCCGAGTTCTACTTGCCAAACCAAAGCAATTTTGGTCTCCAACGGCTAACGGCGGTTGTGGACATAGGGGAAAAAAACACTCCAGCTTTGGAGAAATTCCTCACCAAAACAAAAAAAATGTAATGATCATGGATTCACTCTGGCTAACTTTGTAATGCGCCGAAGTAACTCGACCGATAGCTACCACCCTATGTTGCTGCGAACCATGTCATTCATATTCCCTGTTGCCCGCGGCAAATACATCAAACCTTGCTGTGTTGGCATGCTAGGTGATCCTGATGGGAACCATCGAGGCCTACCGTGTGGGCGGAGGACCGCTGGGCAAGGCAATGGATACCATCTGCCCTGGCGGCAGCTTCGAGCCTGCAAGACTGGCCGACACTTGTGATGTGGTTGCTGATTTGCAGGTGATCCTAGTGGGAACAATCGAGGCCTACTATGTGGGCGGGGGAACGCTGGTAAAGGCAATGGGAACCATCTGCTCTGGTGGCATCTTCGAACCTGCAAGACTAGCCGACGATCCTGATGTGTTTGCTGATTTGCAGGTGAAGGGGATCAAGAACGGCCATTTGGCTATGTTCTGCATGATCCAATATTTGAGGGACATACTGACTATATTATAAAATTTCTAGGTGGTGTACCTGTACATGGTGGGGTGTATGAATGCACCACTGACATGGTGACCTATTTCACCAATGGCCCCGTTGCCAAATGCGATTCATTGATGAACGGCTATGTTGTCAGCATGTTTACACCCAACAAAGCGCTAGGCTGCCGATAGCATCAATTCTAACCACACCGCTAGAAGACGCAAGACAAGGCTATGGACGTCGTACCTTGTGTCCCTTTTGGGACCCCTTCGAAGATTGACCTACCGTGTCTAATGGTTTGGAATGGAATGAAGTGGAATGAAACTAATTTTCTTATAACACCCTTTATGTCTAAGGTCGCAGGGTGGTGGGCGGGTCTGCCACTGGCTATGGTTATGTTGCTTTTTGTCATTGCCATTTTCCTATATATAGTTGTTAATGGGTTTTCCGTGTTCCATGAACCTTTAGTGCACTCTCCCTCAAAGGCATTGCACTGATGCACTACCCTGTTTGTTTTTCAGGCCGACTGCGTGACACGTAACACCGCAGTTTAGGGACACAGTGAACGCACGACATTTCAGTCACCTCATGAAATTGCACGCGAAGTTCCTGATGAATATATCATCACTGCTTGTTACGCAATTCTGCTCTATCAAACATTTCTATTTTTTTTCCTCATCTCGCCCTACCAGAATGTCTGTCTATGTTCTCCGACGGCAACCAGCAGAAAGTTCAGAGATATGCTGTGAGAGTGCTGCCGTGGACTCACAGAATGTCAGGTAAAGATCGTACAGCTTTCCCATATTCAACTGTGTTTAGAACGTGCTTTGCGAGGTATTGGAGATCCAGCTTGTTGCATTCGTGATTTTTGTGTATTTTGAAGGAATCGTTGGATTGTCTCAGCCGAGTTCTACTTGCCAAACCAAAGGAAGCTTGGTGTCCAACAGCTAACGGCGGTTTTGGATACACGGGGGGAAAAAATCCACCTTTGGAGAAAAAAAAACAATGTGATGATCATCAGGAGGTTTCAATTTTTGAAAAATGTACCATGCTTAATTTGAGACCACCTCCGCACTCATTTTGACCTCATCACCTTCACCAGTGAATGTCTCAAAACATGTGATTTGCATGTACCTATCTTTCTCTTCCGTTGAAGACTACCATCATTACTTTCTGACAAGCTGCCACAAAGAAGAACAAAGCAACTTGATCTGTATCCTCATCCCCAGAAAACGCTCACTCGGCAACCAACCTTGCACCTCTCTCAAAACACTTCATCTACACTAAAACCATAAAGAAATCGGAAGAAATTTCAAAAACTGACACAAAAATTTACATACAGTGCTTTATGCCATTAAAGGGTGGCTTCAGAACAACCACGCCTATAACATAAATAGTTTTTAGGTGTCGTGTTCACAAAGCCTCGGGAAGAAATCTCATTCCATTTACGACACCTCAACAGTTCAACCCCATTCACTTCATTTGCCAAAACTGACACAATCAGACACAATTACCATTCCAAAACGAACGGCTCCACACATAACCCAATAGAGCGATTCCCGAATGCCAAAGGAAACCCAAAAGCACTAGGACTTCACATCATCTACCAGCTTGCATCTACATATTACCAAAGGATGCGCATAACTGCCGCTTCAACAACAGCATAAAGCATGCTCGCCACCAATACTTTTTACCATTCATTAGCTAACCACTTCTACGGCTCCTGTTGAACACTAAACGTTTCATCCATTGCTCTAGTCACCTTGACTTGTTATCTCTCTACTGGTTTTTTCATCAAACCAACCATGCAATGTGCATTATCTGCCTTGTAGTATATCTCCGTATTCTTCATGTAACACACAGACCATGGAAATCCACTCATGCTGTAACCATGTTTCTTGACATCTATACCAAACTGAGTATATTGTTGTATCCAAAACTTTAAATAACATCTCCACTTGCATTTCTACAAATCCATCAATCTTCTTCATTTCCTCTATACACGTTGATTGGTCACGACATACTCTTCACCTTTAAACTCTCACATCGTCACGGCACATCAAAACACCGTACCTTGTAGCACCACTCTGCACACTAATGCAACAAATTGGAGAATATCCGTCAACAACGCCATTCGCGTCTTGATGTTTGCGTGCTTTCCGGTCTTTGGTGTTCTTCACTTTCCCACTGTTTCTTAGGTTTCAAAAGCATGAAAAAAAGAACAAAGCTCCACAAGAAAATCTGTATGTGGTGTATAAATGAGCGATGTTATTTTCCTTAAGCCTAGCTAAACTTTCTTTGCTTTTCTCCTTATTGTCTTGCACACTTCGCTAGTTGTTGGATCCAAAACTATGTTATCCCCGGTCGACCTCAATATGGACTTTCAGTAGTAGGCATCAGCCGTTTTCACGTTTGAGTGTGTCATTGGCTAAAGAATCATTTCGTAGAGACTACGACATCAAACCCATCTACGCTTGCATGTATGCGAAACTTCCTCTTTGGAGCCTATTTGCGTACCCTATTTCAAGAGGTTGAATTGTTGGTTCCACCGATTGTAAAATTATTATTTTGTCCAAAAAGTGCATGCTTCATGCGCTGTTGGGCGGGACCCTTCTGGACCCGCCCCCCCCCTTCCAACCACCACTTGAAAACCATTTTTTTGAAAGTGGGCAGGAGCGGGTTAGAAAATGTGGAAAAAAATGGCCCCTTCTTATGGGTCGGAACTCACAGATTTTTTGCTGTTTTAAAATTTTAGCCAAAAGATGTTTTTATGTCCGGATTGCACCAGCCTCATGTGGACGGAGTGGGACGAGCGTTGGTGTAGGCATTTTTGTTGTGTCAGCATTTTTGGGGACCTCAAACACTCTACGGCACCCACTCTGAGGGGTGCAAGTAGAGATGTTGTAACATCATACGCCGGTTAGGATACAACGGACATTCTTGGTGAGCCATAGCCTTACGTAGGACCATCCATGGCCCATGGGAAAAACGGGCGATGGCCATCTCCACTTCAAATCGCCCAAAAATGCACTCTTGCATTCCGCAGCTCTTGACGGTCTTCAGGGACATTTTGGCCATTGTAACACGGTCATTTGGTGTCAACAAGAGTAATGTATGGCCCAAAGGCGGGACCGTTCTAACCGGGTGCTAACTGGTATGGCCTGGGGGGTCTAGAGGGGGGGGTCTGGGGGGTTGGTGTCAGCCCTCACAGGTAAGCGCCCCCCATGGGGCGAAAGGGGTCCAGTGTGGTGCGTGCCTATCCTGCCGGAACGAGATCAAAGCAAAACCCTTGACCAAGCCTCAATTAGGGCATTTGCTCATCCCAGGCAACCATTTTGAACTTCACATGCACAAGCAGCAACAGAGGACACACACATATCGACCGACATCTTCTCCATGTGGTCACACCAAAATTCTAGGTTCGGGTTTGCCCAAATACTCTTCATGCACTTGGGGCACGTATGCCTCTGTGCTTTGACCACGCGCTGCATTTGAAATGCACGTCATCTGCTTGTCAGCATGTTGCAATGAACTGGGAGCCTCTCTGAACGAAGATAGCACCAAAAAATGGGTCCCCAACACCGCAAAACTATACTACAACTCCCCTCGGCAGAGCCAAGGAAAGCCTTGCTCCCGTAAGCTCTTGTTGGGTCAATTTGGGTTCGTTGTCAGGGTCAGAATGGTAATATATACAACTTTCAGTCACATGCACCACACCTGGACACGGCCAATGGTGAAAACCATCGGACTGAGGTGCACAGAAGAATTACTTTGCACTGCTCCTGGATGCCCTGCCTGCTGAATTGTCCTTCGAGGCCTAGGCTGCCAGAGGTAACATTCGAAGGTTCTAATACTTGTACTTGGTAGAATAATCCTTGGGACTGATGACCAGACCACGTCCCTTGCGGGCTCCTCGATACACAGTCTCAACAATATCTGTGTGAAAGAGAAAACGGCTGCATCGCAAATCAGAAGCACCTGGGGTTGCCTCATCAGCGTCACAATCAATCATCAACACTCACTTCAAATACACATCATTGTCCGTGCTACAATTCAATGCAAACCATACCAATCATCTCCTGCTTGTTGTTCATTGGCCAATTGATTTTGTTGTTGTTCCCGGTCCCCAAGTCAATCATCATGTGCTGCGAGAGAGAGAGAGGGGCGTGTGACCTAATTAAAAAACAGACAAATGCAAACCAGAGGAAATGCACTCCACATGCGAGAGAGAGAGAGAGGGTGGGTGGGGGGGGTAGAGCATAGGCAGGAGATTTGTGTTGACAAACTTCAAAGATGAAGACTGAGCAGAGAAACGCTTGTCACTTGCAGTGACCAGCGCGAAGACTGCTGACAGCTGGCTACCAACCCTGACCCTCGTCCTATACCAGACCACAGCTGAAGGTCACCTGCACTGCAGCAAACTCTCAGAGTGTGTCAAGAATCTTCGGCACTTGGAAAATGATGTTGAACAACTCCCCTTAGCTACCTCCAAAGAGAGGCGGCGGGGCACGGTGTCACTGGTCTCCCCTGTGTTTGCCTGCACCAACACCACCACCATAGTGCGTCCCACTCCACAGCCATTCGTACCTTGTTTCGAAAGAAGAACATCACTGTCACCGGATCGTAGAGCTCATACATCTTGTTGAAGTCTGGAACCTGCACCATAATGATACGTTATGCCGCAGGCAGAGGTTGACAGTGTTCGGCCGTTGTGTACACAATGCAATGCGTGTGCATGTGCGTGTGTGTGTGTGTGTGTGTGTGTGTGTGTGTGTGTGTGTGTGTGTGTGTGTGTGTGTGTGTGTGTGTGTTTGTGAAACGTAATGCCACAGGCAACGAGCAAAGGCTCAACAGTGTCAAAAGCATGTGTGGGTGTGTGTGTGTGTCTGTGTGTGTGTGTGTGTGTGTGTGTGTGCGTGTGTGTATGTGTGTCAAGGTGTCAATGCCAAGCATGCGCAACGTGCGAGGTTCAACATTCCTGCATCCTGCCACTGCTGCTGTGTGTGTGTGTGCGCGCGCGCGTGTGTGTGTCAAACACCATGCAAGCGTGCACAGCAGAGGCTCAACAGCTTAAAAAAGGTTCGATTTCTGCCACAACTAGTTCACTGGTGCGAGGACTGTCATCCATCACCAAGACCAGGAGTCAGATTGAAAGCCACGTCCCTCCATGCTAGCCTGAAGACTGATTATGAACGCCATGCCAAAGGCAAAGAGCAAAAGCTCCACAGTATCCAAACAAACATAACCAGCCCACACAGTACAAACAACGGTGACCGCTGCAATGAGATTCACACATGGCACGTGTGTGTGTCCCTCCCCGAACGTGTGCGTGGGTCCTGCATGGGGAGGCTGAAGTTGTCAGAAAGGAGGTTGGCGTTTTTGGTGCACACAGACGTTGTCGACTGGACGTCTGGTGGTGGTGTTCCACACCTCACTGATATCAACCAAATAAACAACTGCAAAATTCTTCACCTTTTCAGCAATCGAAGCCAAGGTCTCGTCCATTTCCATACACTGGGGATCCCAATCGTGCCCAAAGCGGATCACCACAACCTTTTCTTCTTCCTGTTGGGAGAAGTTTGACAGTATGGACGGGCTTCTTGTAGACGGACGCGTGGCACCTCCGATGAAGCATACCGCGAGAATTGCTTGGTCCACGGCCCATCCACTATGCAAATGGGGTAGCAGGTACGCCATGGTTCCTACGACATTGGGAAGGAGTTGAAATGAGTGGCGTCGGTGTTACAAGCAAGATTCCCATAGGAGAGGACGCATGGTCAGAAATTCCCGACAACCCAACAACAGCCAACAACGGTGAAGGAACTTCAATGCCCCCATCCGGGTGATTTCTCCACTGATATTGATATTCTGAGAAACGGGACTTCCTTGGTCTACGATGTCTGTTAGCAGGATCTGCAGCTGACTTCTGCAACCTTTCTGCGGCCTCTGCAAGGATTAACAATCTGCAGGCCAGCAACATCAGAAAGCGATTCCGGTTGTCAAAGTTGTCGGTATTACAAGGTCCTAGCAACATGCTGCCAAGTGTTGTTGGTCTTGGCAACATACCCGAGTCTCATGGGCAGCCACCAAAAGCATGAGTCACTGGGTAACCAGCATCCAAGGATCATTGTGAGATTCCTTGTTGGGCCGCATTGTGCTACAAACTTTCAAAACCTTACACGATTTTAACCAGAAACACGTTAATCAAAATGGCTACCCTGGCGAATCGGCTCACAACTTAAGATTCAACTTAAAAAAAAGTCGTTTTGAGAGATGTTACATAACGGTTAGGCGAGAGTTGCGGCTTTCCGCCAAGCGTCTGGACATGTTGCTGCCCTCATCCCCGTCCTCGCTCGGCCTACTTACTTCCAGGGTACCCTGGTAGAGGGAGTTCGATGGTCGTGTCAGATTGGAGAAGCTGGATATTGGGAATATTGGACTATTCGCCGCTTGAAACCATGAAAGATGGCCCCGGCGCTCACCGAGGAATTGTTCTGGTGGTGGTTCCTTGCATGCCGTGGCACCCACCTGTCTCCGTGCCCTTCCCCACCTTGTCACCTGCGTGGCTGCCTCTTGTGGTCTGCGTCCTAGGTGATGCGGTGTGGCCATTATTCGCTTATTCGCGTTTATCATATGTGGGTTTGCTTTTGACATTGCCGTGCAATGTGAATTTATTCTTGACTTCGTCTCGTTTTGTGCACAGTTTCATAGCACCTCAAAGCATGGCCGAGGTTGTGAAGACCAACCGCAAGTGCACCGATCTCTTGTTCCTAGTTTTGTTTGTCACTTTCAATTTGGTGTTATTATGGGTGACTTACCATGCCTTCGTTCGTGGAAACGTGGCAAGGTTGACCCGTGGTATGGATAGTGACGGGAATATATGCGGTTTGGCTGGTCAACCACATCAACCGACGAGTAGACGACTCCATGCACCCGGCGTGAGTGACTTTGGATCAACGTGGAAGTCGAGGAGATTTATTTGGTTTCCCGTGAAGCCGAAGGTAGTTTCACACTTTTTGAGGTAGCCAGATTCCATCTTGCCAACCACTTTGCCCTTGATGAAGGGGTGAATGTAGCTCGAGCGGGTGGTGGATGGAGAAGACCCCCCCCCCCCGGTGACCCAGCCAACCACGGCCAGAGGTGACTTTTTCGGTGCCCTCTGTAGACCAAAATGTTGAACAAACGCTTACCGGGTAGGGGTGTCAGCCAACTCAATTGGAAAGACGAGGGCATGGACAACCCAAAAATGGCATGTAAGCATAGGAAACAAACAATTTCCAAATTGTGCTTCTCAAAAAACAATTGTTACAAGAGGAGGATACCCCCTCCCTCGGGCCCCCCCATGGTCGCATTCCGCCCGAACACTAGGCACGGCCACATGGACAGATCGTAGCAACAAGTGCCAAACCGGTTCGCTTTCGGTTTCACTTCTTAGGTGAGCATTCACGACACTCTGAGGCTGGGAGTATGCGTTGACCATTGCCCAATCCTTGGCGTTAACACTACGGTCAAGACGTACGGGAAGACTTCCTTAACGTGGCCTGTGTCATACACCTCGCGACCCGTGATGGGTCGGTGTATCCCCCAAATGCACGATGCAAAGAATATTCAAGACTTGAAGGACTTAACGGCTTCACTACGAGTGACCGCATGGGGCTTTTGGTGTATACATAATGCGTGGGCGATCCGCTGGGTGCTTGCCGCCGTCGGCATTAGTGCAATCCTAATGTGCTTTTTTTGGACGTTCTCTCTAACCTTCTTCGTTATGCCTATCGCACACTTCACTCTGGCCTTCGGCGCCATCCTCCTCGGAGGAAGTAGTTTCATTTTGTGGCAACATGGGCGTAGTGATGCCGTAGGCGTCCTTGGCGAAAAATGCTGGTGGTGCACCGGAGCCAGTATTGTGCTTTTCGTGGCTTTCATACTATATCTTCTATTGCTGGTGTTCATGATCCGACACATCCACCTTGCATTGGATGTCATTAAGATCGCCTCCAAAGTTGTGGTGTCACTACCCCATATACTTGGCGTCCCCTTTATTGGTTTTGTTGTGTTTTGCGCATTTACGTTGTGGTGGTTTTACGTCACGGCTCTCTTGAGTACGAGTGCAAAAGTCGAATCCGAACGTATTCAAGTTCCTTTTCCCATTCGCACGGTAACCGTGCAATCCTTGCACAAAGATCCCACTTCAACGGAATTCACGTGGATGCTACTTTTTGGCTATTTATGGGGCACGGCACTACTTTCGGCGATAACCTACATGGTCACGGCGTTCATCGCCGTTTTTTGGTATTTTTCAGTACCTGGGGACGACAAGTACGCCCCGAAAGGCACCATGAAGCATGCATTGGTTACCACTTTCCGGTACCACTTGGGCACGCTCGCTCTCGGCTCGTTATTCCTTGCCATCGTTCAAATGATCCGCATCGTTCTCCATTATGTGGAAAAGAAAGCTCGGAAGGTGAAAGAGACGAACCAAGCTTCCAAATTCCTCATGGCGTGCTCACATTGTTGTTTGAATTGCATCGAGAGGTTTGTAAAATTCGTGGACCACAATGCGTACATTGTGACATGCGTCGAGGGGACGGGATTTTGCTCGTCCATCGGAGTTGCGACGCACCTAATCATCAAGAACCTTGCGAGAGTCGGGGCGTTGAATTTCATCTTGGATTTCATGTTGTACCTCATGAAGTTTTTGATTGCGGGGAGCAACGTGTTGATCGCATGGTTTTTGATGACAAAGGTTGATTACTTCGGCGCCAAAGGAGCATCTGCGACACCAGGTGCGAGCATTCCTACCCCAAAGGGCTAGTGGTGCAAGGCTCCTGATGAAGGAACGATGCCGTGTGCCGGCGGTGGTGGATGCGAGCGCGCAACCATGTGTGGATCCGGGAATCTTCAAGCGCACGGAAGGACAAGGGGTGGGGGGTTGGCGCACACAAGGTGCATGGCAGGTGGGGGGTTGGCGCACTCCAAGCATGTGCATCTGGGTACACCAGTCTATGGTTTGTAGACAGCAGGTGCTGCAATAGACTGCTAATGGTCGACACTACTTACATGTGTAGTGTGGAGGGACAACATTAAGGAAGGAGATCGAAGTTTTGTGTTGAAAAGCGATCCAGTATTGCCGTGTGAAATGTGATATGGAACATGGACATGCCAATTGATAGTATTTGTGGATTGTGCATGCTTGGCATGCGATGCCCAGCATGAGGGGGAAATATCTTATTTATCTTTGCCTGTGGTATTGGTAATGCATTTGCGTGATGGCAACCGGAGTCCCTCCCCCCCACACACACGCATGTAACATTATATGCATTGGCACTGAACCTACTCATGCCTACACCGAAAGGTGAGAAGTGGTTCTTTTTTGCCAACTGGTGCACCTCCTTGTAGGCCAAAATGACTTTCTATGGGACCACATTTGCTGTGCAATTTAGCGCAGCCGTATTTCAATCCCGCTACCAGTCTTGAGCCTCCCTACCTAACTTGTGCATTTTTTCTAACAACAAAAAGTGGGCATCCCTAGATTCATCAACTGAGCCACACCGTTATTTATGGTTCCTTATTTGTCAGCACACCAAGCATAAAAAATGATTAGCATCCAAAATTGTTCCCGATTTCTCTTCACAGGTGAGCTGCTCTTCTCTTTGGATGTGTGTTTTTGTGTCTTGGTTTCTCTCCCATTGCGGAGCCCGCCACTGGGTCCGCGACCACGGAGCCTCCCACCGGGCCCGTCGAGGAACCACGTGACACCCAAGCTGTTTGGGAGTCCCAACCGGCCCCGGAGCTCGAAGGGGCGCCAAGGGCCCCTTTGGGTGTCCCTGGAGGACATCCATGTGACGATGGGGGTGCAGCGTTGTGAAAGGTTGTGTCTGTCCTCGTCCTCCTTCCCCTTTTCTTTCCATTTATGGTTGTGCTCTTTTCCGCTTGTACTTTTTTTTTATTCCTTTTCATCAACCTTTTGCACAAAAGTCCTCCACAAACCCTGTCTTGGTCAACTATCGACCCTATGCGATGTTTGAAAAAAAAACTGGGAAAACAAGATGAAAAAACAAAACAGCTACATTGGCCTTTCTCGCCGTAGCTATGTCGCGTGCTTTTTTGGCCACCCACTTTTGCACTCGTAGGCCTCATCCTCGTGGGAGCCATCACCTATGTTACTGCATCCTTCTTCATGGGGGTGTTCCATACGGTTGTCGACACGATCCTCATTTGCGTGTTTCTTGATGAGACCCTTAACAACGGGAGTGAGGATCGTCCATATTACATGACGGAGGAGATGCAAGAGCTGTTGAACAAGCACAACACACTATCCGAGGCTGAGAAGGAGCAACAGCACCTCGCACTGTAAACAGGTGTCGTAGGGTACCGCATGGGGTTTAGGGTGTGGACGGGGTCTGCGACACGAACTCTTCACAAACAGATAAAGCAAAGACTCCCTGCATTCATTGAGGTGTGAAAGAAACAGCGACAAGGCCAGGGGCTTTAGTGCAAGCTGTCGATCAATCGACAATCACAGATCAATAGACAATCGCATGCACTGGCACTTCACTTGGCGTAATTAAAATCGCTGTCACCTTGGTTTCCTAAACCCCAACCTTTCGTTCTATGTCTACACCGCACACGATCTCAACGGAATCTATCACTGCTGAACCCCACACTATCCGGACGGGCAGTGTGTCGCCCTCCCAACCACAGTGTTGCACTTATGAAACAAAATTCATGAAGGCCCAAATTTGGCTGGGTATCGGTACTTCGCCCAAACACTCCACACACACACACACACACACACACACACACACACACACCAATTCAGGCTGTCGGCGGTTCAGTCAATCACTCCTGAAACCCAAATCTGGCTCCACTGTTGGCCCAACACAACCCATGACTCCCACAGCGAGATGGGAAGAATATCGCTGAGTCTGAGCTGCAGCAGGAGACGTTTGATCAGGGGTTTCCACAACGAATCAGGATAGTTCAAAGCACCAACCCCCATGAGGATGGATCGGAAACTTTGTGTCATTTCTGCCACAGTGGTCGCTTGCCACACTGACTGGCGCACCAGTGAAGGGAGGTACGTGGTGATCACCTGGCGAGCATTCAGGGCTTTTGGTGGTAACCACGATGACCATTCAACTGCACCTGGGGGCTGTTGCATAAGGTCCCACAGCACACCCCTACGAAGTAGGCCAATGCCCTCGTCAGGGTCAGTCAGGATGTTCGAACAACATCGCACCTCCGATAGGCCGCGGGGTGCGCACGTCTTTAGGGGGTGCATTCGGCGATGTGTAATGTTGGCCATGAAGAAAAGAAACCGAATGTTGAACCACTATGGTCTAATGTCTAATAAACACTGTTGTCCACAGGGTTGGTGAGTCCTCCGTTGGGTGTAGATATGGAAAACAAATGGGCCGCTGGTGGCAACTCTACAGTGGATGGGATGTTGGGTGAGTGGCGCAGAGGCATCATCTGTCCGCTCTGTGCTCTGCAGGGGTGGATGTTTTGTGCTTCGGGCTTTCGAACTCGACATAGCAGATATTCAGCACCAAGTCGCCTCTCCCAGCCTCCTAACCCCAGCTGCTGCCCCAAAGCACAGCACCCTGATGCTACCCAATTCATAGCCTTACTGCTGCAGGGTACAGTATCCTACAACAAAACAAGGAGCATGGCCCTGCTGCACCGAAGCAGTGACCAAGGTCAGGGTCTGCACTCCTCAGCGCCCACCAGGGCCGTGAGTGCAACTTAACTCCATGTAGCTTAGGACATTGCAGTTGTATTTGCATGCCTGCCGTAGCCCCCATCTTGCACCCATGCATGTGCACCCATTTACCACTCACCCACTGCCTCAATTTCCTGATACCTCTTGGATGCTTCCTCTTTTTTCAAAATCTTTCTTCAGTCTTTGTACAGCAGCATGCAAGGCACTCTGTATCTGGTCTGATGCGACCTGAGCCTTGGGAGCAGGAAATCATCGCATGCTGTATCAATCTGTATCTGCATATGAATCTGTAAAGGAAGGTGACCTGTGTGCTCAGGGCACCCATCAGCCCAGGATGTCCGCACCGAACGCTGTTGTGTTCGGGCCGTGTTTTTCTGTCTCCATGATTCGGCCTGGGTGGGGCTGCGCATTTTGCATCGTGCAACAAAGGAGGCAGGGGCTTTTTTTGGAATGAAGGGTCCCTCCCAAGGGTGAGGGGTTGGGGGGTGACCCCTCACCTTTCAAGAGTAGGAGGCCCAACGGTGTAAGTTGGGAGCGGAGGCTGCTGTTGCCTTATTTCAAGTTGCAAAACACTGCAACATTGCTTTTGCAACCCAGTGTCACCTGACCCTTGGCCGTTGTGCTGACCTTGACCCCGCCCCCCACCTGTTGCTTTAGGCCACAAGGCCACAATGTTCCCTGACATGGGGCCCATGTGTCACGCAGGCCCCCTGAAGCTGAGTCCGATTCTGCAATTCCCAGCGGGCGGCATGTCGTTCTCTTTTTGGCCGCCGCTACTATTCGCAGAGGAAGGGAGTTGGAATGGAACTGGCAGAGGCTGATTACGGAATTTGCAGCCCATCGGCGACTCTTTGCGTGCCTCGTTGCGCCGTTGACGTGTGTGACGTTGATGTGGCGCTGTGTCTCCGATGACACCCGGTTGGTCCGCTGCACTCCTGCAGGCCAACAACTGCGTTGCCTTGCCCGGGGGGTATGCCTTTGGGCACGCGGCACATGGGGACAGTCCTGACACATACTTGGATGGCAGAGGGGTCGCACCGTGAGACAGCAGTCGGCCAATGCATCGCGTCTGCCTCGCTGTGCACACGTGGGAGCATTTGGAGATGCCCGTTCCACACGGTGACGTTTGTCAGCGCATGAACATGGGCTTGGATTGATACCCCGCCCGCCATGACACAGCCCCGCGGGAGGGGGGGGGCGAGGAGGATGATTGGAGTGTCATCCGCAAGCACGGCCGACACTGAGAGCGCTTCAGACCCTGTACCCGAGTTGCGGGTGGTCCGGCGCGCGACCCGCGCACTGCAGGGCGTACCCCCGTGTTCCCCAGGCACTCCGGGGCTCGTCCTGTGGGGGATGGGCTTGCCCAGGGGGGCCTGGGCCAGCATCGCGTCGCAGCCTCCTCAACAGACGGCATGTCCTCCTCACGGGGGGGCCTGGCCGGAAGCGCAGGGCTGCGCTTGAAAGCCCCCCCCCCCTCCCCAAGTGTCAGTCGCCCTCGAACCGTATCTGAAACTGCGGCTACCGCCGCCTCCTGCTCCGCGAATGCCTTCCCAACCGCGGCCGACCGGTCTCACGCCGCACTGGCCCGTGGCCTCAATCTCTTTTGGCGCGCCTTATGAACTTCCCCGACTCAGGGGTCCGGGATCGCGTCTGGAAAGAGCTCAACGGCACATAATCGTGGCACGTCATCATCGCAGTGCCCGGGTCAGCGTTCTCAGTATGGGCAACACCGCAGGCCAAGCGCTCAGGACTGAGCGGTTCCGCAAAGGTGCGCGCATCCGCATGGCAAAGCGAGGGACAAGGGACGGTGCCCAAATGCAAAGGTCTGCAACGGATACACACAGACCTCACGCGGCACTGCCTTGGCATCACATGCCCCCGTACCCAAGGGCCAGATAAAAGATGCGTCCCTTCTTGGTCTGGATCTTCTCACTCTCTGACGCTGTATTGGCACCCATTTGCAACGAACGCAACTCTCGAATCCGCAGTCATCAAAGGCTGGGTTTGTTGAGTGCACCCTCAAGGGACAGTGTGTTAGGGACTGGATGGGTGTCATCGGCAGATCGGAAGTAAGTGACGGCGGCTGACGTTTATCAGACCTTGTCAGTATTTGGATGACCGCTGGCAGGGTGCTTGACCTGTGGACTAAGAATTCCGGGCTAAGTTGTATTATGGACGGAGGAGGGGTGGGGTAAAGGAGCATATGCCTGCAAGACATTGGCGTGCGGACCTGTCCCAGAACAGTGCTGGGGAGGTTGCTTCTGGGATAACTTCCGAAACAGGAGGCAGAGAAGTGGTTTCTGGGCTGTGTCCAGCGTGGTGCTGTGAAATCACATCAATGGCGCGTTTGTCCCAGGGCAGTGCTGGGAATTCAGGCTGATTGCATCAGGGCATACAGTAATTCAGGGAAACACTAAGACACAACTCTGAATCCGCAGGCAAACATATAAGCATGCACGCTCCACCTGTTGTGGTCTGTATTGTACCCCACTAAACATTTTACGCCCACCGTCTAAGTCAGTACCAAGCCTGCTGTCCTTGTCTTCCCTATTTTCTCCCGTGGCTTGGAGCAAGCAAGGTGAACAATATATTTCTCAAAACTCAAATTGTGCGCACACCGGACGTAGAAACCAGCATACTTACTCAGCCTTTATGGCAAACCCCCCCTAACACCAGATGGAACCACCACACAGCCCCCAACACAACCAGCACAGCACACACACACACACACACACACACACACACACACACACACACACACACACACACACACACACACACCAGACCAAAATAGAGCAACAGGGCAGCACCGCCCGCAAATACTCTCCTGAGCTCATCCTGGAACAATTTTCACGTCACCAGCCTTGTGGGTGTTTGGTGCATGCTCTGCACGTTGTTCCGGTCCTTTCAGGCATTCTCGTTATGATATATCTGTTGGGAATGTTTTGCCAAGCACTCCTCACAGACCAGCAAATCAGATGATTATGGCCTATGGCTTGCATGACTCCGCTCCCCTCTTGCAGGGGTGAAGTTGTGTGCAAGCGGACCCTCTGCTCATTAGTGCTGCTTCTGCCCCTTGGTGTCCCTCCCATGCTGGTGTCTGGTGCATGCATGGTTAGGGAAGGGGGGGGGAATTGGTGCTGTTGGGTTTGTGTTGTGGGCTGGGTGTTTGGGCAGGGAGGGCACTTGTTTGCTTCTGGGGGCTGCGTGGTTCTTTTGGTAGGCGCGTTGGAGATCATTTCAAATTGAGGGGAGCAAGTTCTGAAATATTTGTGCTGTGCGACGGTCCTCAATTTTTGTAGCGTGGAAATATTGTTCTGCAGCAGAATTCGCTAAAAAGTAAGAATATGTATGCACTAACACCAACAGTATCCGACTTAAAACAAATATCCTGAAGCAAAAGGAATTACACATGAATTTTTCCAAATCAAAAGCTGTCCTGCAGGGGGGGGGGGGGATGCCGCCTCGTTGGGTGAAAGGGATACCTTTGCACACAGTGCACAGTGCATGTGCTGCGCAATGTTTTTGTCTTTGCTGTCCGCTATAGAGACCCCAATATGACCCCAATATGGCAGGTGATAAGTCGCCACATCACTCCTGGTGAGCAAGAAAAAAAAACCTGGAAGCCTTCTAGTAAGTTCTGAGGCGGTTTTTTTGTGCAAGGATTGGGGGTTTTATTCGTACATTTTGTGGGAGGTTTTGGAGACATCTCAGGGGGGCGCATGATGGGATTTTTTGCGGTATATTTTGGGTGTTGGGGGGGGGGGTGGCATATTTTGGGGTTTTTGGAGGGGAACAGTTATTTTTAGGGGGGGTTGATTAGTAACAATTGGGGATTTTCTTGGTAATAATTATGTTTTTCGGTGATTCCAGATTTTGGGTGTATTTTTTGCATGGCCTGTTTTCAGTGCCCAAGGGCCCCAAGACAGCACTGCCATTTCATTTCTCCCCACAAGGGTTCCGTGGCTATTTCATTTCTCCCCACCAAGGCTATGTAGTTTTTTTATATACCTGCCCAACCCTGTGTTATTTTGAATATGAGAGTTTTCTGTAGAATTGGAGAACATGAGATTTTTAAATCGGGCATAGCAATTAAGTTGTTTCTGTGTTCATTGCTTTGCTCTTTATTTGGGGAGTGTTTGTATTTCAACATTCAAATTGTCCTGAGATGGCAATGGTTATGTAGCTTTCTTTTTATTCTTTCCTGTTTCCGTCCGGGTTACGTGCGAGAGAAAGACACACGCGGTGCGTGCGTTTCGGACGTGCGGACAACATTTTCTTTCTTTTTGTGCTTTTTTTCTGCGCCTCACCACCATACTGCCCCCCCTCCACTGTTGTTGGCCCGTGTGTGGTGGCTGCTAAATATGGTGCCAAGCTAGTTACAATGTTGGACAAGTGCCAAAGGTAAGGCGGGAATGAATTGGGCACCCCGATGCGCGAAACATTCAAATTAGGTTGTTTGGTCTGTGTGGCCATACCAGAGAGGTTTTCCTCTGCTTCCGCTTCCTACGGCTTTCTTTTGGCAGGGGGTGTGGGTAGCTACAACCACCATTGGTGAGGAGGTACAGTAGTGGCCTTTGTTGTTGTATGCTGTCCACTTATGCCCCAATCATGCTGTGATTTGTGGGGACCGAGTGTGAATTTTGTGCCGACAACTAACCAAATGATTTTCACAAAATTTCCATCCTGCTACCTTTCTGCAATCTCCTTTTATGCTTGTAGGAGCGTTGTTTTTACAGTCCGCAGCGCCTCAATGAAAAAATAATATATTCATAAAATAGTACTAGACACTGTCTGTGTGCACTGCATGCTCATTTGTCTCTTATCTCGGAGAATACTACATGCACCGCACATGCGCTGTTACGAACCCATCTCTAGATTCTTTTCTCTTGTCAGGGTAGAAAAGACTCGGTGGCCACTTTGATGGGTGTGCTCTTGACATCCTCTATTCGCTGATTATGTGGGTTGCACGTAGAGTGCCGGCAAAGGTATCACCCATCGCTTTTGGATCAGATTCGGAATCTTCTTGTCATCTTTGGGCACGTCCCTGCGTTCTATCCAGTAAGATAATAAGAGAATGGAGAGAAGGGCTCCAGCTGAGTGATGTGAATGTTTTGATTCACATAATGATTGCTTCATAGGCTTAGGCACATTATGGGCCCATGAAAACGTTGAAACGACCGCTGCGCAGGCATGGGCACCTTGTTGGGCACCCTCTTCGGTGCAGGCGATGCTGAAGAACTCTTTATATGCTCAACACTCCCTGCCGCCTACGGGGGTAGTGAGCAGCTACAATCGCCATGAAATCAGTAAGAGGGTAGAGTGGAAGCATGCATTGTGGTATGCTAACCCCTTTGGCGACCCTAGAAATCTGCCAACAGTGCTTGAAATAGGAATGAAGTAGCAGCACATAGTCCACACGCGGGCATGCAGTGCTGTTCACTAAGTCCGGATCAAGCCTAGGTTAAGTTGTGGTTAAGCCCGAGTTAAGGTGAAGTCAAGTCCCGGTCAAGTCCGGGCTAAGCTTGGGCTCACTCTGGGTGAACTCCAAGGAAATCCCGGGTTCAGTCCCGGTTCTGCCCAAGTGAAGCCCGGGTTAAGTTATGAAATATAGGATAAGTACATATTAAGTGTAGGGTAAAAGTCGCGGTCGGATCCTAACAAGCCTAGGGAGAACTCGAGATTCTGCTGGGGTTTTCTCCTCGACTTTTACCCCAGCAGAACGGACCTCAGGAAATACACCGATTACCCTTTACCTGCCATGTGGAAATGCCGCCAGCTAAACCCGATCACGCCGCCGCAACCTTCCAAGCGCTGCTGCTAAGCGTAGCGCAAATCACCAATCTACTTTTACTACAACTCCACACTAAATATGCCGCTCAATTGAATTACCGGATCCATCTCTTTCCTCGTTATCCGCAGGACACCGCATTCCATTACGATCCATCCTCTTGCAGTTCGTCGCAACATCCAAATTGCTATCAGGGGCAATGGCCGGAACCACACTAATTTTGCAGCATATAACTGACCTACGGGGGCCGTCGCTCAACAAGATCGATTTGCTGCTCTGGAAGTGTTGCCGCTGGCGCGCGACACCGCCACTGAGGACCCTCACACCTACTGTCATGCTGCCCGACCTAGTGGTCAAGATGGCTACGATGATGAAGGTGGTGCCGCTATTTCGGAGCGCACCACTCACGATAGCTGCGACACTACGCGAGACTTCCCACGGAAGGTTACTTTGCGACGTCCAGTCCAAGGTTGCAAGCCCCGTGCTGACTCATACGAGATTGGGAGCACCACCAGGGTACCCGACAGCCGGCAGAGCCGGGCTTCCGTCGATGACTTCTACCTTGTACCTTCAACACCCGCTACCACCGTGGCTGAAGCAGTACCCATCTTGGCGGATTGGGAAGAAAGGGCGGCCCCGCTTGAGCTAGGTGACCGCGATACTATGTCAAACAGCGACTATGGCGAGTTGCCGGACCTGCAATCCTCTGATGGGGATGATGAATGCCACAGCAGCCCTTTCGCAGACACGATGCAGTTTGCCTGCCTCTCTGACTCCAAGCCGCCCCGCAAGCACCTGGATCCCTCTGCTTCCGCGCCTGCCCACCCTTGCTCATACGAAGTCTTTCGTAGTTGATTCGTTGCCATCAGCAAGGCCGTTCGCAAACGTGCACCCCGTGCAAAAAATGCCAAGCCGAGTCATACACGCCGGTTCCTCCACGCGCCTGCACGCCGAAGGCCGGGGCGGAAGAGCAAAGCGCAAGCGGCCCGCATAAGACACTTTCAGCACATCCCGAAGCCCTCAGATGTGTGGAACCTTCGCAACCGGACACAAAGTCGTGGGTCTTCTGTGCATCCGTCTCCTTTGAGCCGTAGTTCTAGTACCAACGCCCCCCCCTGTCAACCAACTCCGTGGCAAGTTCTGGGGCTCCTCGGAAGACGACCATTTGGATGTACAACCGGAAGCACCGCCGCCCACAGCGCAGTATTGGTCCTCCCCGGTCAACACCACAACGCTACAAGATTTGCCTGGCTAGAGGAGACCGTCGCCTCCTTTCATGTCACTAAGAGAATCTATAACACTGCTGAAGCCCATGTCGTCCGGCTGCACTACCCATGCTTTGGCAAGGCACTATCCACTTTTCTGAACCGACAAGCATCCAAGGGACTCCCCTGTGTGCCCCCAGGATGGAATCGGTTCATTATCCCACCGCTGGACAGCCTCCGCGGGCATCGCTCTTCTCCCTCTCCCTCTTTTACCTCTGTGGGCTTCTAGGCGGCCTTGTCCCCTAGAACTCCGTTGATCAATTACGCACTGCTGCTTTCTATATTATATTGCAGTGGACTCCAGTGGTCAGCGATGGCCATGTGCACAACATATTCCTTCCTTCGGCCTTTAGTGCTTTGCAGTACTCTTGCGGTGTTCATGCTCTGTTGCTTTTCCCCTAGGGGTGAAACAATGGGGTTTTGGAAAACTGTCAGAGTATCAGCAGCACTACAAGGTTGGGCACAAGCTGTTGTGCCCGACCAAAATAACCCTTTCTTTGGGAACCAAGTCTTCTTCAAGCTCTAACGACACACAGTGACACACATGATACACACACCACACGTACAATGACACATACACACACCACAAACACAGCGCACACCCAGACCACCAGACCAGATTTATCCTTACGTCACAGATTTATCTATGGGTCCCTCACCCTGTACACCTGGCCTGTCCCCATGATACAGTTACACCCATATCGTCAGTCACACACAGCAATGGGGGACGTCAGCCCGAGGACTAGTTGATGCGGTAAGAAGATTGAAAAAATACTAAGCGCAGGGTCAATCAGGGTGAAGTCTACGGTAAGTCTAGTTTCAGCCCGGCTGAAGTCCAGGTTAGGTCCAGGTTAGGTCCGGAGTAGCACAGAGTCCGTGTTAGGTTTGAGTGAGGGCCGAGTTCCATTCGGGTTACGTCTGGGCTTAGTCTCAGTGATGCCTGGGCTCAGTCTGGGTTAATTCCGGGTCAAGTCCACATTCAGTCCGGGTTAAGTATGGATTGACTGGAGGTTACGTCCAGAAAGATGTCCTTGATTAATGTCCTAGATATTTTGATGAAATCCTGCAGGTTTTGAAGTTGAAAACCCAAACCAAAGCAGCAACTAGAGCAAGAACAGGATATGGATCGAATCAATGATTGGTTTTGGAATCCAGTGTAACACAGAAGGGCTGCAGATAGACAATGCAGGTTTATACACAAAGATTCAATCACAAATGGATAATACAAAAGATTTTACATGAAAATTGGACTGACTCAGGCCTCCAAGATAGCATTAGGCACTTCATGTGCACTCTTTTGGGTGAAATGGTTCTGGTTAGGAATGTGGGGCATAGATGTCAGGCCAACACAGAAAATGACTTGGCCAAGCAACTGAATTCAGAAACAGTTAAAAAGTAGAGCCACAACAAGTGGTAGAAACAATTGAGTATAGGGGTCTTGGGGTGGGAGACCACTAGGCTTAGCCTCCAAGGCCTAAAGCATGAAATGCCTATTTTATTTCGGTATATCCTCCATGAAGGAAGGTACCTCCGCTCAGTTGAGTGGTAGGGGTGAACTTCATGGGGGGCTAGGGTTACAACCCTAGTAACTTTGAGAAAGTGTACCAAAAGCTTCAAAAGAGTGATAAAAATACTTAAGTTAGTCTTAGCATCAACAAAAGGGTTTTAAGGGGGGCTTGGCCTGAATCAAGCCCTCCAAGAAAGACATGGCAGTGACTTTTTCTTACTCCCCCCTGGAGTACTAGTTAGCTAAGCTAGTAGGACCAAGGAAAAAGGCTCAAATATTCCCAAAATTACCTCAGAAAATGCATTAAACTTACCAAAAACATCCTCATCAGTTCATAGAAGCCTATCACACTGCAGGTACCCTCGAAAAACAGTGTAATGTACCGTGAATGATGTCCCTTCGATGGGGCATTCCTCAAAAGTCGCCGGCGTGCGACGAAAACTTTCGGTAAAAATTTGGGGGTAGTGGGATTGGAACCCAGGACTCCCTCCCTGGAGCACATGTGCTTGCCCACTAGGGTACAGTCGAACGCTCTGATGCGGACGGCGATTGCTGTATAAACAGCGTTTTAGTAGACGTCCTGACCAAGGGCCATGGCGGAGCAATACTCCCAATGGAGGACACAAATCTCCAGGAGCTGGAAAAAATAGAAAATGTAACCAACAGGGAGTGATTCCTGCGGTTTAGCGGAAGTGGTAGCGATTTAGCAAGTCAAATCGCTAAAAATTGACGAAATCACGCGGGAAATCGTAATTTTTACACATAACTCAAAGTCGCAGACAAGCGCAAAGGAAGCGGACTTCAAAATCAAGGTTGCGCAAGCGTAAACGGCTTTTGAAAAAGAAAGTATGAGCCGTAGTTTTTCAAAGTTCTAAAGGAAATTTTTGCACAGTTGCATCAAAATTTTTTATAAACTTTAGAGAAAAGTATTCAAATGCAGCCCACACGACAGAGCAGGTGAACAACCCTGCTCTCAGGTATGCCAGTGTCATCTCACACGCACGCATTGTGTTCTTGTTGGTTGCTTTGTTAAAACGTTAGGGTTGTCAACGCTGTGTTCGTTGGGGGTTTGGGTGCTCATCTCTTTTGCTCTGCACAGGTCAAAACAGGAATGAAAGGTATGCGATGCGAATGGAGCGCGCAGCGCGCACGTAGGGTTAGAATATGCGCTGTGCTCGCGATGCATGTGCCTAATTGAGGCATTCACACGCTGTGACGCTTTCCTCGTACCCCAAATTCATCCTTGTTCCCCCTTCACAGGTAAGAAAAGAAAGTGTTTGCTCGTGTGTAGCCGTAGCGTTAAAGTAGGGTTGCTTAAAACGCTTAGGCTTGTTTAAAACTCGCCATAGGGTTGTTTTGTGTTCGCTTCACTTCGGCATTCACACCATGCATGGTGAGTAAGGTAGGTAAGCCCAGGAGGACCTCACCTCCTGGTTGAGTCAGTGGTTATGGTTCTGCCTCCTTTCCCTGCATGCGTGCACATGATGCATTAAAGGGTAGGCCACGCGAAATGCGCACGGTAAACCTTGTTTAGGTTACCCAGGGGCTCCTCGGTACGTTCTTAAAGAGAACCTGAGGAGTCTCTTAACGCTTGCTTGCTTGAAAGGGCGTGTTTGAGGACAGTGTATTATAGGTCACACCGAGAAGCGTATAATACGTGGAGTGTGGCTTGGTTCCTCAGCCGCAAACACCCCTTCATTGGCCTCTGTTGTACAGGTGGGAGAGGTTCAGGGTGATTGGTGCACGCAGCAGCAGCCTTCGGCGGCTACCTATTTTTCTGCCCCAGCCAAACAGGGGCGCTGATCACACAATCAATTGACTGCGCCTCAGCCAGGAGTGGCGTGGGCAGTTCGACTCCATCGACATCCGCGCTGTGCACGCAACAAGAGCACTTCTTCCCCCCAAGCCCTAGCAGGGAAACGTGTTGTGACGTCCCTGTTAGGCCACAGTTGCTTAGCAGCGCTGTGTTCTCTTGTCTTCTTCACAGGAGGGTCATTAGGACCCGAGACATCTTTGAAAGTAACACCAAGTAGCGTGTGTAGGGGTTAGGGTCAGCAGGCCTGGCAGGAGTTGAGTGCAAGTGATGAGTGCTCACCCTGCCTTCGAAGGCCGGTGCTGGCGTTAGTGAGTGTAGTGTAGTGGTGTCTCTTGTCCCGCGTGCTTCTCCTCGTGGGCAGGGGAGTGCGTTAGCTTTTGGCCTGTAGCAAAAATGGGCGTTTTGTATGCCCTTAGCACACTTGGCCACCCCTCCCCTCTAGGCCTGTAGCAAAAATGGGCGTTTTGTATGCCCTTAGCCCACTTGGCCACCCCTCCCCTCTAGTAGGTAGGGCTTTTGCCGTCTTCCCCCAAGGATAGGCGCCAGCACAGAAATTGGGCGCCATAGGAGTGGTAATAGTACCTGATTGGGACCTTCGGTCCGACGTCAGCGAAGCCCGGTCTCCGGGAGCCACGCCGGGGAAAGAAGTGAGACACACACAGACATACGTAGCACACATAGGGGGATGGTAAACCCTGTAAGGAAGGGTAGAACCCCATGGGTCTGGACCAGTCAGGGGTCCTAACTGTGGGCTCGCTTGTCCCCAAGGAGGAAAGACACACCTTGCCTCATAACACCTTGCTTGTCATTCCCCCCTGGTGTAGTATGCCACCGTTCTTCGTTGGCTCCCCAAGGTCATTACATCAGGGCAGTCCCCATGCAACACATGGTCAACAAGGCATACACTCGCTGAGTGGCTGCAATCCTGATAAGCGGTCACCTGGCTCATGCTGGAAACCATAGGCATGGGTCTGCAGGGCACAGACAGGGTCAGTGCAGTGCTCAGTGCACCTGTCAGTAGACTGACACAGGGAAATTAGTTTCGCTTTCTACGCTGTGACATAGTCTCAGCACGAGTTAGGAGCTGCCCCTCGTTGTTCTCAACGAGGTAGGTGCGGAAGATGGGGTTGATACTCCCGTCTGGTTGTATGAAGGCTGACATAGGTTCCCAGGTCGCCTCAGATAACCCATAGCCATCCCACAGGGTTAGGAATTTCCAGCCCTGTTTGTACTCGTGGCGAGCAATACCTGCAACCACGTAGTAACCATCGACTGCCGTCTCATCGGCAGTCATCTCTTCGAGTTCGTCTGCCTCCTCTGGACTGGCAGCATTCTCTAGGTCTATACGCTCGACCTCACTGTTGCTGAGGCGCCACTCATCCCAAGACAAGTCGTCAGGGGAGTGATAGTGCCTCAACTGTTTAGGTGCACACAGCAGTTCACCACCTAGACGTGGACTGCACCTGACATGGATCCTGGATCCATCTATCCTGATGATACGATAGGGTCCAAAATAAGGGTCCTGTAGGCAGTTACGTGGCCAGGAGGGTAGGCGTGAATGGTGTACCAAAACAAGGTCACCAACCTTGAAGCTGGCAGGTCGCCGTAGGCGGTTCCGTCGGCTCAGTTCACGGTCACGAATGTGTCTCAGGTTAGTCCCAGCCTGGTTAGCCAGAGACTGCTTGTGTTCCAGCCAATCTCCCACAGGGCTCTTGAAGTCCTCAGGAAAGGGGGTTTTGAAGAACCAAGCAGGTCGTCCTCCATGGAACAGTTCGTGGGGGGTGAAACCCGTAGCAGAGCTCCGCTGTGAGTTCATGGTCAGCACTGCCCAGGGCACCAGGCGTACCCAGTCCTTGGTACGCTCCTGTTTCATCAGGATTCTTAAGTTTTGCTCCACCACACGGTTCTGTCTCTCACAGAGAGGCTTAGACGTGTGGGTATAGGGCACACCTGTGGTTACCTCCACGCTGAGGGCATTTAGCACTCGTTTGTACCACCCAGTGTCACTGCGGATGCGTACATCCTCATCAGAGTGCACCTGCTTAGGTGCTCCATGCTTCAAACCATTGTTTGACCAACATTTTCACAGTCTGCTCACCTGTGATTTTCTTATTGCAAGGGAACACAGGGGTGAAGCGAGATAGGCCACAGGTGACCACTAGGCAGCTATCATAGCCGCCGAAGCGTGGTAGGTCGTGGATGAAATCCACGTAGAGAAGAGAGTTAGCACAATAGGGTATGGGTAAGCTGGAGATCAGGCCCCTATCCCTACTGTCGCTCTGCTTGCTGGCATGACAGCCACGAGCATCCACAATGGTCTGCATACGCGACCTCAGTTCAGTCAGGGTTAGACTAGAGTAGAAACACTCACGGAAGAAGTCCACTGAGCGATTAGCGCCAGTGTGACCAGAACTGAGATGGGACCACTGTAGGCACCTATCCAGTCGTGCCTCAGGCACCACAATTCGGTCCTCGTAGAAGAGGTACTGATTGTTTTTATACCACTGGTGCCCGTCAATGACACGGGGTTCGAGACCAGTGCTGAGGGTTTGGAGAATTTCTTCATACTCTGACTGATAGTCGGTTAGACTCCAACCCTCAAGGATTCCAGCAGTGCGCATGGACAGGTCAAGCTGGACATCCATACGCTGGAAAGCCTCTCTGGCGAGCGCCTCAGAGCTCTCACCAATAAGCGCATCGAAGTTGTTGCGCGATATATAGTCGGACAGTTCATTCTTTATCCCGGGGATATGATGCACTGTCAGCCTGAACTGGCTCAGGTAAGTTCACCACCGTTTTAGCTTTGCTTTCTCTGGTGGTGGGCCCTTATGAAAAGACTTCACAGGCTCCTGGTCACACAGCCAGACAATAGGGTTAGATCCCAGGAGTCGGGATTGTGACGAAAGCACCAACATACCGGCCAGGAGTTCCTGGTCATAGGTGCTGTAATTGGAACGCGCTTGGTTCCATTTCCAATTCCAGTGTCCCAGTGGCACCAGTCGCCACTCACTGGTAGGATAGTCATGTTTCAACGAACCATGACGGTTCAGTCCACTAGTACGATAATGGCAGTGGGTTAGTTCAGCGGGGTTAAGCTCCTGCCACTGGTAGATCGTACCACCCCCCCCTACATCACTGGCATCAGTGATCAGGACTATCTCGCCCTCAGGGCGGGGTACCCCCAGGCAGTTGGAGGAGGCAATCTTCTTCTTCAACTCCTGGAAACACTCTTCCTCTCTGGCGGTCCACCTCGAGGGAGTAGTTTTCTTGATTAGGTCAGTGAGGGGGGCAGGAGAGTAAGTAAAATTGTGGATGTGACGCCGATAGAAATTACAGGCGCCCACAAAACTCCTCACGTCGTGTAGACCCTTCTTAGGGTCATCCCGAATCTGCATGTCCTGTAGGGGCTGCATCTTACACGCGGCTGGTTTCCACCAACCATACCCCACGTCGAAACCCAAATATTCCATCTCCTCTTTCATAAACTCACATTTTTCGAGTTTGATTCGGAGATGGTTTTCTTGACAGACAATGAAAAATTCACGGAGGAGAAGGACATGGTCCTCTTTGGTATTAGTACCCAAACTCACGTCGTTGATGTGAGCCTCTATTTCTGCACCCCGAGAAATCAATTCCTGTACTAGAGGCCTGCGCCTCAGTATGTACAAAATTTTGTTCATAAGCTCCTGGAAGAGCGCTGGGGCATTAGCCACCCCAAAAGGCATAACCTTCCACTTAAAGACACGGCCCTTAGGGGTTATAAAAGGCAGCAGCTCCTGAGCTGCGGCGGTTAGGTCCACCTGCCAGAAACCAGAGCGTTTGTCCATTTTGGTCTTGTACCTGCATTTGGCAATACGCTCCAGGGTATTTTCCATATTAGGAATACTCCCTGAGTGGTTCTGGGTTTTCTTGTTGACCTCACCATAGTCTACAACCAGTCGTAGGGCAGTCGACCCTGGTTTGGCAACCAGGAAACAGGGACTGCAGTGATGGGGGTAGTCCCCCTGCTTATATTCTTCAACGAGGCCAGCATCAATACATTCCTGGATCTGGCGCTCGATTTCTTCAACCTCTTCCTGTGGAGCGGGATAGGGACGACGCCTCACTCGCGTCTTTTCAAATTCAGGTTATAGTTTCAGGTCCATCTGGACCAGTTTTTTACAAGAGAGGGGAGGCGGCAAGGCGCCGAACACCTCCTCATAGGTTATCAGCAGTTTCTGCAGGCGGGGGTCAAGGTTAAGACTCTCGAGTTTTTGAGGGAAATCCTCCTCAGCACGGAGGTTGCTCTTTCCATGTTCTTTCTTTTTCTGCCGATCAGCAGTTTCGGCAGGCACAGAACCATCGTCCCACTCAGGGGGACATTGCTGCCCATAGTGCAGAGAATACACTAGCGGTATCTGAGGATCAGGCAGCGTATAGGAATCATCGTCCTCCTCAGACCAGATGGAGGATTTCCAGGTCTGTCTGAGGTATTGCAGCCGCTCTTGGCGCTCAATACCTTCGGCCTTCAGGTACAACAGCCGCCGGAGTTCCTGAGTGTCATGCTCAGACAATGGCATGTCATTAGCAGCAGGCCGCGCCAGAGCATCAGCACTCCGGGCCACGGGTTCACCTGTGTGCATAGGCTGCATGTGTAGCACTGGCTTCCCAACAGGGGAAGCGGGCTCAGAGGTTGACTCTAGATCTACCTCCTCTAGCATCAGCTGGGCTAGGAAGGCACTGTGTTTTAGGTCAACACAGCTGGGATCAACAGGAGGAATAGTGCTGGCGATCTCAGACAGTTGGTCGTCAGCATCCTCCTTTACAGCTGCAGGTTCCAGATAGTCATCGGGAGACTCACACCCTGTAACTGTGGCAGATAGGTACTCAGGAGATCGATTTTTGAGATCAGAAAGAGTCAGGCCACGATTTTCGGCCATGATCTCTTTCAGTAGCACCTGGTCTAGGTCAGACAGGGGTACAGGATTGAGAGATCCATCGACGATGGACAGGAAGTTGGCCCACTCAGGGGCCTGCATAGCTGTGTCTGAGTCCTCAGGCACATAGATGGGGCCGTCGGGGAGTTGCACTCTTCCCACGGTCATTCGATCTAGCATACGGCGCCAGTAAGCATGTTCACCAGAGCAGCCCCAGTCAGGGGTGCACATGACAACCCTTCCTCCCTCATAAGCAATTTTGGTTAGAACCTTCGCGAGCAGGGAGAAGGGAGGGTTAGCATACGCTAGGCCCATTGCTTTCCAGAAGAAACGGAAAGCATTGTTCAATTGTTTCGAGCAGTACAACTGCATGATGTGCTGTTGTTGGCTCGCAAACAATTCCACCTGGATGTCATCCAGGTTTACCTGAAGGGCCGCCAGTCCATTTTTAAGAACGTGACGGGCCAATTGGTAGTTTTCAGTACGATAGTTAGTCTTGGATGCGTAGCGCAGCCCAGAGTCTTTTCGTCCTGACAGCTCCAAAAGTACGGAGAATAGCCCACTGCCAAAGTCGCAGTGCAAAGAATAGGGGCGCTGGAGAGACAGCATTTTTACCTGGGGGTTTCTTCGTAGGAAGTCAGTACCAATGACGATGTCAAAGGCGTCGGTGTCCAGCACTCTGCAATGTTGGGTCACGGTTTCGTCGCCCAGGCATATAGTCACATCGACCCCCCCCAAGGAATGGATGGTACGCCCATCCCCTACTCCTATGGCCACGGTCCTAGTTTTCTTGAAAGTCTTTAGCAGGCGCCGGGCCACTATGGAAAGTGTTGCACCGGTGTCAAGCACCGCTCGAAAAAGTTGATCCCCGATTTTCACGAGGATCCAGAAAACCAAGTCCTCCTCTTCGGAGCCGCCCCCCTACTCCTCATCAGGGAACTTGACATCCAGCCCTGCAGCAATGAGGGACCTGGCCATCCAGGCCAAGCGCCTCTTCTTGGAGTTATTCCC
Organism: Eutreptiella sp. 'Long Island Sound 2002'; assembly: GCA_964036045.1. Taxonomy (NCBI): domain Eukaryota; phylum Euglenozoa; class Euglenophyceae; order Eutreptiales; family Eutreptiaceae; genus Eutreptiella; species Eutreptiella sp. 'Long Island Sound 2002'. The sequence continues at coordinate 34,730,045 of OZ038392.1, forward strand.
CTCAGGGGTAGCGTTATCCCCCTGGGGGCGCTTCTTGGGATCACCTGCGGCAGGAGCGGGTGTAGCAGCAGGAGTGGGTGTAGCAACGGGCGCTGATGAGCGCCTCTGGGGGTTAGGGGGTCCATTTTTGCCACCCCCCTTGCCACCTCCTTTACCACCTTTATCCCCATTCTGGGGGTTTTTTGTGGGTGTTTGGGTCTTCTGGCGTTCGGCCTGCTGACGCTTGAGTCTATCACTCTCGCGTTTCTTGATGTGACATTCGTCTTCGTAGTGACGACGCTTGCCGCAATACCCACAGGTGATGGTACACCTGAAATGATCCTGATGGGTCACAGGTTTCCAATCCCTGGTATGCTGCTGTCGTTTCATCTGCAGCATACAGCTACTGCGGTGATCGCAGTCAGAGGCATGACAAGGCCCCCCCTTGTCATTGACAGGTTTGCAGTAGAACAGAGGGGGTTTACCTGCATCAGGTTTAACCTCATTCATGGCACGTAGGTTACCCCTCCCTTTGCCACCTCCCCGGTTGATGTTAGTGGGATTTTTAGGCCCTTTCCCTTCGCCACGTTCGGGGGTAGGGGTACCACCTCGACCCAAATGCTTCTTGAGGAATTTCTCCATGTGGGAGTCATTCTCTCTCTCAAGAGCTAGCTCAATCAGGAGGTCCACCAGTTCATCGTACGAGTGGGTCCGACTCTTCCTCTCAGAGGTAGAGCGGCAATCATCCCACGTACGTTGGGGGATCTTACTCATGAGCCACAGGTGTGGTTCAGTGGCTCCGTAGGAGCCCAGGTTCATCCGCGAAAACAGGTACTCCAAGTCGCACACATATTCAGAAATTCGCGCAGCGGATGGAAACTCAGGGAGCATAGGTAGCTCCTCTATCTGTGTGCGCACACTGAGGTCAGTCTCATAGACAGGGAACGTTTTCTCCAACCTCTGGAGTACCTCTGCCCAGGTGGAACAGGTTTTCACAATCTGTTTCACCTGTTTTTGCAAAAATTTCTTTTTGCATGAGCGTTTCAGCAGTGAACATTTGGTGGCCACATCCACATGGGATTGGCCAGTCAGCAAAAGAAACTCAGCAAATTCTTCTGCCCATTCGGGCAGATTTTTGGGGTCGAACTCCGGCAGTTCCAGCTGGATGTTCGCCTGGGCAATAGGTCTGCCCGTCTTCCCACCCCCCGGAGTTAGGTCAGAAGGTGATACGCCTGCAAGAGGTGCCAGGGCTGACAGCCCTCTTTTCTCAGTCTCTGTCACAGGCACGTCCTGTAGTTCAGCCATGGGCACTGTCCTGGCACGGGGGTGAAAGGGGCTGGGGCAGGTGACCTTAGGCAACAACCTTGAGACCCTTGATCTCTTAAGATCTTCGGCCAGGGTACTCAGTCCGGGAGAGGGGGAGGACAACTCTGGCTTGGGTAAGGGTTCTGCAATACCCAGTTTCGCCTTAATGGCCTCCGATAGGGCCGTCACATCTGGATCTTCTGATCCAGACAGAAGTTTGGCCAGCAGTTCGGCCGTATGATCCAGGGCACCGTAGGTTGGCCTTGGATGATGTTGTTCCTCAACTCGAGTCGGGCCCACTTCGGGAGCCCTCGGGGTCGGACAACATGCTCCTGGATACTCGGGTCTCGGTCGTCTTGGCAGGGATGCTGTCTCACCTCTGTCGGACGGCTGGCCAGAGTGCGTGTAGGACCCTAGGTCTGTACGTGGTCTGGATCCGTGTGCTGCCAATGGCTCCTCCCCATCTTCTCCACGAATGGATTTGTAGTACTCCTCATGGAGGATGTATTCATCCATTTTCTTCCTCAGCTCCTCGTATTCCTCAGGGCCTTCAATCGCTGTTGAGGATGATGCCGGACAGGCGGATCGGGAGACTGAGGCTGCCTACACGCCTACACGCCTGTGGAGATGACGCAGGCTGTCTCCACCGTGGGCCGCTAGGGCCTCGGTGGTAAGGACTGTATTTTCTTCCGCCCTTCTGCGATCTGGATCTCCTTGGGACCCAGATGCGCCACTGAGATGATGTGGGGCTCGGTAAGGTGGTTCACTCGTAGGGTGGGCCATGCTGCCCATTTGTACTTGGACAGTGTAACGGCAGCAGTGACAGCACTCAGATTATACATCAATGTGATCAGAATTTCAATGATTCTCAGATGTACATTAGTGCAGTAAATTTTCCGCTTCATTTCATGTTTTCCGTTCGCCGCCAGATGTCGCCTGTGAGCGCGTGTCGAGTCGCATTTGTCTTTCGTGATTTCCCAATCGGATTTATTTAAATTATTTCGAATGATTTCACGTTGTGTCATTATGTGCGATGAATGCGCATTGAGATTCTATGTCTGCTCCATTTTTGTAGACCGGGTTTTTGTACTCTTCATATTCCACCATGGAGTTCAAAGGACTTACAAGTGCTTCGCATATGTCGCTCCCAGAGGCTGGATATGGGTCTGAAGAGGGTCAGTTGGGTTCGGAGATATCAGGGGCAGTGTCGGGCGTTACGACCCCTGGGGCATCAAGGCTACAGGCTTCGCAGTTACAAGAAAGATCAACCACTATGCAGCGGTTACATGGTAGCAGAGGAAATCATGACTCTGCTTCTGGAATCTCCACGGACACTCTGAGATCATCGGACTTTAGCGGGGCTATCACTCGTAGAGAGTCACTGCGTGTTCCCCCTGAGGTTACCTTCGTGGCATCTCCTCAGCAAACCGAGGATCATCCTTCAGAGTGCCCTTACTGTGGCCATAGACCTTGGCCTGGAGTTCATACTTGTGCTGATTGTTGTGTGAACGCCCCACCCAACCTTAAACCCGGTCGAGAATCTCCCTCCTCGAGTGAATCTGGTTCTTCCCCTCACGCTCTACCTGATCTTGAAGACAGCAGCAGCGAAGGAGAGCAGTCTGGTACTGGAATTAGTGGTGATCACTGGGAAAACCACTTCCAGCAGATCTGGAATGAGGAATTCCTGCACCGCCAGAATTGGCTGTTGGCGGAGGCGGGCTATCGTGGCCGCCTGATGAACTGGTTCCGGGCGTCCTGCCAGTTCATCAGGGACAGCGGCCGGTTGCGATTCGACGCCCAACTGCAGGAGCAAGAGGACTGGAAGGAGCTGATGGACCAGTTCGACCACCAGGCCGCCGTGATGGTGCAGATGGCCATCATCGCCGAGGAGAGACGCCAGAATGTGCGTCAGCACGCTGGTCCGTCGGGCGCCTGGGGTCCGAACGACGACGAGGTCGACGAAATGAGGTGTGATTCGACACATTCTCACCTCTCCAGGGAGCAACTGTCCAAGCTTCCCAACTCCAACTCCAGTGTTGACAGCTGGGTTGATGAAGTGAGAAGCAAGGGAAAAGGTACGAGAAGCCCGTCATGTGGCGAGTGTGCCAAGGACTGCTCCTGTCGACGGCAGATTTCGTCGCTGGAAGACAGGGTGAAGGAGCTGAAGAAGGCCGCCAAGGAGAAAAAGAGGGATGACGACAGCAAGTGGAATGAGATGGAGCAGAAGCTGGAGAAGCTTACAAATCTGGTACAAAATCTGAGCACTACTGGGCTCACTGGACCAGCGCCTACAATGGCAAGCCACCCAGCACCTACCTCCTCAGCTGCACCTGCATCCACGCCTTACGGCGTTCCACATTCTCCGGCACCCCCAGCTTTTACTGGTTCACATCCAGCTTTTACTGGAATTTCTGGTATCCCCCCTACTGGATTTACAAGTCCTATTGGGTTCAATCTGGGTACCGAAGGAGGAGAATCTTCGTCGGAGAGGTCTGTACTGTCTGTTGGTACTGTCGGAGATATTGATGGAAAAGCAAGGACCACCGTGAAGGAGCGATCAATGGCCTTGAAGAAGGAGGACCGGCAGCAGAAAGAAAACGAGGCCAACATCAAAGAAAAGCAGAAGAAATTGAAGGAGATGAGGCTGCATCAAGCACAACCAACGCCGTTCGTGCAGCCTACTGTGGACCAGGCGTTGCTGGCGGCCGCAATTGCGCAGGCACAGGCAATGTGAGGCGCCGCAGTCAACCCAGTGTTCGTCAATCCGGTTGGCACAGCCACAAATTTCAACCTGAACCACTTGCTGAATCCGTTGCACATGAGGCTTCGAGGGTCAGTAATGAAGCAGCCGAAGTTCTCAGGGCACCGAAATTACTGGGCGTCCTTCGAGAGGCAGTTCATGGTGTGGCTGCAGACGGAGAAACTGGACAAGGAACTCTGGATCCTTGGGTTGATGGACTGTTTGACTGGCAAACTCAGAGAAAGTACATATAATCTTTATGTGGAAAGGCAGAATCAAGGGGATCCCCTGACTTATGAAGAGCTGTACCGAAGTCTTAAGAAGAAAGGGTCTCGACTTCCTGAAGATCATTACAGGAACCGTCTGGAGAACTTCAGGGCGATCAAGAAACTGTTTCTGGAAGAAATTCAAATTGCAAGGCAAGATTGGGAGTTTTTGGTACAAGAGGCGGAGAACTCTGGAGAAGGACTTTCTGAAGGCGAAATGAAGAAGATCCTCCTGAGCAAGCTCACGCCAGAGACCAAGCAGAAGATCAGGGACTCTCAGGCGGACCAAAAAGTCCTGGGCAACTGGGTTGAAGTCCGAGGATTGCCGGAGACTATGGGAAAAATGGCAGTTCGTGAGTTGCTACACTCTATCAGTGCTACTGGATTGAAAGACATCACTATTCGTGAGGGCAGATGGAGAGTTGGTTTCCACGATTCTGAACAGTCGGAGTTTTTCTGCAGCATGGTGGATGGGAAAGTGAAGTATAAGGGAACAGTTTTGAGACTGCGACCGTGGATCTTCTCGTATGGAGTCGAGAAGATCTGGGACCAACTTGAAAAGTATGCAAACTTAGAACGCCAGAAGTCCCAGGATGCACATGGCTTCGGAGGCAAGGTCAACGCCGTTGGTGAGAACGGATGCTCTGTGTGCATTGCCCTTGGAAAAGAAGGTCGAGCGGCGACTCACACGACCGCAGATCACAGGTGGACGCCCTCAGATCTCAAGACAATTCAGTCCAAAATGGATGGAAAGGGAAATTCTCCCAAAAATCCCCAGCAGGATGGAGCACGAGATGCTGACCAGCATGGAAGGGGAAAGGGTAAAGGGCAGTCCAAAGGAAAGAACAGAGACTGGACACCAAAAGATTACTCGCAGCAAGGCGGAGATCCAAGTGGCTCAAGATGGACCGATGCTGGTGGAAAATCTGGTGGAAAATCTGGTGAAAAAGGTGGCAAAGGCCAAGGAAAGTCCGGGAATCCAGATGATTCCAAGGTGAATGGCAACCCCCTGTACGCGGAGACGCCAGCGAACAAGACCTTCGGCAAGAACAAGGATACTGGAGGTCGAGGCAAGGGCAGATCCAACAAATCCAACCCCAGTTCCAACACCTCCAACAACAAAGGCCAAGGAGGTAAGAAAGGTGGTGGTGGGAAGTCATTTGGTGGTCGCGGACGTGGAAAAGGAGTCAATGCCGTCGAAGCAGGAAAAGAATGGGTTGACGAAGGACAAGTACAGGACGTGCAGGCGAACGACGAAGAAGAATGGCAATAGGGAAGCCAACTTCACCCAAATCCCAACACTGGGGTTGAGTGGCAGGAGACAAAACCCATCAGGGTAGTTGGGGCGGTGGATGGACGCTGCTGGGAGCGGCTGGCGCGCTCCTCCGGCCTCCTTTACCCTGCCTGGGTCCTCAGCGCTGTCCGGCGAGGCAAGCAGCGCCAGTTTGTCTGCTGGATCCAGGTCAGGACAACAGATGGTAAGGTTAAACTTGCCAGATGTCTGATTGACAATGGTTCAGAAGTCAATCTGGTGAGGAAAGGCTTTCTGCAGGAGGATGAGGCGAAGATGTCCTCGACCCCTGTCCAGCTGAGGGGAGTCAGCGGACATCGCCTTGACGGTGGCGACAGAGAAGCAGAATTGGCGGTCAGATTGGTGAAACAATCTGTCTGGAGCGTGGAAGAGACGGTCACGGAGGAGTGGTTTTCTGGGAAATTCTATGAAGCCAGTATAAAGTATGATTTATTCTTGGGTCAACCTTGGCTTCACGCACACCGTGTGTCGCCCATGGGACACAGGACATGCTTCCTCCAGGATCCGTCGACCAGCGACCCGTCTGACCTGTATTATCTGCACCCATATACCAAGAGTATCCACCAATTCAAGGAGCGAAATAAGCTGCATATTCAGCAAGATGGGCAGGAATGGACAGGGAATCAAGAAGAATTCGACGAAGGAAAGGTGGAATCATTGAACTGCAAGAAGTGGAAGTCAGTTTGCTATCGTGTAGTCGACAAATGGCGGGACATTCTGGTGGATTATTTCGAAAAGAACCACAATTTTCCTCCTCAAGTTGATGCCTTTGCAAACAAAAAGAATAAAAGATTTCCGAAGTTCTACGACGATGCCTGGAGTGAGGACTGGTCTGAACCTTTGTGGATCGATCCGCCCTTCGATGTTTTCCCTCCTGTGGTGCAGAAGCTGAAGCAATCCGGCGCAAAGGCGATTTTAATTGTCCCCAATTGGACAAGACAAGAGTGGTTCAAGGACATTATGGACATTTCAATCGACATTGTCGAGCTACCTCACAAGGGAGTGAAGCTGTATTGCGAAGACAATGGCAAGCCTTTGCCGCAGCGTTCGTGGAGCACGTTGGCGTGCCTAGTTGACGGGAATCTGGGAGATTATTGGCAAGATGACAGTGAAATGGGAACAGAAGAGGTCATCTCAAATTCCTCAAGAATCGACGAAATTGAGGTGGATGAAGACGATCAAGAGCGGAATCCCAACGTATCGTCGCGGAAGGAGGGAAGGACAATCGGCGTCCCTCAAGAGAACGCCTCCATCCATTACAATTCGTCCCCATCAGACAAGAATCAAGCCAAAAATGTCAAGATTTCAAGCAAGAATGATGACAAATCTCCAAGAATCTCGCCTGAATTGACAGGAATGGAGCTGAATTCGTCCGACCATCCCTTCAAGACATTCGTGGACCTCCTTCATTGGTGGGATCCCACGGAGGAGCGAGCTCAGGTGAGCTTCATCCGCCAGCAATGCGACGAAGAAGTTTGGAATGAAGTGGGCAAGAACATGAGACCACGACCAACAATTCGCAAATTGGTGGACAGAATGTCGGTGATTAAATGTGGGAATCAGGTCGACGGAGACAAGATATCTGCAAGAAGGGACGCAGTGTTCGAAGATTATCAAGATGACGTGCTGAGTGGGAAGTTGTGGAAAAACCCCCCAATTCGATGTGAAAATGGGGAAGCCAAGATTGACATAATGGAAGGCTCAAAGGTGCACAAACAACGTCCATTCTATCTCCACGGCACCAAAGCAGATGACCTGCGAAAGATTATTGAGCGCAATCTTTATGAGTTCGGTTGGTTGGAGAGCTGCATGAGTTCTGAGTGGTGTTCAGCACCATTTACTGTGCCAAAACCCCCACCTGCTGACCAATCCAGCATAGATGCTTGGCGTCTAGTGGTGGATTACAGAGCCCTGAATGCCGCCACGGTACCAGACGCGCATCCTCTTCCTTTAATCGAGAAGGAGATCGCCGCGAGAGCCAAAGGGAAGCTCTTTACTGTGTTGGATTTGCGCCATGGCTTTCACCAAATGCCACTTCGAAAAGAGGATAGGCATTTGACGGCAATGTGCACGCCCTGTGGCACTGTCCAGTGGACTGTACTGCCGATGGGTCTGAAGAATGCGCCGTCGATGTTCCAGAAGATGATGGAGACTATTTTATTTCAGAAGCACAAGTCTCTGGATTTACAAGAATTCTGCAGCATCTACATTGACGACCTTCTGATTGCCACGCCGTTGGGAAAAAACTTTGATGAGTGCCTGAAGTTGCACGAAGAACAAGTCCGAAAAGTTCTCGAAGTCCTTCGACAAGAGAAGCTCGTGTGTGGACCCAAGAAGGGCAAAATGTTCCTCCAGAGTGTGGAATTTTGTGGCTCTGTCTTGGAAGATGGGACAAGAAGACCAGCCCCAGGAAAAATGGCTGCCCTGCAGCTCTGGGAAAGGCCTAAAACCATCACGCAGCTTCGTGCCTTTTCAGGCTGCTGCAATTATTACCACGAGTTCCTTCCTCTCTAAGCCAAGTTCTCTGGTCCATTGACAGAGTTGCTCAAGGTTGGCAAAATAGAAGGAAAGAAGGGATCTCAAGTCAAGCTCAAGTGGACGCCAGAATGTGAAGAGGCATTCACTGGTCTCAAAGAAGCACTGGCAAATGTGGTTACATTAAAGACTCCGTGGTTGGATGGAAGACCTTTTTATATTCATACAGACGCCAGTCGTTACGCCATTGGTGCTACGATCAAACAAGTCGATGACGAAGGTCACCATCATCCTCTGGCTTTCTGGTCTCGCAAGCTTACAACAAGGCAGCGAAATTGGAGTCCAAGGGAACAAGAAGCCTACGCAATCCTTTGTGCCTTACGGCGTTATGAAGGTTGGATCTTGGGCCATCGCGTTGAGGTACTGACTGACCACAAGTCACTGGAGAGCTGGAGGACAGAACATGTGGATACCCCTGGTGGACCAGCTGGGAGAAGAGGCCGTTGGCATGAAACTCTCAGCAGATTTGACCTCCATGTGACTTACATTCCGGGTCGCTACAATACAGTGGCGGACGCCCTGAGTCGCTGGGCCTACCCAGCCTCAGAGGCTTACTCTGAAGTGAGTTTTCACGGGACAGCGACGGATAAAGCTGAAGTGATCGAGTTCGACAAGGAGGAACAAGCACTGATCAAGAAACATTGTCTCCAATGTTCGATTAAAAATCGGATGAAGGTGGATTTGGTCAGATGCAAGGAGATTACCAAGGCAGATCCGACTGCAGGAGTTAACCCTGACTCTGAGTCGTCGCTGCCACTCCTGAATGTGTTTCCTACGACGAGATCCAAAGCGAAATCCACGCTCCCTCCACAACAAAAGGACAAGGAAACTTCCTTCCTCTATGTGGATTGGACGAAGATGTACAAGGAGGACAGGTTCTTTGGGTCTGTATACCACAAATTGAAAGGGGACAAGCCTTACGACTCTGAAGAGACGTCTGATTTCAAAATCCAAGGCGACAAGTTATTTTGGCAAGGACGGATTTGTGTTCCTGATTGTCTGATTGACCAATATGTGAAACATTGGCATCGGAATGAGACAGCCCACACACATTCCCGTGTTCTGGAGCAGGAGCTACGACACAGAGTGTACACACGGGACCTCAAGAGTGCCTGTGAACGAGTTGCCAAAGGATGCAAGCAATGTCAGGCGACCATCCCCAAGAATCAAAAGGCAGAAGGACTACTGAAGGGATTACCGATTCCTGAGAGGTTGTTCGACAAGGTGACGGCGGATGTCTTCGAGTTGGGACACATCCAAGAGGAATGTCTCTACACGAGGAAGCCTATCGATGGGGTTTTGTTAATTCAAGATCGCCACAGTGGCTACATCCAGGTCCTCCCTTGCAACAAGAAGCATCTCACCTCTGAAATGGCTGCCAAGTGGACTGCAAGTCAGTGGATGAGTAACTGGGATGTTCCCAGTGAAATTCTGACGGACAGTGGGAAGGAGTTTATTGGGACTTGGTGGGAGAACATGTGTGCTCTATTGGGAGTTCATCATCTTCGTGCCCGAGTCTACGACCATCGAGCCCTCCCTGCTGAACGCGCTGGAAGAATTCTTATCAGCATTCTGAGAAAATTCCTGGCGACTGAAAAAGACTACAATTGGTTGGAGACAATTTACTGTGTCTTGAGAAGATACCATCGTACCAAGAATTACACTGGATTAAGTCCGAATGAGCTTATTTTTGGTCGTGAGAAGATGGGTCCAGGACCAGTGATGTATCATCCAAGGCAGTGCTACGACGCCTCGCAATGGTTTGAGAGGATCAAGGACTTAGAGTCCAAGTGGATCCAAGCCAAAGTGGAGAGTCAAGCAGATTGGTTGAATTTCAAAAATAAATCGAGAACGCAAGGAAAACCCTTCGAGAAAGGCCAGCAAGTTTGGCTTCGTAAGTCAGACGAGACCCTGAAGGACGACAACAAATTGTTACCTTTGTGGGATGGCCCATTCCAAGTCAGTGGTCAACTAAGTGAGACTACATTCAACATTGAAATTGAGCCAGGCAGGCATCAAGAAGTACATCGAGACCGTTTGAAGGCCGAAGTACCCTGCCCCAAAAGAAGGTTCAAGCCTCTCTACTGGACTTCAAAGTACCTGAGCGACAGGAAGATGGTCACAAGCAGTTTCGAGTTGGAGAAGATTCTTGATTACAAGAAGAATGCTCGAAACAAGTGGTACTTTCTGTGCAGATGGAAAGGATTCGGTCCAGAAGAAGACAAATGGGAGCCAGCTTCAAGTTTTATCCATGGGTATACGGACACTTTCATCAAGTTCCTGAAGAAACACCCTGAGATTGACCGTGAGCTCTCGCCGACCAAAGATTGTGTCACCAAGGAAGACTTACAAGCACAAGAAGAAGCTCCAATTGTGGCAGAATCTATTCGAGACAAGATCTGATCAGAATTCAACTCGCCGAAACTTTCGAAAAGGTTTACGGTCGACATATACCCTTGGCATGGGGACACAACAGTCCTGACGCATCGTCTATGTGGTTCGATGAACAGATGATGGGACATTCTGGGGTCATCCTGGTCATTCCCTCCATCATTCTCATCATGGTCATCATGTGAATCACGTGCTTCATTGTAGATGATTCCAATCCGAAGATCCAAAAGGCCTATATCCTCAACCACGACGACACTATCGCCTTTTGCTGTCGACTGGGCCCCTCTACTCGCCTTGGAAAGGACTCGTTCGAGTTCGTGCTCATTACAGAGATTCTGGCACATGACTGAGTCTGATTCATTTCATGTGTTTGACGGATCTGCTGAGAATGTGATTTCCATCAGCTCTTACATTGAGACAGTTGATTTCTTTTCCAAACGACCACTGTCAAAGGGCTTATATAGACCAAGTGACGACGATGGTGTTCTTACTTGTGTGGACTCGCTGTTCATCTGTGGATTGTGTTGGAATCCCCCTCAGAATCAGCTCAATTTTGGCAAATTCCCAGTACCAAGCATTGGATGTGTAAGTTCACCCTTTGTGGTGCGCTCGGTTCACATGGCCATTGTCTGGCGGTAGCTCCGTGTTCTGGACCCTTGGGTAGTCCGAGCGGCAGTGAAGGGGAACCTTGGGGTGATTCCTGGCCCTGGTGCTTGGGCCCCGGCGACTCTGCGGCGCTTGCCCATGTAGGTGGCAACAGGCGTGGAGTGGACCTATTTTGAGGTGCTTGCTTCTGCCGTAGTTTGCTGCCCCACTTATTGTTTGAAGACCATATCATGATTCTCCTGCTGGGTCTCCGGCTGAGACAAAATCACAGTTTGAGAAAATAGTTGGGAGGAACAAGGGAAGCGACGGCAAAGACCAAAGCTGCAGTACTTGTACTGATTTGTTATTCCGGTTGTCACGTAGGTCCACAACGCCAGAGACAATACATGGGCTTACAACACCCCTGAGCAACACAAACAGGAAAGTATGTACATCTCTGTCAGATACAAACTTTGCAATAAAATCCCCACAAGCAGAAACATTGCGTAGCACTCTTGGTGTGCTGTCCTGGCTATCCTGCCGAGCGCGCGTCTGTCAAAGGCGTCGCGCTTCAATTAAGTCGTCGTACTGCCTGGAGGTGAAGGCAAAAAATATGCGTGGAATATAATGTAGGTGTATATAAGATCAGAACTTGTTGTTGGATCGGGTGTCTGGCTTTGGTGGGCGACTGCAGTTACACCCCCCTACCAGGACGCATCCAGAGGGGTGAGGCTGATACGCACAGAGTAATGCGGTCGGCCACACCTGACACAGGCCTGGACCTAGAAACTGTCACAGTCACAATGTAGGGCACTCTGAAGCGTCCCTAAAACAGTCCTGCACCAGCAGGCGCAACTAACTGGGTGTTGCCGCACCCCAGCCGACTGTGTACCCTGTCTGCTGGTCAAGCGATTCAATCACCTATCTCCCTAGCGAGTGGTTGGCAGCTCACTGCTGGTCCATGTATACCCTCGACAGCTGTGGTGTTACCTATCAACTTCCGGGTCTACACATGTGTCCCACAAAACAGTGACTCTTTTTGCGGCTGTGGTTTGACCTATCAACCTGGTTGTGGTTTGACCTATGAACCTGACACATCGCAGCATGCCATGCATACACTGGAATTGTCGCTGCATGACAGTCAAAAGAGCTGTAAATATTGATAATAATTTATGGAGTGATGCTGCGGATGATGATGAATGATGATGCACTGACACTGAAGTCATGTGCAATGCAATGTTACATGCTGACAACAACAGAATGGATGATGAATGATGATGAATGATGAGATGATGAATGATGATGAATCGATAGACTGCTGATAAACTCCTGATGAATTGATAAAGTGCTGAATGATGAATGATGAATGATGGATGAAACTGATGACATGAATGACACTGACATGATTGCTGAGATGAACTGCTGATTGAAATTGGAACTGAAATTCCAAACCTCCTGAATGCTCAATTTTCTCTGGCGTACCCAAACTGAGGTATGTACAAGCGACAGTGGCGCCTGAAGCTGGCACACAGATACATGGCTGGAGGACAGAAAGAATGTGCGAAAAAATGTCGGTATATGCGGGTGAGAAAAGGGATCAAGTGAACATTCTGCGGCTCTGCTGTGGTTGTGGGGTCTGTGGGGTCTTTGCCTGCTGTGGTTGTCGGGTCTGTGGGGTCTTTGCTGCAGTGCTGCCACGGCAGTACTTACACCCCCCTGCTAAGGGTGGACTCAGGGTTCAGCCTGATACCCGGCAGCTAAGACCCACCAAACAAACACGTGGATCTCTTGTCTCTCCGAACGAGTACAAGTCAGCCCTACTCCGGCAAGAGTAACTAGTTGCGTGTTGCCGCACGTCAACCGGCTTGTGTCCATAATGCAATGGCTAATTCAGACGCAGGTAGTGTGCAGAGCTAAAGTGGCGTGGAGTGGTGTCCGCTGTGGTAGTACCTATCAGCGCGAGACCCTGGTAATACCTATGAGTCCCCAGACAAGAACAAAGTGGACACTGTGGCACAACCTATCAGTGTCTGTGATCTGAGTCGCCAAACAGAAGTAGACTTGTCGGAAGAAAACTGGATTGTATGGGTCGCCGATATACAGCAATTGAGTGGGTTAATCCTCTGCTCAACTACCATCATGGTCACTTCTTCAAGTCATGTGTCATGTGTCATGTGAACCATCATTCTTCCACTGAGCGTGGATGGTGAAAGATGTGAAAGGTTGTTACCAAGTTCTGACCATTCGTAACTCACTTACACGCAAATGAAACAGTGAGTGCTTCTGCAACACTTCTGGTGTTTGAGATGAGTATGGCAAGGCCATGGGCCTAGTGCCTAATTTCGTCGCTTGGGTGGGCGCGTTTCTGCGCTCAATTCCTGACAAATTCGTACTTACTTTAGAGACCTGGGAACTCGTGGCTCATACACTTTGAAGTCACATACAAGGATGGAGCAAACATACAACTAGGTTAATTGGCGTCCACTGTGAGTGCTCTATAGACTCTCACTAAGTTGACTTGGGGCGCTCTGATACATGGGCTTCACTCAAATGGGTATATATAGGGGTCGTACATGGTGTATTCTGTAAGTGTATGAGTGCAAGTGTGGAAGTGTGTCCTTCAGGTTCGCTCTAGCGAAGGAGTTGACTGCACATGAGCAGCCAAAATAGGCTGATTGACTTGAAATGGTTATGGATGATCACAAAGATGAAATTCTCTCAAAGAGTGAAAAATGACCAAAATCGACCCAAAACTCACCTCGAAAACACCCAGGCGCACTCGGAGTGCCCCAGCAGCGCCGTGGCGAACGACGGAGGGCGTCGCCACGCGTCGCAGCTGTCGCTTGCGACCGATCCTGCCAAAAATGGCACATTTGGCCAGAAACAGGCCAAAAAGGTCTAAAAACCCAAAATGGGCCAGGATGAAGCCCTGAAACTGGGCAAGACGCTGGAAGAGAGCCGTCGACACACAATACCAGTGTCGACGAGTGCCACGAACGCACTCGCGCGTCGAAAAGCTACGACAAGCGTCGCCGACAGAAAAAGAGAGCAAAATTTGAAAATTTGCAAAATTGAAGAATTGAAACAGAATTAGCTGCTACAGGTGGCGCAGGACAGTCAAACGCTGTCAGCGCAGCGTAGAGCGTCACGTTGTGAGCGCCGTAACCCTGTCCGAGCGCGTCGCCAGGGAACAGGGACTCTGATTCGCAACAAAATATCAAAATCCAACTTCAAACTTCAAAATTGCTTCAAGAACACCAAAATGAGAGAAACAAACACCTTGTGGACCTGTACTGTACTCCCCAAATTCCAACAAAAGGTAACAAACCAGGACTTCGTTCATTTGAATACGATGTCTCCACTGGAAGGGCAAACAGAACGACGACCTAGAAATTCATGGTGCGTGAGCGAGGGAAGGAAGGGAGTGGTCAGGGGAGTGAGGTTAGCACGGCCAACGCCAGGGCTTGCAACAAACGACGAAGCCTCCTATTGACCATCAACTGAACCAAAACAACAACAAAACTGACCAACTGACCCTGACACGAGAAATTATCAACCAAAGCGTTGTTCTTCCAACTAAACGTTAGCGAAGACCAGAGTGCTTGTTTTCATGGCGCCCAAGAGAAAGCGCGACTGCATTGTGCTTGGTTTCAGGGCGCCCAAGCGGAAGCGCAACTGCATTGTGCTCAAAATTTGCGACACCAAGCTTCTTTGCGGCCAGTTCCTCCAAACAACCCTGCTGCAATCCTCACTCTGTCGGCGTCACAGTCGCTGCGAGGGGCCTTTCTTGCTTCCACGACTGCCATGACCCGCTGCTTGTGATCACTCTCATACATGACGAAAGACACATTGTCCCCACTGCAGATATTTACAAGCCTTGCCATAACGGCACCAACGTTTTTGCGCGTACTGGTTGGAGTGTTGGCTTTCTTCCATTGAGTCGTAGTCCCAGTTTCCATGCACGCCTTGTGCAAACGCGTCTTGAGGTCCCTCCTCTTGTGAATGTTCGTGGGCGCCACTCGACAGACTCACAGTCCAGAGCGGCGCCACACTGCAGTTGGCTGGGAGGATACCTTTCATTTGGTGCTGGTAATCATCTTCTTCTGCCTCCGCCTCTTCCTCTTCGGCATGGACGCCTGCTTCTGCCTCTTCCTCTTCGACGTGGTCTTGATAGTAGTATTCATTGGGTTGTGCCTCATCCTGATCAGCCTCGACATCTGCTTCTGCCTCTTCCTCTTGGGCATCGACGTCTGATTGTGCCTCTTCCTCTTCGACTTGGTCTTGGTAGTAGTCCTCATTTGTGTAGTACAGCTGCAACTGAGGGCCACTGTTCTTTAGGTACCAACACTCTAACTGTTCTTTCTCACCCATAATGAAGGAGTCCCAGTAGTTGTCAGCGTCCAGCTCAATCGGCTCGCTACCATCAGAATCCTTCCGTCCTTCGTCTTCTTCATTGTGGTAGGTAGTCTGAAACTCGTTGTCCAAACTACCCAAGACCATAGCATTCCCTTCACTTTGCATCCAGAGGTTATAGAGAACAAGATAAACAAAATCGTACAGTGTCTGAGAATCATGCCACGGCTCCCACTCACCGCAAAAAACCTTGCAACAAACCCTAGCCCAGCACCTGACTGGGCTCGGTAGTAGCCTCGCAGCAGACAGTGAGTCGACGTGTCCGAACATATCTTGCAGCTGTTGCGCTGTTACTTCCCAGAGATTCTCCACAACTTTGAGTCCAGATTTCCAGGCGACATCCAGTAGACTTCCCCAGAAATCCTCCAAACCCACGAGGACGGCATCTGGCGCTCTCAGCCCTGCGATATGAAAAACTTCGCGGGTTCCTTCTCCATCGTGGTTTGGATCTTCGGCATTGGTGTTCCTCTCTTCGTCGATCTCATCCCACACTATACAGAAAGGGCAACCCAAGAAGCAACATTCACATGTGACACGCGTGGCGAGCCCGCGAGCTCGTACTTCGGCTGCCTCCTTTTCAAACTAAGCACGTTCTTTCGCAAGACGGGCGACGCTGCCATCCCAGGAACATGATTGTGTTTTGCGCGGGCTGTGTAGCCTTGCATTGACACACGACCAGCCAATCAAGCAGCGTCTGCATTCTCCGCAGCTCTGCTTCTGCTCTGTAGCACCATCAACAAGCGCAGCAGACGTGGAGCATGTATTGTCTTGTAAGTTCACCCTTTGTGGTGCGCTCGGTTCACATGGCCATTGTCTGGCGGTAGCTCCGTGTTCTGGACCCTTGGGTAGTCCGAGCGGCAGTGAAGGGGAACCTTGGGGTGATTCCTGGCCCTGGTGCTTGGGCCCCGGCGACTCTGCGGCGCTTGCCCATGTAGGTGGCAACAGGCGTGGAGTGGACCTATTTTGAGGTGCTTGCTTCTGCCGTAGTTTGCTGCCCCACTTATTGTTTGAAGACCATATCATGATTCTCCTGCTGGGTCTCCGGCTGAGACAAAATCACAGTTTGAGAAAATAGTTGGGAGGAACAAGGGAAGCGACGGCAAAGACCAAAGCTGCAGTACTTGTACTGATTTGTTATTCCGGTTGTCACGTAGGTCCACAACGCCAGAGACAATACATGGGCTTACAACACCCCTGAGCAACACAAACAGGAAAGTATGTACATCTCTGTCACATACAAACTTTGCAATAAAATCCCCACAAGCAGAAACATTGCGTAGCACTCTTGGTGTGCTGTCCTGGCTATCCTGCCGAGCGCGCGTCTGTCAAAGGCGTCGCGCTTCAATTAAGTCGTCGTACTGCCTGGAGGTGAAGGCAAAAAATATGCGTGGAATATAATGTAGGTGTATATAAGATCAGAACTTGTTGTTGGATCGGGTGTCTGGCTTTGGTGGGCGACTGCAGTTACACCCCCCTACCAGGACGCATCCAGAGGGGTGAGGCTGATACGCACAGAGTAATGCGGTCGGCCACACCTGACACAGGCCTGGACCTAGAAACTGTCACAGTCACAATGTAGGGCACTCTGAAGCGTCCCTAAAACAGTCCTGCACCGGCAGGCGCAACTAACTGGGTGTTGCCGCACCCCAGCCGACTGTGTACCCTGTCTGCTGGTCAAGCGATTCAATCGCCTATCTCCCTAGCGAGTGGTTGGCAGCTCACTGCTGGTCCATGTATACCCTCGACAGCTGTGGTGTTACCTATCAACTTCCGGTTCTACACATGTGTCCCACAAAACAGTGACTCTTTTTGCGGCTGTGGTTTGACCTATCAACCTGGTTGTGGTTTGACCTATGAACCTGACACATCGCAGCATGCCATGCATACACTGGAATTGTCGCTGCATGACAGTCAAAAGAGCTGTAAATATTGATAATAATTTATGGAGTGATGCTGCGGATGATGATGAATGATGATGCACTGACACTGAAGTCATGTGCAATGCAATGTTACATGCTGACAACAACAGAATGGATGATGAATGATGATGAATGATGAGATGATGAATGATGATGAATCGATAGACTGCTGATAAACTCCTGATGAATTGATAAAGTGCTGAATGATGAATGATGAATGATGGATGAAACTGATGACATGAATGACACTGACATGATTGCTGAGATGAACTGCTGATTGAAATTGGAACTGAAATTCCAAACCTCCTGAATGCTCCATTTTCTCTGGCGTACCCAAACTGAGGTATGTACAAGCGACAGTGGCGCCTGAAGCTGGCACACAGATACATGGCTGGAGGACAGAAAGAATGTGCGAAAAAATGTCGGTATATGCGGGTGAGAAAAGGGATCAAGTGAACATTCTGCGGCTCTGCTGTGGTTGTGGGGTCTGTGGGGTCTTTGCCTGCTGTGGTTGTGGGGTCTGTGGGGTCTTTGCTGCAGTGCTGCCACGGCAGTACTTACAGGATGCTTATACATTCTGGGACTATAACGAGTCAATTACCCATTCTGGCTCATACTGGATTAAATAGGAAACCCTGGGAACAATACTGACAGTGTGGTGATCACTCACTGGGTTTTCTTGGCTATCATTACTTTAAATGATTGGATTTCCACCATGGGGATCATTATCATCATGAGGATTTGACCTGGATTGGCTATGAATGAGAACTGTATTTCCGTTCACCACAACACACAGAGTCTATCGACAAGGAATTAGACCTGTATTGGCTTATTGCAGATTTCGCCACCCTCCATCCGTGTGCAATTCACTGATTTTGGTCTCAATTCAGGCACATTTTGTATCATAATCTGGCATCTGGTCTCATGACTGCAAATGACACCAGCCAGTTTCACATATCTTGGACTCCATGAAGGGATACCCGATTTTTTTGACGCTCTACGACATGGCGACACTCGTTTTCTGTTTTCTGACAGTGGAATGTCAGATCCTGATTCCATCATGGATCATGGATCTTGATCATGAATGTACATTCTTCACTCAGACTTTCATTTTTCGAATTTTCGAGCTTGAACGAAGCTATTTCTGTGTGCCCTAAGGTACCTATACGTTTCATTCAAGTCGATGGCCATCGCGAAGCACAGATCTCAGCACAATTCAGCTCATTTCAGCTCAATTTTGCACATTTTGCCTTAGATTAGTTGGTTTTTGGTCACTTTCGCCGTTTCGTTCACTTCACTTGACCCAGCCTGACATACTGGCGTATGTTGTCAGAGGGGTAGTGTAACGGCAGCAGTGACAGCACTCAGATTATACATCAATGTGATCAGAATTTCAATGATTCTCAGATGTACATTAGTGCAGTAAATTTTCCGCTTCATTTCATGTTTTCCGTTCGCCGCCAGATGTCGCCTGTGAGCGCGCGTCGAGTCGCATTTGTCTTTCGTGATTTCCCAATCGGATTTATTTAAATTATTTCGAATGATTTCACGTTGTGTCATTATGTGCGATGAATGCGCATTGAGATTCTATGTCTGCTCCATTTTTGTAGACCGGGTTTTCGTACTCTTCATATTCCACCATGGAGTTCAAAGGACTTACAAGTGCTTCGCATATGTCGCTCCCAGAGGCTGGATATGGGTCTGAAGAGGGTCAGTTGGGTTCGGAGATATCAGGGGCAGTGTCGGGCGTTACGACCCCTGGGGCATCAAGGCTACAGGCTTCGCAGTTACAAGAAAGATCAACCACTATGCAGCGGTTACAGACAGTTCTTATGGGCCAGGTCCTGACGCTTGGCGTGGACATGATGAACTTGTTGTTGAGCTTTGTGTGCTGCACTTCTTCTCAGGGTTCAAAAGGTCACAAGGGACTGTCTCTGCTACCGGAAAGATGTCCTTGATTAATGCCCTAGATATTTTGATGACATCCTGCAGGTTTTGAAGTTGAAAACCCAAACCAAAGCAGCAAGTAGAGCAAGAACAGGATATGGATCGAATCAATGATTGGTTTTGGAATCCAGTGTAACACAGAAGGGCTGCAGATAGACAATGCAGGTTTATACACAAAGATTCAATCACAAATGGATAATGCAAAAGATTTTCTATGAAAATTGGACTGACTCAGGCCTCCAAGATAGCATTAGGCACTTCATGTGCACTCTTTTGGGTGAAATGGTGCTGGTTAGGAATGTGGGGCATAGATGTCAGGCCAACACAGAAAATGACTTGGCCAAGCAACTGAATTCAGAAACAGTTAAAAGGTAGAACCACAATAAGTGGTAGAAACAATTGAGTATAGGGGTCTTGGGGTGGGAGACCACTAGGCTTAGCCTCCAAGGCCTAAAGCATGAAATGCCTATTTTATTTCAGGATATCCTCCATGAAGGAAGGTACCTCCACTCATTTGAGTGGTAGGGGTGAACTCCATGGGGGGCTAGGGTTACAACCCTAGTAACTTTGAGCAAGTGTACCAAAAGCTTCAAAAGAGTGATAAAAATACTTAAGTTAGTCTTAGCATCAACAAAAGGGTTTCAAGGGGGGCTTGGCCTGGATCAAGCCCTCCAAGAAAGACATGGCAGTGACTTTTTCTTACTCCCAGTGAGGCCCAAATTAAGTTTGGGCTAAGTCCGGGTTGAGTACGGGTTAGTCCTAGGTTAACCCTAGATTAGGGTTAGGGTCACCGAGCTGGTGGAACGGGTCTTGGTTTTATAACCCTTTTTAGTGTCTAGGGTGGACCTACCAGGTTTAGCAGCAGCAGCAGCAAGCAAGCAGCAAGCAGCAAGCAGCAAGCAGCACGCGCGAAATGGGAAAAAATCAGAACTCCGTCGTGGTGCTTTGGATATGAATGATACCTATGGGTGTGAAGTACAATCACACAAAGTTTGAGCAAGAAACTCAACGGTGGCGGCCGGGAACGGGATTCGCAAGTGGCGGACCTTAGTTTCAAAACCTGCAGTTTAGGGCCAAAAACAGCCATTTTTGGGCCAAAGAAGCCCCACAACACATTCAAAATGGCCAAACGAAGGGAAACGGTGCATACACTCCGCGTGCGGTGTGACTTCCCCGTGTCAACGAGCTCTTTGCGGCCATCTAACTCCATGATATGTCCCGGAAATGGCGCAAAAAGGCCCCCAAAAGCTCCAAATGCCGACAGCCACAAACCAAGAATAGGCCATATCTTTGGCTACATGGCTCATAATGTGATTCCGAGGGCACCTACTCCGCCCACAACCCCCCAGTTCTTAATGGTTTTCTGTCCTCAGAATTGCCCAAACATACGCCTAGACCCCAATACCTAGGCCCACTACGCTGCGGCAAGCTGCAAGCTCAAGCCCAAACAGGTGGGTGCCCAAATGGGTCAACAGGGTCCAGTAGGGGCAAAAAGATGACTTTTCTGAAAAATGATCCTAGACCATGTGCGATGCTAAAACAAGTGTTTTTGGACCGTTTTGAGCTTGTGGTGGCCCATTTTGGTCCTCCGAAAATCCCAAAATGCCTTGAAAATGGGCTGTTTTGGGACCAAAAATGGGTCAAAAATGGGTCAAAAACACATTTTTCCAAATCTCATCCTAGACCATTTGGGTGCACAAACGGGTGAAATGAGCCCATTTTGAGCCTATTTGGGAGCATTTAGGCCCCTCACAAGTCCAACAAAAGCCTTGAAAGTGGGCCTTGTGGTGAAGGGGATCACTTGCAAGCTGATTGCACTCTGTCAACGGGCTTCGATGTGTGTCTCATCGGTGTCCCTCACCATTCATACCTGATGTTCTCTCCTCCACCAGCTCGGTCCCAATATTCAGTCTTGATTAGGGTTAGGTTAAGTGCTATTCAAGTTAGAACAAAGCCTACGTTCAGTCTGATTTAACTCTGTGGAGGATCAAGTCCAATCAAGGTTGACTCCAAGTAAAGCCCGCTTTAAGTTAGGGCCAGGTTTCGATTAAGTCCGTGTTCTGTCCGGGCTCAGTCGTGGTCAAGTCTAGGTCAAGCTCCGCTTCAACCATGGTTAAGTCAGGATTAAGTCTCGGTTCAGAACGGATTAAGACTGGTTAAGGCCCGGTTCACCCTCCTTTGCACTTGCGTCAAGTGCAGGTTAAGGCCCGGCCAAGTTTGTGTTAAGTCCGGGTTTAGTCTTGGTTAGGCCTAGGTCAAGTGTGGGTAAGCCGAGGTTTGGTCCAGATTGAGTCCATGTTGAGTCAAGGTTAAGCTCTGCTTCTCCTTGGGTTAAGTCTTGGCTAGGTTTGGGTCAAGTCCGGGTGATGCTCATTGAAAGCCCGGTTTCAACCTAGGTTGAGTCTGTGTTATGCCCAGGTTCAGGACAGGTAAAGCCCGGGTAAAGTCGGGTTTCAGATGGGTCATGTACACGTGAAGTCTCAGTTAAGTTCAAGTTAAGCCTTTGTAGATACTCTTGGTCACCTACGATTAAATCCAGTTTAAGTTCAAGTTAAGGGTTAAGTCTAGGCTCAGCCCCGGTTGCGGTGGAGTTAAGCTGGGGTTAAGTGTTGGTGAAGCGCGGATTGATCTTGGTTTTAGTCAAAGATAAGGCCGGTTTTCATGTGCTGGTTTGGACTCACCGTCGCTGTCCTGACCTTTGTTCCATAAAAAGATGTCACATGGAAGGTCCCAACAGGGCGGCACTCGTCAAGGGTGCTCCTAGTCATCACTACTGATGGTGTTGATAACCTCATCCTCACTTTTCTTACTTTTCTACATATTTGCGCGGTGTTTTTTTTTGACGTAGACCAGTTCGAACAAAGTTCTGGGCCGGGGCACCACCCCATGCAATGTACTGGTGAAAGGTATACATACAAAGGTGGAGGTGAGATCATGGGTCATGGGTCATGCGGCGCTCAGATTAAGCGGTTAGCCTTGTCCCTGCTTTTCTCGCTTTTTGGGTGGTGCTGAGGATGGTTTGGGCAAGGGCCTCGGACTGAGGAGTGGCGGGTGAGGTGCCGGGAAGGGAGGTGCACGTGGTTGTGGTGTTATGCAGAGAGGAAAAGATTGAGCCTTGTTTGGCTGTGATCTGGAAATGGGTTGTGACCTTTTCCTCACCTTCAGCGGTATAGGGGACGGTGGTGTGTACCCCTGCGGCGTGCGACGTTTTTTGTGCTCTGGGGGGTAGGATGTGCTATAGATGGAGCTCGGCGTGGTGAAATGATGGATCCCTGAGCAAGTGCGTGGAAGAGAGGGCAGCAGGTGGTCCTGAAGCCATTGGTGACACGTGTGAACCGCCTTGGCGATAGCTGGACGTCGATGAGTCAAACAAACAGAAAATTGCTCCGGTGTCATGCGAATAGAGGATTTTGGCAAAACATGCAAGGATGTAGGCATGAGAGTGCGGATGAGGTTGCGTTTGTCACCAAGATGTGCAGAAGGCCACTAGGGCAGTACTAACTGCTGGGTGCTCGAGGGCCAGGCTCTCAGGAAAAGGTCTTGTAAGAACCAAAGCGAGGTACAATGGCTGAGGGTTGACATTGGATCCATGGCGTGAGATTTATGACACATGTGACAGCGATAAGAAAACATGTCATGGTGAGAGGGGAAACGTGCTACCCATAAGGTCGCTGAAGTCCAGAGAAATGGCGGATTGTCCGGTTGGGAAGAATGGCGGTACCAGTCAAAGCTAGAGGACTGGTGGATGGCTGAGTGTTCATGTGACGGGGAAACATGGAAGATATCTTTTTTTTTTGAGTTTGTTCGTGAGTGGAAAGCCATTGAGGGAGGTGCAGCCTTTAGGAGGGGGTGTGCAGGGGGGGGGGTCAGGTTAGGTCGGGGGGGGGGGGCAGCTGAGATAGATCCACTTGGTCAGCGCGTCGGCGATCTCATTTCCCATGAAACCCAGGTGGGCTTTGAGCCAAGGAACTTCCACTAGTGCTTTGATATGGAGCAATTCATGCGAAAACGCCAGGAGCCAGCTGTGAGGTGCCTTTGAGACTTAGGGCGGTGCGAGGAATGCTTGTTCACCGCTTTTTCATACACAGAAACGACTTTTGAGTTATCCGAGAGAATGCAGATGTGTGTGGCAGGTGAGTGGGTCCTGATGAAACGCACGCAGGATAGGAGCGCCCAAAACTCCGCGGCGCCTGACCAACAGAACGGGGAAGGGATAGCGTTGGCGAATGCGGGAGAGTTATGCGGGAAAAAAACTGCTGCTGCACCCGTAAGTGACTTCTTTTCCGAACCATCAATGTAGACCCATAGGGTTTGGGGGCTGGCACAGGCAAGCATCTGGTGTGCCCTGGAGCACTTCCATTCCGTTAGTAAGAAAAAGTGCTTTTCCAATGCTTTGAGGCATACTCTAGTTGTATTAGAGATGCACTGGGCACACAGGCATATCTATCTTAGTATTGGCCCAACCAAAAGTGGTGATAACACATTTTGACCTATGGAACCAAACACCCAATCAGGATATGGAGTGGACCCCTTAATCCCCTATCAATGTGAGGCAATTCATCTTTTCCTGAGTTGACTGAGAACTGACATATCCAGGGCAGAGCCTATGAATTTATCTATGTTTTCTCATGAATTCTTAGCTGTCCTAGTGGTATGCACCCTAGGGGGCTGGGCACCTCCTTTTGAGAGGTCCTGGGTTCAATTCCCGGTCAGCCTAGCTAAGTAGGAAGATCCCATGTGACATGGCAGTGACCTCATCGCCACATGCCCTGCCACCTCAGCACATATGGGACCCAAAACAAAGAGTGCACATCTCCTGAGATGGCACTATGGAGATTGAGTGACCATGGGGCAGTTTTCCAACTCTTTTTCCAAAACATTTCAGCTATCTTTGTGAATATGCAATCCGATTTGACCTGAGTTTCAGTTTCTGTGAATATCCTTTCATCTTTCACTGTTTACACTGCAGCCCTTCATGCTTTGATCCCGATTCTCTTCTACTTGCATATCTCTGGCTTGGGCTATCCTGGATTGATTGTATTTCAGCAAACAAAACCTTTTCATCTTCAAGAACAAGCAGCAGGAAACCCTACACCAGCAGCAAGCAGCAGGAGAGGCACAAACACAGTGTTGAAATCACTATAAACCTTTCTGGTAGCAGAGGCAGACTGTCTCTGCGTACCGGCAGCAACCCCGTGCCGTACAACCAGTGCGCCGAGATCAGTCACATATAACCAGAAGGGCGAACGAAGATGGACACAAGGAAAGAGGACACCGACGTGAAGACAGCGCCTGAGGCACCAGCAAGGCCAGCACCTGGTGAACCTGGACCTGGACCTAGCGCTGTACCTTCGGAGCCCTTACATGGGCCAGTGGACGTGGCGGAGGACTCGTTGGAAGGACTGCAGTCGGCCTTCCGGGCCCTCTCGGTCGAGGAGGTGGTCACTCATCCTGTGAAGAGGAAGAGAGAGAGCGAGAAGGATGCTGGAGAAGGCATAGCAGACGAAGGAGGAGACCAAGGGCAAGACCTGACGAATGAGCCTACCTTCGAAGGCGCACCAAGCGCTTCTGGCCTCCACGCATCACCCTCTCCCATAACCACCACACTCCCAATTCCAGACCCAGCCGCTACAACATCCACACCCATAACCAACCCGCCCATGGCAGAGGGCACAGGCTTTACTGGTATGCCTAACTACCCTGCCTATGGTTTTGGCCCACCTACCACTGCGTTCCATGAGGCAACTACTGCCAGTGAGCCGGTGGCCTCCAGTTCTGCGCCGCGATGGTATGCGGCTGACTATCACCATCCTCTACCCGCTACGGGAACCTATGTGGATGTTCCTGGGTATGCGACCTCGAGTGGGTTGAGGAGAGGACCTGAGTTTCTTGGTGGCAGGAGTAGAGGATCGGGAAGATCCTCCAACAGGTCCCTGACGCGGTCGGAGATCAACGAGGTGCTCCGAGGAGCCACCTCTAAAATTGTGGGCGACCTCACTCAAGAGATTCGAGAGAAACTGGAGCCCCTGATGATACCGCCCCAAGCGTCACCTACCACGGTGGGAGTGTCACCCCATCGAGTACAGGCCAACCACCTGGTGGCAGGGCTGACAAACACCCTGGGGAGCCTGAGGAGCCGACCGATGCCGACCCCTGCAGCGATACCGAGAAGTCCTTTCGTACCGAGAACGGCCCAGTCGCCCTACAGCCACATGACAAACTCTACGAGAGCCGAGCTGGACCGGCTGGGGCTGACAGCCTTGAGGGCAATGGTGGACGTGGAGCCTTATGGCTCTAGTGAGTTAGGCGGAGACCCCTCCGATGATGAGCCGCCGTCTATGACTTCTGCTTCGCCCTCGGAGGACGATGACCCGGAGGACCCCGAGAACCCAAGTGGGAAAAAGAAGAAGAAGAAGAGGAAGACCCGACGCCCTGAGGGACGCAGGTCTCAGGAGGCGAAGGCTATTGCCACCTCCAAGATCGTGGTGAACCTGCCTGAGTTCACAGGCAAGGACCTCAGCGAGTTCGCTGAGAATTTTGACCGGTTTCTCCGATTGACCGGCCAAACCCACGCTAGTGGACGGGTCAAGTGCGATCTGTTCCTGCAGTGCTGCAAGACCAAGTACCTGGAGAAGCAGGTCAGGCAGATCGTGACTAACTCCGCCACCTTTGCCGATGTGTTGGTTGCCTTGGAGAGGCAGTACCCGACCTACAAAACCAACCTCTCCATCAGGGCCGAGATCCAGAACCTGCCCGTGCTGCCCAACAACCCCAAACCTGGCAGGGTCTCTGAGCTGTTGGCTGACCTGGATCACTTGGCTGGACGATTGACGCCCGGTTCCTACAGCAGAGACGACCTGCTGTTCTGGTTGGTGGTTAAGCTCCCTCGAGAGCTGTGGGACGAGTGCCGTTGGACGGCAGAGCGCAAGGCTAGATTCCTCCGCTACGAGGATCTATCCGTGCTACTCCTGGAGCTGGCGCTGGAGAAGGAAAGCGACCAGCACTTGAACAACTACCGTCCTGGTGGTGGAGGTTCTGGAGGCCATGGCAAAGGGTACCAAGGGTCCAGACCTGGGCAGGGGACTACCCCCAAACACGCCCACGCCCGTATCATGGAGAACGTCAAGGAGCCCTTCTGGTGTGATGCCAGAGACGAGCAGGGCCACCTGCAGCACGCCCCTGACTGCAGGCAGCGAGACTGCTTTGTAGTCCAGGGGAAGCAGCAGGAGAAGAACACCGGCGCCAAAGCGAAGCTGCCGGATCATTACAGGTGCACCATCACGTGTGCCTTCTGTGGGAAGAGGAAGCACTACGAGGATGAGTGCTACCATAAGCAACGCCTATCGGCGAAGCTTAAGGGTGAAGATCCTGGCAAAGGCTCAGGCAAAGGTGGAGGCAAAGGCAAAGGCAACGACTCCGGCAAGGGCAAGTCGAAAGGACGTGGACAAGGGCAAGACAAGAGTCAAGGTGGACGAGGAGGAGGCGCTAACTGCCAGCCCGACAAGGACAACAAGAACACGGACAAGAACGGAGGCAACCCCAACCCTAATCCAGGGGGGAACTCCGAGCCCTCTGGAGGGCAGTCAGGTCCTACCACACGCTCACAGACGCAGGCCCAGAAAGAACAAGGGGCCAAGCGGGAGCAGGAAGGTGGTGATGACGGCAACGCTAAGAAGAGAAGCCGTTTCATGAGGATGGCCCGCAAGCTGCGGAACAAGGGGTTCAAGGTGACCTGTCCCGCGGAGTTCTGACGGGGACGCTCCGGTGGCACCCAAGACCTGGTGTTTTGGGTACATATCCGACTAGGAGGACGCGAATACCTGGGGTCATTGGATACTGGCGCCACCATATCTATAGTGGCCAAGAAAATTTTACCTTCTGGGGGCCTGAAAAACACCATGACCACCGCGGCTATACGAATGAGGGATGGACATGTGGTGCACAGCTGCGGGGACTGTGAAGTGGAGGTACCTATGGGCTCCCGGACTATCGCCCATCGGTTCTATGTGATGGACACTGAGGCCTTCGACTTTGTATTGGGGACTGACTTCTTCGTGCAGCACTCCCAGATACAATCCCTGACGCTGCAAGCGCCCTACCTCCTCTACGTGGACCACGGCAGTGGCAGAGAGTCTGTGCCACTGGAGCAGTCGGAACATACCTCGAGTTACCTGAGACTATCAAAGGAGGAGCCCTCGAACATGATGGCGGCCTCCAAAACTGAGGACTATCAACTATTGGGGGAAGTCCTAGACCAAGGTCTGAACGAGTTGGGTTACTCTAGAGAAGACCTGAGTGTGGAGTTGTTCGCCAGCGACAAGCAGCATGTACTGGACCTTTACTGCAGCAAGGGGAAGAACTGCAGCTACAAATTTTACTGGCTCTCTTTCGGGATGGCCTACGGGAACCCCAGGTTCAGTGAACTGGGGAAGGTCCTGACCAAAGCGGCCTTGGAACGTTCCCGTATGGTCCTGTGTTTCCCCGATTCGGGGGCCCATGGGGGCAACGAGTACTGGCGAAACCTCCTGGACAGGCTGACTATCAGCTCTGTTCGGTTACCTGATGAGGCCATCTACGTGCCTCTGGAGCGTAAGACGCCTATTGGGAAACCCGGATGGGGGAGTATGCTCAGCGTGGTGGACGGAGGTCTTACCTCCATCCCCAGGGAAGATCTGGACCCGACTCTGGTCCAGGCTATACAACGAGAAAGCGATGGACTCGCCTTGGGTGACTTGAAGGATCGACTACGACCTCAACATGCTGTTGAGACTATACCCGGAGGAGATGAGTACGTTGTGACTGACACCAGCGCCCCCAACTCTCCCTGCCATGTACCTGTTCCTGATGGAGTCTCTGAGTGTGGACTATCTGAGCTACCTAGCTCTATCCACTCAGATGACGAAACTGAGCACGACGCCTTCTTCGTGCAGACCTGTGTGGAGGAAGTGCAGAACGCCGAGTACTTCGCCCCACTGAAACCCCTACTCTCCATGAGGGTGCAAGACCCCGTGGACGAGGAGCTGGACCCTCGATCCAGGCTAAGGGTGTATGTGGACTCCAAGAGGAAGTTGGTGGCGAAAAAGCTATGCTACGCTAAGCCTACCCGCAGCTCATGGCCACTGAAGCAAGGATGTATGGGAGATCTATCCCAATTGAAGGAGGACCTCGAACAGAAGATCACCACCTGGCAAAGGGAGGTAGATCTTAAGCTCATGAAGAGCGTGTGGGGTGCCCATGTGAGGACCCCAGAGGAGGACGACCTCTCGGAGGAATGTGTATGTGAACCCCCTCGAGCGTGCCTATGTTGCCATCGTCCACCGGAGATGGTTGAACAAGACCTTCTATATGCCTACCAAGGGTTGAAGGACACTACCAAGGGCGAAGAGTCGGTGGAGGATCACCTCCCGACGTCTATTACTCAGGGGGCAAGCAACTTACACTCTGACGAGGACATGGAGGACAAGATCAAGCTATTGGACCCGCAGCTGCAGAAGCTTATAAGGACCTATCTGGAGGTGTTCGGAGAACTACCCCCTCCAGCTTCATGTGACAAGCTGGTACAGATGGACCTCAAGCTGAAACCCGAGTTCGTGGGTCACAAGATCCGGAGGAGACCCTATCCAGCTCCTAAAGAGCAGGCCGACGAGATTGAGCAACAGATACAAGAATGTATCGACGCTGGCCTAGTCCTGGAGTACAAGGACGGGGACTACCCCCTACACTGCAGCCCCTGTTTCCTGGTGGCTAAACCTGGGTCTACCGCCAAACGGCTGGTAGTGGACTACGGAGAGCTGAACAAGAAAACGTTGAACCACTCAGGGTCCATTCCCAATATGGAGTCTACCCTGGAGAAGATAGCCTCCTGTCGCTACAAGACCAAGATGGACAAGAGGAGCGGATTCTGGCAAGTGGACCTGACGCCCAACGCTCAGGAGCTACTGGCCTTCATCACCCCTCAGGGGAGGGTGTTCAAGTGGAAGGTCATGCCGTTTGGCGTGGCCAACGCACCCGCTCTGCTTCAAGAGCTGACGAACAAGATCTTGTCCATCCTACGGAGGAGACCTAAGGTGCAGGAGCTTATATCCCGTGGGGCCCAGATGGAAGCTCACATCGACGATGTATGCCTCGGGACCAATACCCGGGAGGATCACCTAATCCTCTTGGGTGAGTTCTTTGCGGTTTGCCAGGAGAACCACACACGACTCAAGCTGGAGAAGTGTGAGTTCATGCAGGAGACCATGCAGTACCTGGGGTTTGACGTTGGCTATGGGTGGTGGACCCCAGCGGCCTCTAAGGCCAAACCCCTGATGGATGCTAAGGTACGACACGAAGACCCCAAAAAGGACTTCATGATGTACGCAGTTTCATTGGGGCGTGCAACTTCTATCGCCGCCATATCAAAAACTTCACCTACACCAGCGCCATTCTGACGGACTTGATCAAGAAGAGTACTACTTGGCGCTGGGGCCCACAAGAGCAAAAAGCGTTTGACGAGCTCAAAGACAAGGTGGCCAACGCTAAGTGCTTGGGCGTGCCTAGAGCACAAGGGGAGATTATCCTGGTGACCGACGCCAGCAATGTGGGCGGTGGTGGAACGTTGTTCCAATGGCAAGCACTAGAGAAGGAGGAGTTCGACTCGGCCATTTCCCAATGGGGGACGGAAGGTCTCAACCGAGATGGAACCCTCAAGCACAGCTACTCTGACGACAAGTGGGTCCTAGTACCTCTGGGCCACTGGAACTGGAAGTGGAACCAGGCCAGGGGGAACTACTCCACCTATGAGCAGGAATTGCTCGCGGGTATGCTAGTGCTATCCTCACAAGCACGACTGTTGGGGAGTAACCCTGTGGTCTGGCTGTGCGACGAAGAACCGGTCCGCAGTTTCCAGAAGGGTCTTCCACCTGAGAAGGCCAAGCTACGGCGCTGGTGGACCTACCTAAGTCAACTACGGCTGACGGTACACCATATCCAGGGAGTGAAGAAAGAGTGTGCAGACTACATCAGCCGCAACAACTTCGACGCCCTGATTGGTGCCCGGTCTGAAGCGCTGGCTAAGGAGGCGTTCAGCCGTATGGACGTCCACTTGGACCTCAACATGACGATGATACGCCCCCTGGATGGACTCCAACAATCTGAGTACCTGAAGGAGTTTGGGAATATCTACAAGCGCCTGGAGAAACGCCTTGAACCCCTCCTGGTCAACCAAGATCAGTGGAAGAGGGACAAGAGCTACCTCTGGCACGAGGACCGCATCGTGGTGCCTAGTGACAGAGTCCCAGCGCTGCTGAAGTGGACCCATGAGTCCAGTGGTCATGTGGGTGCTGACCGTACCCTGAGGCTGTTCAAGCAGTGGTTCCACACTACGTGGACTGACGACCAACTGCGGAAAACCCTCCAGCCTATCGTGGACAAGTGCCCGTGCAGGTCCTGCAAACCAGGGGATATCAGGGACAGAGGTCTCTACTCGACCCTGCCCATCCCTCACTGTGCTAACAGTGTTCTATACGTGGACTACACGGAGATGCCGAAGTTCGGGGGCTATGACTTCGCCCTCGTGGTGACCTGTGGGTTGACCAGGTTTACCAGGGTGTTCCCATGTACCAAGCACATTACCGGGGAGGAGACTATCAAGATACTCCTGGAGGAGTGGTTTTGTGTCTATGGGGCGCCCAAGGAGATCAACTCCGATGAGGACGTACGAGTACGCTCAGATACCGGTTGGTACAAGAGGGTCCTGAGATCCCTCAATGTCCAGGTGTCTACGGGGATTCCCTACTCGCACACGAGCAACCCCCTAGGTGAGCGACAGATCCGTGTCCTGAAGGAGAATGTACGGATATGGTGCAAAACTGAACGCACCAGAGACTGGGTGAGACTACTCCCCGTCATATCCTTGATGATGAACTCCCAAGAGAGTTCAGCTACTGGCTACTCGCCCCATGAGCTATTTCTAGGGCGCCCGGCATGGTTCCTACATGCCCCCCATCCAGAGGACACCCATTCTTCTGTGGGTGAATGGGTCCAAGAGCAACAAGCGAAGGTGGACAAGGCCAAGGCTATACTCCAGAGAGTGAGGAAGCGTCAGTGGAACAAGAAGAACAAGCACCGAGTACCGGCCACCTACCAAGAGGGGGACTGGGTGCTGGTGCACCACAGTCGACTACCCGCCTGGCCACACTCTACCAGCGATGACCCATACTTCGGACCGTACAAGATTCTATCAGTGGATGCACACTGTATCACCGTGCGGTGTTCGCCCCGTCTAGGGGGGACCCTGGTGTGCGCTGCTCAACACCTGAAGCGCTACTATGATCCTGAAGACCTCTGTGGGGAGGAGTGGGAGCTGAACGACGAGGAAATCGCCGCCCTAGACCTCCAAGGGGCTGCCATCCCTATGGAAGTTGAAGCGGAACTCCCCGACATGAACGCCGAGGAGATGGCTAAGGAGGGCTTCTACCTGGTGAAGTCTGTCCTACGCCACCGCTATCGCCAGGGTTTGCGCTTCCTCACCCTCTGGGAAGGGTTTGGAGTCAAAGAGGCCACCTGGGAGCCCTTCTCTGCGTTTGTTCTACCTGAGGGATGCCTAAATTCAGTTCTGGTTGACTACTTGTCCCAGAACAACCTTGGTGAGTTGCTGAGGCTCGCTGAGACGCTTGCCTCCAAGACTAAAGCTAGGGACTGAACCTTACCCCTAAGTGTGCTACGTATGTCTGTGTGTGTCTCACTTCTGTCCCGGGCGTGGCTCCCGGAGACCGGGCTTCGCTGATGTCGGACCGAAGGTCCTAGTCAGGTACTGGTACCACTCCTATGGCGCCCAATTTCTGTGCTGGCGCCTATCCTTGGGGAAGACGGCAAAAGCCCTACCTACTAAAGGGGAGGGGTGGCCAAGTGTGCTAAGGGCATTCAAAACGCCCATTTTTCTAAAGGCCAAAAGCTAACGCACTCCCCTGCCCACGAGGAAAAGCACGCGGGACAGGAGACACCACTACACTACACACCCTACCTACAGTGGCACCATCCTGGTGGGCGAGCACTTCTGCAACTGGCTCTAGCCCCCACTCAGGACTACCACTCCTACACGCACACTCTACTGGGTGTGGTTGAAGATCACGTCGTGGGTCCTAATGACCCTCCTGTGAAGAAGACAAGAGAACACAGCGCTGCTAAGCAACTGTGGCCTAACAGGGGGCGCCACAACGCGTTTCCCCTGCTAGGGCTTGGAGGGAAGGGGTGCTCTTGATGCGTGCACAGCGTGGATGTCGATGGAGTCGAGCTGCCCTCGCCATTCCTGGCGGAGGTGCAGTCAATTGTTTGTGTGATCAGCGCCCTTGTTTAGCAGGGCAAGAAAAAAATGGTATGCTGCTGCAGCAATCACCCTACCTGCCCACCTGTAAAGCAAAGGCAAATGAAGGGGTGTTTGCGGCGGAGGAACCAAGCCACACTCAACGTATGATACGCTTCTCAGTGTGACCTATAATACACTGTCCGCAAACACGCCCTGTCAAGCAAGCAAGCGTTAAGAGACTCCTCAGGTTCTCTTAAAGAACGTACCGAGGAGCCCCTGGGTAACCTAAACAAGGTTTACCGTGCGCATTTCGCGTGGCCTACCCTTTAATGCGTGTGTGAATGCACGAGCATGCACGAGTGGACGAGTTTGTCTTGGGCAAACCTGCCCATCTGAACCCCAATCACGGACTCCACCAGGGGGTGGTCCCTCCTGGGCTTACTCACCTTACCTACCGCTGGAGAGAGAGAGCAAGTGGGAACGTGAAACGAGGCGCAAGCGAAAAACGTCGCTATGCACTTGTGTGTATGTCTAATCACCCTGATCTTACCTCTAATCATCTGCAATCTTTCTAATCTAGCCCTCTATCGTTTGTTAGCGTTGCTACAAGACTCGTTCACGGAGACACGAGACGAGCAATGTGCATGCTGCATACGAGACGAGCACACCTGTGGTTTATACCTGATTCATTGAAGTCTTTTCGTTGATTTTTGAATTCTTGGACCTTTGATTCTTCTATCAGTGTGGGTGGAATCTGTATGTTTATTTTTTCATGTGTGTCTCGTCATTTTGCAGTCTACGTGAGGCATACGTTTATAATCTCATTATTTCTGCATTTTCCGGCGCTTTGCTAGGAGCCGCTCCTGCGCGCCGCCTTTTTATGCGTAGGAATTTCTTGATTTAAAAAATCGAGAGATGACTATAATTTTTATAAAAAATGTGCTTCTGATGCACCATTGGATTCTGCTCAGGTGTGTTGTCTTAGAAAAATTCTAGGCCGTCATTTGACGGATTTTGGTGTTGTCGCTTCGCGTTTGCGTGGATTCGTCCATAATCCTCCCATTCCTGCCTCTGCAGATATCCTCGCGAAAGCGTCGCTGAGTAGGCCGTGTTTGGGCCAAAAAGCAGCAGCCAGGAGACTGAGCAGAACCCAAGACCCCACCAAGGGGCAATTTAATTTTTTTAACGACTCCCTTCGCCCTAAGACAGGTCACAGGTCGCCAGCAGGTTTACGAGAACCCATGCGAGTGTGTATATTGTGTCCTGCGTTGGGTTTATGTCGCGCTGCGTCTTGGAGGGAGGGATGCACATGCACATGTTTATGGCATGCTCCCATACTAACCCAGCCAAGCCACAGGAACCCCGGCAGCGCCATGAGCGCGGAGCTTTCTGTAGCAAATGTCACGAACAAAGCAGCAAAAAGGCGCCAGCCATGGAGAGCGCCCATTTTTCTGTGTGAGGGAAACTATAGGTATTTTAAAGTAGATGTAGAAACCAAGGAAAGGTCAAGAAAAAATCCCTTTTTCCTGAAAATGCGACAGTGGTGGCCACCACAGCACAAGGGGGGAGTAAGAAAAAGTGCTTTTCCAATGCTTTGAGGCATACTCTAGTTGTATTAGGGATGCACTGGGCACACAGGCATATCTATCTTAGTATTGGCCCAACCAAAAGTGGTGATAACACATTTTGACCTATGGAACCAAACACCCAATCAGGATATGGAGTGGACCCCTTAATCCCCTATCAATGTGAGGCAATTCATCTTTTCCTGAGTTGATTGAGAACTGACATATCCAGGGCAGAGCCTCTGAGTTTATCTATGTTTTCTCATGAATTCTTAGCTGTCCTAGTGGTATGCACCCTAGGGGGCTGGGCACCTCTTTTTGAGAGGTCCTGGGTTCAATTCCCGGTCAGCCTAGCTAAGTAGGAAGATCCCATGTGACATGGCAGTAACCTCATCGCCACATGCCCTGCCACCTCAGCACATATGGGACCCAAAACAAAGAGTGCACATCTCCTGAGATGGCACTATGGAGATTGAGTGACCATGGGGCAGTTTTCCAACTCTTTTTCCAAAACATTTCAGCTATCTTTGTGAATATGCAATCCGATTTGACCTGAGTTGCAGTTTCTGTGAATATCCTTTCATCTTTCACTGTTTACACTGCAGCCCTTCATGCTTTGATCCCGATTCTCTTCTACTTGCATATCTCTGGCTTGGGCTATCCTGGATTGATTGTATTTCAGCAAACAAAACCTTTTCGTCTTCAAAAACAAGCAGCAGGAAACCCTACACCAGCAGCAAGCAGCAGGAGAGGCACAAACACAGTGTTGAATTCACTATGAACTTTTCTCCGTTAGGTCGTTGGGAAGCAAGCGGTGTTTGAATTCCGGTAGTGAGATGTGCATGCCCTGATGGCTGGAACGGCCCAGGGTCCCCCCATGAGGGATAGATGTACAAATGATCTTTTGGTTTCGACGCCGCATGGGTTCCTTTCTGCGGGGTTGTATCTCATGTTGCTGTCATATTAGCCAGCCACATAGATCTCTCAAAAGTCTTCTTCTTAGCCCTCATGAGCATGTCCTTCGTGGCCTTTAAACGGCGTAGGTGAGGCAAAGGTACCTTCATTCATGTACAACATTTTGCTTCACTTCACTTTCTGAGTGTCTATTTTTTTTCGATGTCCTTAGATGCGCAATGAAATTGGGGTCCTTGGCGTGACCCATCGCTAAAAACTGCACCCATTTGTTGAAACGCAGTCCAGAACGCCTGATTACAGAGTCAGGCGTGGGAGCGCCTGATTACCGCAGCAGTACCAGTAGCTACAGCCGCAGGCGATTTTGCGCAGCGCAGCAAGGCCTTCCTGAGTATTCCACGTGGGCCTGCGGTAACCTTCTGCAACTACACCAATAATGTGTCCGTCGCTTCTGTGCAGCATAGCACCTTCGGCGCCATCCACGGCAACGTGTTTTAGAGGCCCACTTTGCCCATATTTCGCCGCTGGCCGCTGTATGTTTTCACACGTCCTTTTTCAGGCCCCTTGCTATGCCGACAGTCCAAATGCTTACGCCGCAACCGGAGTGGAACCTCTCTTCCCCAGTACGTGTACTGTTGCTTCGCCAGAATGCTTCCGTTTTCCAACGACCGCGGCCTTCGCCCAGCAGGAAGATAGCAATTCCCATGTGCAACTAAGAAACAACGAGCACTTGGACGTTTTGCATACATGCGCTGCCGCGGAAGTAGAATCTCTCTTCCCCAGTACGTGCACTGACGTCTCGACAGAATACCACCAGTCGTCAAGGTCCACATCCTTCACTCAACAGGCAGAGAACACCGTCGGCCTGCCGTTACGAATCAACATGCTCCCAGCGCAATCACGGACATCGTCAGGTTCACGCCCCACGCATGACAAAGACAGTCAGTTAGATAGCCGCCCACAAAAAACTTTTCGCACCCGCGCAATTTGCTTCACGAGCGAACTGGCAAGCCTCTGGCTGCAAGCCACAGGGCACGCCCCCAAGGAGCAAAATCTCTCACCAACGCCTTTGAACAAGCGCCCAGATAGTACTCAAACTCAACATTGGTACCAACAGCAACGCCCCTATGGACAAAGACTGTGTTCTTCTCTCCCCTGGTCCATTTTGGTAGATGAATGCGAGCAATGCCAACCGGATGGAGTTACTGATGAAGATTCAGAGAGCTCCCAATGCCAACTCGAACAACACATGGGCGATTTCGATCACACGACAGGACGCAATGACCAAGAAAGATTCAAGTCTCCGCCACAGAGTGGACCAGGCTGGCGAGCCGTGCGCCTGAATTCAACCATGAGTGCAGCTGACCAGCGCAAGGAGACATCAATTCTGAGCCGTACGTGGTTCTGCTGATACGAACACGAAGTGAGTTCCAGTTAAGAAGAATATGCATCAGCATTGAAAACCACCCTGCATCGATCTGCCGAACATCTCTTGCCACTCCTGGATGCCAAGGAACCACCCGACTATAGCACCCGTCTGGTTCTGACAGTACATGCACATTAGCGCATTATTTCCAAGTTCAACGCAGCCTGGCAACGCCATTGTTCGATTGTTAAGAGAGGATTCGCGCCGTGGAAACACACTGTCCCCAGTCTGGAGAAGTTCTTGGTACGGAACCGCTTGATTCGCCACAACTGTGTGATACAATGCCAGAAACGCTTGCAAGCAGCGCCACACGTGCCTCAATTAGACTCATGCTTGCGCCCGCACAGCCCTTCATCCCCTACATCACGTACCATGCCCCAACCAGAGAGATCCGCCGTGCTTGGCCCTGTGGCGCCGCCGGAAGCCATTATTATAGAAGGCCACACAGTCATCTCACAACGAGTCTGGAATACGGAATCCAAAAGTCCCACTGCGCCAAGCTCCACGCCCGAGCCCAGTCTAGAGTCGGGTTCGAGCGCCTCAAGTGTGCAAGCAAGCTTCTCCGCCTCCGACTTGGAAAGAACCAATTCGATAGACAGCGATCACTCGCATGACACAACGCCTCGCCAAGGAAATGCCAACCCCCAAGATCTTCAATCCAAAGCCAGCTGGTTCGAGAATGCCAACAACGACAATACTT
This sequence comes from Eutreptiella sp. 'Long Island Sound 2002', assembly GCA_964036045.1. Taxonomy (NCBI): domain Eukaryota; phylum Euglenozoa; class Euglenophyceae; order Eutreptiales; family Eutreptiaceae; genus Eutreptiella; species Eutreptiella sp. 'Long Island Sound 2002'. Next base: position 34,767,325 of record OZ038392.1, read on the forward strand.
TGTGGAGAGGGACAACTGATCCAGATGAACTACTCCGTGTTGATTCCCTTTTTGCTTCGGCTGGTGCCTTGTCACACTTTGAGCGAACACATCATGATGATACGAGTCGGTCGACAGCTGCTCCAATGAATTGCTCCAACCGGCCAGCTTCAAGGTCACCACGCAAGGTAGCTCCGCATATCTGGCAATTATACGATCCACCACACGACAGCTGGTATTGCTACAACCAAATGACTGTAGGAACCTCATGGGTTTCACCCCCACGCATTGGGGCAGCATGCTAAACACTGCCCGTGGCTAATGCCTGATCTTTCCTCACATCTTCCATGACAGAACTGCCCCTAGCTCTGCCCTTTCTAACCAACTCTCTGCTTCCAGCATTGCTGCACCCAGTACAGACCCTCTCCCACCTTTTCCACTTGCCCTTCCGTGGCTGACAAGTATATATCCACCCAGCCCTGTGAGGCTGTCATATATTTGCCTCCCTCAACTCAGCATCATAACTGTCTACACACCACAGCGGTTCCTCCGATCTGCGCAAGTGCCGTGCCCCTTTGGCTTCGCTGCTTGCACTTTTGGGGTTCCCCTAGGGGCAAAACCAATTTTGCATTTGGTGAAGCGGCAGAGGTGGCAGGAGGCGCCAGTGCAACATAACCAACCAGTTCATTAGTCCAATCCACTCAAACCAATGTCCAGGGCGCTGACACTCAGTGCGCTACTTCATTCAATTCTCATGCCACCATCACTTTGTAATGTTCACAAACAAGCAACCCACTTCGGTCTTTGGCCTGATTCCAAACAAGCTACACGTGCACACACGCCTCGCCAAATATAGTATTGTAAACATAGCCTCAACCGCCCATGATACAAATATACCCGGAATGCCCTATGTAAATAAAAAATGGGGAAACAGCCCATGGACAAGTTGTGAGAATTTATCATCATCAACATTTTGCTTCACTTCTCTCACACGTGCTTGAGGCATGACAGGAAGCATATGCAAACACGATGAATGGCAACTTGGCGAGCAATACTCTACCAACATGCCGGAATGCAACGCAATGAGTGAAGACCACCCATGCACTATTTTGGACCGCATGGAGCATTTGCATGACCTCTTCCAGAAGAATGCCGAAGAAAGCTTTGGTGACAAAAATCAATGTTGGAGGCAAACGACCGGCTTTGAGAAAGCAAAGTTCAGCAAAACACAAGAGAAAAAACTCAAGCCTCCTAATCGTCAACATGGAGCGGCCTAGGCATGCACACATTGCACGCCGCATACAATCCGAGACCATCTCAAATTCCAGCTCGGAGGAGGTGGGCATGCCGCAAAAAGATGGTCTTGGATTTGCAAACGTACCTTGGGACTCGCACAAAGAGCAGCAACACTATTTGCTCCCTAGGCAGCCTACATAGTGCACCAAGCAGTTGCCGGTTCAACGATCGCGAAGGCTCACACCAGTGAAGCATGTTCATTTAGAGCAATATTGCTAGAGCGGCACACAAAATAGATGCTCTCCAAAGCGCTGCTGTGCAGTGCCATCAGAGCATCACTATTGCTCAGTGGAATGGCATTGCATTTAAAAACACCCAATGTGGTGCCACGGGGCCCGGAAACTTCTCTCGAACCCCTTCAAGCATGCCGGCCTTGCAAAACACCCACTTTTGGGGGTTGCTTCTTCGCATTGTAATTGAATACAAACTTTGTGGACAGTTTTGCTGAATTTGTTGTAAACATTTCCAAACCTGAATCTGCCATATTCTGTATTTTCTACACCCTTGTCCGCTTCAAAACCAAAATTCCGATATTAATCAGTGCTTATCATTGCATAACTATGCATACAATGTCGCACACGTCGTGTGTAGTTCTGCATCTTTGATGAATCAATAACTTTTGTGCCCATTTTAATGGTTGCTTTGGTGTTTCATGGCCTTTTCTACCATTTTTGCATATTCGTAGTTATGCGGCGGGGAGAAGGGTCATAGTGACTCATCAAACCACTGAACCACCCCTCGTATTGTGCTTTGGTCATCTGCCCGGATTCTTGGCCAGGCTCTGGCCTGGTTGTTGCTGGTAAAATGCCCAGTTCTGTGTCGGACAAAATTTCCGTCCCAAAAATAAAAAAAAAGCACAAAAAGGTGGTAACATCCCCGGCATTCCACCGCAGAACAACCAAAAAAAGGCCAGAATCCATGGAATTTTGTGACCAAAGGGGGCGAGCAAAAAGCTACATCATTTCTGCACCAAGCTGTATGCTGTGCTCTTGGCGAAGACACTTCAAGACCAATAAAAGATATACCACACTTTGATATCTTGCTCCATGTGAGAACTCGACTGCGGGGATCCGGTGGATCAAAGTGTATGGTCCTCTGTGGATCCCTGTGGGACGAAAAATCTGCTGCTTGATGTGGCAACGTCAATCCCCGAGACACAGTGAAGTGTCTCCACCTGGGCGGCTGAACACTTGGCTTGAGCCTGCAGTTTGTGCACATGGCCACTCCTCTCCCAAGGAATTGAAGCAGCCACTGACCAATCTGTGGATTGCACTAGCGGCAGGTATTGAATGGGGGAAATTGAACACTACATCTGTTCGGCGCACACAAACACAAAATGCAGAGCGAAGCACTATTGCAGTTCGTTTCGACAACACAAGCAACCAGGCATCCAGGTGCCCTCCAAATGTCCACACGGCAAAGGGGACACACTGCAGATCTGCCACAGCCAACGCAACAGAGATCATAATATGGACTCAAACTGTGAGTTAAATCCAAATAATTAATTCTCCTGCCTTACTTTTCGGTTGCTGAGCCCCAGGCCCAAGGACAGGACATCCGAAATCTCCGACATCATCAACTTGAGAATGTTGCATAAACCACCATCTCTTCAATACATCTACAAGCCATACTCCCACCCATCAACCCCATCAGGAGACCACGAAGAACCATCACCTCAACCCAACCATAATGCGATGCCTTCCCTGGGCACTCACCAACCAATTGCAAATGCACTTATGCACTCTCTTGAACATTCAGCACAGTGCCCAAACGGACCGAAGTTGCCACCCAATGAGTGAATAAATGCATAAATAAATGTGTAGGCCGCTAAATGCAACCAAAAACACATTTCCTGCGCTTTTGATCAACACTAAAAATAAGTTTGCAGGTTCCCGTGAACGGGGTTCGGACCTCAGTGTTCAGAAAATTGTCTGGACAGAGAAAGAGACGCCCCGCAAATGGACATGAAGCAGCCCATTATCTAAACAACTACGCTGTAGCCCCAAACACCTCGTTCTAATACAGCAAGAAAGAATACCACTGGGCTGTAGTGTTGCCACAGGGGGTTTGAGATCTGACTGTGTGTGTGTGTGTGTGTGTGTGTGTGTGTGTGTGTGTGTGTGTGTGCGTGTGTGTGTGTGTGTGTGTGTGATCTGTACTTTTAGAGGTGGATCCTTGTGCAGCGTTGGGCTGGACGCCTCATTTGGCTCAGGTCTGCTGAGGCCTCTTTGTGACGTTGTTTCCCTCCCTTCTGCGGAATCAGAACCTCTGTATTATGCTGGCTAGGTATCCAGAGTGTTTGCTCTCCCGTGCCTCGTCACGAAAAGCGGGCGGGCGACATCCTCGGCCACGGTCTCCTCCAGCCCCCATGGCACTGGGGCTGGTGGAGACGGAGGGGGGGGTGTTTTCAGCCTCCTGCGCTTGGGGGCTGGAGGGGTGGGGGGTTGGTGTGGGGACCTCAGCAGACCCGTAGAGATACGTGCAGGCCCTTGCAGGCGTGGTCGTTTGTTGGGCATTTGTGAATGTGCAAGTGGGCGCTTCCGGCGCGCAGGCACTGGGGTGCACACTTTATGGTGTCCCCGCTGACAGCAGTGGCGTACTCCCCTTTGCTTAAGTGTGCACCTCGGGCACGGTGGCAGGCCATGCATGGGGCATAGTTGCAGTTGCGGTCTGCGCGCTATGTGGTCATCAGCGTGATGTCCCAGCGCACAGCATGCTTCAGCTGTGCGCCGAAGCCTCTTGCAGGTCGTGCACGCGGCAGTAGAGTGCTGGGCGCATTTTGACAGATCAGCCGGCGGCGCCGGTTGTGGCGCCCTGTGCGTGTGTGTGTGCGCCTGCGTGTCCCGGTGTAGGGGCGCTGTGGGAGCTTCCCATCCCCTATCACAGGGAAAAAATCAGCTGCAAAGGAGGAGCAGCCCCCCCCCCCTTTGGCAAAAGTGGTCTGCTCCGAGGACGGAGCCAGTCCCAGCTGCAGATTCCCCTGGAGTGCACGCTGCAGCCGATGCTCCTCCACTTCCTGCGCTGTTCTGCGTGGCCTATGTGTGTACGGGCGCAGTTTGTGTATTCTGTTGAGACCAACCTTGGTGGCCCACGTGCGCTCACAGTATGCCGCTAACTGCTGAACGTGCGTGTTCATGGCACTGCGGCAGGTGAAATAGGGGCGGCAGTTCAGGCCGCACAGTGCCGGCCCCCCAAGAGGAACTAAAGAGCTGCAGCGTGTGACCACACGCGCAGGATGCAGGTGGCCCTTGGTGACCAGGCGCTGCGCATTTGCCATTGCCAGTCGTAAGACCCGGCCTCTCTCCTGCAGTGAAAGGGTGGTGCCCTTGAACTTTGCCTGTGGTGCGTGTGGAAGGGTGCGTTTCGCAAATTCCTCAAAGTCCAGTGCGAGTTCCAAGAACATTACTGTGCCCGGTTCAGGGGCCCAGTGCAGTTTTGTGATTGCTTCCCTCACCTGCCCTGCACGTCAGTCAAATCGCATTCTGTCTCGTACTGTCAAACATCTCCGGACAGTCCATGTACAGCTCTTCCCATGCTGTACAGATGGGCTGCACTGCCGTATGGTGGCGGCTAAAAGTAGACACCTGACCCGCTCCAATGGGTGGGTGGGTGGGCCAAGAAAAACAGTAAGCACTATGAACAAAAGGTATGTTTTTGGCAAAACATCGGTTTTGTGATTGCTTCCCTCACCTGCCCTGCACGTCAGTCAAATCGCATTCTGTCTCGTACTGTCAAACATCTCCGGACAGTCCATGTACAGCTCTTCCCATGCAACCATCACCTCGCTCCCTGCAGTACACTGGTGGTGGGTAGCGTGGTTCATCTGGCATTTCAGGCTGCCATGTGCCTCTGTCTGTGGAAAGTGCCTGACATAGTATAGGTCTGTCACCCCCCCCCCCCCCCTAGCTTCTGTAAGAAGTCTGTCCCATAACAGAGCAGGGTGCGTACAGAACAGTGCGCAGGGCCAGCTCGCATGCCCTGGCCTCCACAGTCGCCCGGAAGGCTGACCCCCAGTTAAAAATTCTGGAGATGGCGTCCGCCGGGTTCCATTTGGACGGTACATAACTTAATTTAAGCACGATCCCTGACCAGCGTAGCGTTTGCTGTATCCTCCTTACCGTCGTGGCCCGATCTCGGTGGTGAATCTTTGTCTTCCTCTTGAGCGCCGCCCATATGGCCGCGAGGTTGTCCGCCCCCTGATGCACCTGCTGCCGTCTCCTGTACGCCGCCATCTTGACCGCTCGCTCCACTGCCTGCAGCTCTGCCGCCTGCTGGTTCCGCACTGTCTTGGGGCACTCCCATACTCGCGCTCCTGCCTCCTGAGACCACAAACCGACCAGGTACGTGTTCCCGTATTCTGCTGCATCCACATACATGTCGATGTCGTCTGCTGCTGTCGTTCTTCGTGCCGTCCAGGGCCCCATCACGGACGCCAGCGCCTCCGCCAGTCCCCTCAGCACCTTCGGCGGTGTGTACTTCGCATTCTGGGGCCCCCACATCATCCATGCCATGGCCCCACTCGTGTGTGGCCCCGTTTCTCGGGCTGGTCTGTCTGCCCACGCCAGTTTTCCCAGCATGCGTCTCATGTCCTTCTGGCTGTAACCCCTGGTCGCCAGCTTCAGCCACAAGGCCACCATGCCGGCAATGTACGGCGCTGAAGACTGGATCGTCCAACGCCTGCCATCCAGGCTCTTCCCCATCCACTCGATTGTGTTCGTGGGCTCCAACTGGGACTTGAGGCTGCATATCCAGCCGTCACGCTCCAGCAGCTCCCGTAGTTGCAATCCTGCTGCCCCTACCTCCGTCTTGTCATACCCATACACCAGCACGTCGTCGACGTATTGTATCGGTCGTATCCCCGGCATGTGGAACTTCTCCAGCGTCATTCTCAGCAGTTCTGTGGCCATCAGGGGACTGTGTGTCCACCCGAGCGGCAGGCTGTGGAAACCCCACACCCTGCCCTGCACCCCGATTCTTATCGTGCCCCTCTCCTGCTCCGGCATCCAGCAGGACCAGAACATGTTCGCCACGTCTAATTTGCAAAACCATATGGCTTGACCCTTGCCCGCCGCCTCTCGGAACGTGTCCCCCAGTTCCTCAAGTGTGGGCAGTTGCAGTCGTGTATTTGGCCTCTGGCATCGCTTGTTCAACGGGACCATGTTGATGATTAATGACCCCTTCTCCTGGGACTTCGGTTTGGTGAATGCCTTGGCATTCGGCAGCCTCCCGTCAGTGATCTCGTCCAGCATGCCGTCCTCGTGTATGCGCTGGACCATCGCTGCCAAGGCCGGGTCCCGGCTCGCCTTCTGGACCGCTGCGTTCTCATGAGCCTCTCTCCAATTGCACGGCCTGTGCCGTTGCCACATCTCCTCAGGGATGTCCACTCTGCCAGCTACTCCAAGGCCTCTGCTCGCCGTCTCCACCGACACTTGGCCCCGACTCTGGTCGCCATCCTTGTTGCCCTTGGGGCTGACATCCCCTGTCGGCGATACGTCCCATGGCTCCGTCTCGTCGTCCCGGAGTGCCTGCAGCACCGATGTGAAATTGTGTTCCGCCTCCTCCTGCTGTGGGCCCGTCCCGGCTCTTTGACCCACCCTGACTGCCAGATCTCGTAACAGCCCACTGATCGTCCCCGGTCTGCTCCACTGCCGCGCCATACGCTCCGCCACTTCCTCCGTCAGCTGCTCCATGTCCACCCCCATCTCGTCCTTGTTCCTCTCGTTCGCATTGCAGAGGCATAGGCTTCCACAGCTGGAATCTTTGGCCCCTCTGAGGCGCCGTGACCAGGTATCCCCAGTGTGGGGCCCCGTCTGCTTCAGTCCCGTCGGGCATCGCCACCAGCTGCTGGTCTCCCGCGCAAGTCTCTCCGCGTCCCCGCTTTGCCCCACGTTGCTCCTCCTCACCGAACTCACGTGTTGTTCTTTTCCCCAATACTCTCCTCCTGGCTTGATGTAATCTCCATCGGGACTCAGAGCAATCAGTAGAGCATGTCGGCGTACCTGGGCTTGACTCATCTCTGTCCCCTGCGCTGCTGCCTTCGGAGCCAACGTCGTCCCCAGACTCTTCCGCGCTGGCTTCCATTTCTTGGCATGGCTCAGCCTCCATGTGCGCTTCGTCTGCATCCCCGCATCGTCCGTCCTCTCCTGCCCGGTCCTCGTTTGATGCCTGACCGCCTGCTTCCCGTTCATGCCTGTCCGCGTCCGCCCCACTTGCCACCGCCCCCTCCGGAGCTGTGACGGCTTCCGCTGCGCACGCTCCTCCACTGTCCCCGTCGGCGTCCATCTTCGTTTCGCCGTCCTCCAACTCGTCCACGTCGATGATCTCGACGGGTCTCGCACCGTGTCCTGCCGTTCCTTCGTCCGTCCGTGGTCCACCTTCATGCTCAGGTCCTGTACCAGGCACAAGTTCGGCGTCTCGTCCCATTTCCTTTTGTGCGGCGTCCTGCATGCTCCTGTTCTCCGCTTCTCTTCGGGGTTCTTCGTGATCTGGATTGTCCTGGTCGCATTCCCCATCCTGATCGTCCCGGTCCTCGTCGTCGTCGGACTCGCTGTCCACCTCCTGAGGAGTGGCGGGGCGGGCAAACGTGTGGACCGTAGGGGGGTCTGGTTCCGTTTTCTCCCAAGATCCCATGCGAATGCATCCCTATGCCAGAGCTCCTTGACCGGCATCCAAGTCCACTCACAGTCGCGCGTGAAGTGCCCTGATTCACCCACTGGTGATGGAAGGAGGACCCTGGATGGCATCTTCCATGACGGTGGGTGCGCTGCGTATCGTGCTGCTTGCCTTGGTGTCCGCCAGCGGGCCCATAGTGCCAAGGCCTGCAGGGATCCTCCCAGCGCCCTGAAGCATGCAGCCCCCATGCGTTTCCACGGGTGCCATCCCGAGAGGCCGCACTCCGTACCTGTGAACAGTTCAGTCTGTAACTTCCGTAGGGCATCGGGTCCTCCCGGGATGAATATGTTCTCGTCGTGCTGGTGAGGCCGCCTGTGCGTGTAGAGCCAATGCCGCCACCGTTCCCAAAACGGTGGTATGGGCTGGGCACACATCTCCTTGGCCACTTTGTAGTCGAAGAACACCAACCACCCCTTGTGTGCCAACCAGCCCCATCGTATTTGTGCGACGTCTGAAATCCTGAGGCAGATGGTGAATGCCATCCCGACGGCAAAGAACACCCTTGCCCAGGCCCAGTGCACCCTCCTCTCTGCCAACGTTTGAAAGTCGGCCACTGTCGCCCATACTCGAGGTCTGTCTTCCGCCTTGGCCATCTTGCCGATTGCTCTGAGTTGTAGCCTGTGTAGGTCTGTGACGGTAGCCCGTATGAGTTTGAGTTTCTCCAGCATCCGTATCCCCGCCACCAAGTTGTTTGCCGCCGAGTAGCCCCGCTTTCGTAGTGCCAGTTCTGCGAACCGCCGTTGAATCGCCACCGCCAGTGGTTCATCGGTGCCGCACCCTCGCAATGCCATCCGTACCTGCTGCATATACGTCGCTGATGAGCTGGCCTCCACTCCTCGGATCGCCATCGCCGTACCCACTGTTCCCCATTCCTCCGTCCTGGCGTGCATGACGGCATCGTGGGCCTGCCAGGTCTCGGCCACCGTGGCTCCCATGTCCGGCCCCAGTGCCACCTTCGACCCGGCCCCGACTCCGTTGAGCTCTTGTCATTGCTGTTGTCCTGGGTCTATGGCCCGCGATTGCAGCAAGTCCTGTACCATGCGGAGAACGGCATCATCCGAGCCCTCCCGTTGTCCGCCCGCCACCCCCGCCTGTCCGACCGGTGTCGCTGGCTGTGGCAACAGGGACACCCTCCCCTGTGCCCCACATGGGAACATCTCCCAGTGGAGCTGCCCACAGCGCCTGCAGTTGGCGGGGGGTGGGCCATTCAGGTCGAAGGTCCACCCCTTGTTACTGGTCATCACAGTCTGGTCCCCCACCTGCGATATTTTGGCCTGGACGTGCGGTTGGTTCAGGGTGCCTGTCAGTGCTGCCTGCGGGCAATTTCTGGCCCAGTGCCCGATCTGGCCGCAGACAAAACACTGACCCCCTCCCACCGGGGTCCCCATGATCTGCTGTCCTCCTGGAGTGTTGATCGCTCTGCCCAGCGGCGCCCCCGGTGCCGTGTGTGTTCCCGGATTTCCTACACCTTGCACTTGTTGCGGTATTGGCATGTGGGAATTGCGTCCCTGCCTTTTGTTTCTCAATTCCTCATGCACGACCTTCCATATCGTTGTTGACAGTTCATGGGCGTCCCACTGTGGGTCTTTCTTGGAGTACGTCATCAGTCCAACCGCCAGGGTCTGCATCCATTGGTATGGCAGTGTTTCTGCCAGCATCCGCTCCAGTTCTTGTTTCGTCAGCCTTGGTATAGCCGCCGCTCTGAGTCTTTCATTCTCCAGTTTCGTTGCCGCCAGGAGTTGCACCAGCTCTGCCACTTCATGCGACGCCAAACCGCCGACCGCCGGTGATGGTGGTCTTGTGATCTCTGTTCCCGCATTGCCTTGCCCCGTCCCCTGAGTCTCATCATGGACAAACCTTTTATTCACGTAGTCAGGCGCCAGGCCCTTCCGGATCGCATAGCAGCGCAGCGCTGTGAGGAAGGTGTTCTTGTCCAGGTGGCTGACACCAATCTGCCCCGCGAACTCGGACACCACATCTGCACCCACCTGCAGGTCCACTATTCTCTCCTGCTCCTCAATCAACCATTCGCCGCTCCTCTCCTGGTACTCCTGTTGACCCTGGATTGTCTCGAACGGCCCGAGCACCCACATCCTGAACTTGGCCAGCCCCGGGTCGGGTCCTGAATTGTCCACCACCGGGTTCTTGTCTTGTTCCATAGTCTCAGACATTTATGTGTTCACCCAATGGAAGCGCACCCGGGCGGGGGCCAAGAAAAACAGTAAGCACTATGAACAAAACGTATATTTTTGGCAAAACATCGGTTCCCCCAGCCAACGTAGCAGGTCCGCCAAAAAGGGCATTTCCCACTGCCATTCCACCTTCTTGGGGGTGCGTAGAAGAAGTAACCCTTTTTCTTCCGGTGTGGGGAGGGGTCCCACCAGTTGGTGGTACGGGTATTGCCGAAGCTGCTGTGAGAGGCTCGACCCCATGAAAAGCATGGGGGATTGTGTGTCTCGTAACTTGCGGGCCTGCAAAACGGCTACTAACATATTGTGCAGAGCTGTCAAGAATGCGAGCGTTGTCCCTGACTTGACGCTGTCTGGGTCTAACTCTGGGGCTAATCCACAAAGCCGTAAACATGGGGACCACTGGTCCATGAGGGGAAGGCCTGGGATTTGTGCTGCCGCCGTCCTGATGCCCGGCAGGTGGGTGTCCCGCACCGCGCTCCAGGCTGAACACTGCCAAAAAATGTGCTCCTCGTTTTCCGGAGCATTGCCACAGTACGGGCACGTGGATGTGGCTCTCATGCCACGTTGATATGCCCGGAGGGCTGTCCAGGTTGCCCCTGATAGGATGCCCCGCAGGATGGAACGCTGTAACTCTGTGGCAAAAGACGTTATGCTGGGCTGGATCCTGCGCCTGCATGTGGTGTAATGAGCCCCTGCGAAAAGTCGGGGACGTCTCTGTACCAGGCTGTCCAGCATTTGCAAGCGCAGCTGTTCACGCACCTCGTGCTTGATAGTGTTTTTATCACCGTACAGGAGGAGGGGTTCCTGGCGCCCAGGCACTTTCCATCCCCACCACCCCTGCGTGGCGACCCAACCACACTCCTGCGCTGTGGACATGGCTCGGCCGTATGGACCAGAGCCTTTGTGAAATGTTGTCATCTCCCAAATGGCCTGGGCTGTGATCTGTCCAGCACCCCTAGTGCGACACAGCTGGGATAACCACAGGATGCGATGATACTTAAGTACCAAGGTAGGTGCAATTCGGTGCCCTTTGCACAGCAGGGTGAAAAAGATTTCTTTGGCCCTGCCGGGCCGTGACCGTCCCCAAATGGTCTGCATGACCTTAGTCTCGAAGGGCAGGAGGTCTTTGGGCTGAAGTGGCACTATTTCTGCTGCGTGCAGGCCAGTGGCCGTGATCATTGTGGAGATGATGTCGCATCTCCTTTCAAAATTGCCCTGGGCGCCATGCACCCTGTCCAGGAGGCTGCAGGCTCTGGAAATCCTTTTCTTGATGAGTGGCCCCGAACAAGTTGCGTCCGTGGTGCGGACCCCCGCGCCCAGGGACTTGAATTCCGAAGAGATTGGGAAAGGCACCCCCTGTAGTGCTGCCTTCACAGGGTGACAGGCGTCAGACGAAAAACCGACAGATTTCTTTGCGTTCACCCCTTGACCCGTGTCCTCAAGCCAGTCAGTGGTGCAGTCTAGCAGGGGGGTGAGGGTATTGCTTCCAGCTGCAAACCCATAAGTATCATCCGCATACCCAAGGGCAGTTAGGATGAATTGCAGGGCCTCCGCTGGCCGATCGCTGGGGGGGAGGGCCTGTACTGCGACTTTGATGCCCTGTTGCTGTGCGTCCAGCACCCGTTTCCAGACCGAGGTCAGGAGGTTGATGAGTATCACACTCAGTGGGCAGCCCTGGAGGATGCCATTGGTGGCATCGAAAAAACTGGCCAAACACCCCATTATTTTAAAGCACCTTGTGAGGGTGCGATACATGCCAGAAAGGGCCCTGTGTGTGCCCAAATCCATCCCCTGCGTCAGTGCAATATGCAGCACAATGGATTGTGGGATTAAATCAAAGCATTTTATGTAATCCAATCCAAAACCATGCAAAACTGTTTTCATCAGTTTGTGTAGCTCAATGAGCATGGAGATAAAGGCGGCCGCATCAGTGGCGCCGCGCTTCTTGCGAAAGCCGTATGCGTGCGGGTGGATCCACAGTTCCTGCCACACCATGCACTCCTCTAACCTGATCCCTGCCCAGACCCGGTAGATCTGGGACAATACGGACAGTGGGCGCTGCTGCATCGGCATCATCCCTTCCCCTTTCGGGATCAGGGAGACGTATCCCCTCGCCAGGACCCTGGGCCAGGTGCCTGTTGCCTCAACTAGAAATAAAATTTTTGACAGCATGTCCAGCAGACAGGTGGGCAGCAGTAGAAGGTCCGAAACACACAAGCCATCCAGGCCGGTGGCTGTGTGAACACCCATCTTCCTAAGGCGCTTCGCGAGCCGGGATCCTGTGATAGGGGTGGACTGCATCTGCACTCCCTTTATCAAAAACTTATCATACTTTTGTGCAAAAGCGTGCACGTCTGGCTCTGGGTGTCTGCATATTTTCGCATAACCTGGTCCCAGGAGGCATGAAGAATTTCATCCATGCGGGGGATGTTCGCTGTTGGTTGGCTTGTTTCTGGGTCCAGGAGCATAACCAGAGGGGGTTGGTACTCGTTCTGTATCCACTGATAAACCTCCTTTGGCCTGTCCAGCCACGCTTGGTCCATTTTGGATTTCCATTTATCAATGCGCGTGCGCTCTTCATAGCGGGCATATCTCTTCCCTAGTGCGCATAGACTGTCATACAGTGACATGCAGTCCACCAGCGTTGGCAGGGGGCGTATGAGTGGGAGGGAGGGGTCAGGGGCACTGGCCACAAATTCATGAAGCAGCACGTCCTCACGAAAAGCCAGCGCCGTTTTGCGCATGCGGCGGCACGAGGCCTGCCACGATAGTTCCACCTGTCTAGGCACTGCCCTTGGCCTGAAAACCTGGCTGGCTTTGCGTTTGGCGGACGCCGGGACTCGTTTGCCCCTGATGCCCAGCTGGGCACGTTGCCACTGGATGACCGAGCGGAGGGCTCCCAGAGTCCCTGTGATTTTGGAGAGTATGCGCGTGCGCGGGCCGCCATTGGGCGCCAGGCCTGTCGATGCTAGCGTAGTGTCCTTCGGCATTCGCTCCGTGCCACGACCCCGTGGGGCACTCTTGGGTGCAAATGGGAGTGTGGGGTTGGGGGTGTCGAGTGTAAGATGCGTGCATGTGAGTGCCATGCCTACTTCCTCGGCCAGCCAGGTCCGCCTGTCCCAAATGTCATTGACATTTCCCTGTTACAGCAGGGCATTCCACTCAGCCTTGTGGGGCCGGAGCAGCGAGTCACAGATTTTCTGAGTGTCCTAAGCCGATCTGGGGGGCCATGAGGCAACGGAAACTGGGCTCGCATACGCCCCCGTGTCACAGGCGCATGGTCATAACCACATTGTTCAGTGTTTTGCTTGCTGCACTGCACCGTAGACCAGTTCTGTACCACACCAGGTGGCTGCTGGCTGTGCTTTGGCACTGTTCCTCTGGACATTGAGGTCAGCTCGCACCCACCACCCACCGATCTGGCGGGGGGGGGAGAAGGGAGGCAGTTTCTTCATTTTAACAACTTTCTGCATCGGGGCGTCAAGCGAGAAAGTGAAACACACTGGAGCATGCCCAGGGAGGGAATGAGACTCCAGCGCTGTGACATCTGTCAGCGTGCCTGCTTGCGCTGGGGTGACCAGGAGGCCGTCAATGCGGTTGGGGGGTTTGCCTGCCGTCGTGAAGCCACATGCACATGGTGTGCCATGGAGAACGCTAAAAGTGCGGTCGGCATCCACCGGCCAGCCGTCTGCCAGCGCCGTCAGGAGTGCGGCAGGGATTTTGTGCAGCACGTCGAAATTAAAATTTGCGTTAGTTAGCAGGATGCACCCAGCATTTCCTAGTTTGCTCATATAGCAGACCACCTGCTCCCAGAACTCCTGGTTCAAAGAATCGTTGCCAGGGATGCCATAGGCCACACATATGTTCAGCACACAGTGCCCTGCACCGATTCCCGCCCGTGTGTGTAGCCAGCGCCCTGAATGCCACAGCCTGCAGGCAATTGGGTCGTCTGGATCTGGTTCGACCTTGCGGACATTCCAGCCCTTCCCGAATAAAAGTCCCACCCCTCCTTGGGGAGCTCCCCAGATGCCCCCTGTTGGGGAGCCCAGGGGTTTTCCCCAGTGGCATTCCCAGCCCCATTCTTTTGCAATTGCCTTCATGCAGCGTTGCCCAGCCTCAGTGAGCCGGGTCTCCTCCATTCAAATCACATCTGCCTGAAAATTGAAGACATCCTCGTGATGGACGCGCAGAGAGGTAACGTTTGTCTGGATGAATTTCAGAGGACCTGCAACTCAGTGCCATCTTCCAGGGGGGGGGGGGGTTCAGAGAATGCTCTCATCCTCCTCTGCTGCAGGAGCTCCTGCAGGCGAGTCCCCCATTTCTTCATCATCAGGCAAGACACACCCCTGGACCGCAGGGAGCGTCGTGTTTTTCCCCACCGGGGTGTATGAGGGACCAGTGGATTTACGCAGGCATAGGTGCCACCTACGGACGGGCATCCGCGAATCCTTCGCCGGTGCTGTGCAGCCCTCCCAGTCTGGGGGGACTCCCATAATATCCATATCAAACACTGGGTTGACCAGCCCACTGTGCTTCAGGTGTTGACACCGCTGCACTTTGACAGTGTTAGCACCGAAAACGCGGTCAGCCTCCCTTTGGGCCGCAGACTGCGACCCTGAGACAAGGCCCATGGAAATGCCATAGCCTCTCACTCTCACTCGTGTCACGGGGGGGCTGAGTTGTATGCCCAACAGTCCTGCGATTTCCTCCCTGGTTTCGGGCAAGACAGCCCCCCCCCATACTCGCACCCTGAGTCTGTCGTCCTTGTCCCCTGCCATGAGGCCTGCGAACCAAGGCTGCTTGCATAGTCTACGCCATTGCTCCGAAATGGAGCGCTTGTTGGATGAAAGAAGCTTGACCCAGACCATGTTGGCCTTCAGGTCATCGACATCGATAGTTTTGCTCATAAACAGCCTGTATTCCAGGCCGACGATTTTGCCACTGCTGCAGAGCACCTGCTTAGCCATGGGCACTGGTAGCACCACCGTGACTTCGTACTTGCTGCCCCTCTTGCCCACTTGCATGGCTGGGGGGCTGGTGAGTGCTGGCTGTAGTAGGGGGGCCGTCAGCTCCCAGCATGTGTTTTCAGCCCAGCGAGATGCCTTGACTTTGGTGCTGTCGTGTCCCGCGCGCAGTGCGGAAGGGTCTAGGCAGCACACTATCTGAATGGCGGCCTTGTCCTGAGGTAGCACTTCTGGCTCCGTGTCCTGTCCTTCGACGCCGTCTTTGGGCCGCTCCCAGCAAAGCAGGATGGAGTGTTCAGGTGGGATCACAGTCACATCCGGGTCTCTCTTGACTTCCCAAGACATACGTTTGGTAACGACCTTGATACTGAGAACGAAATCCTTGGCATGCAAGCATTCTCGTGAACTGCCAAGTGCTGCCAGTATGCCTGGCACATTGACCACTCCCCGTCTGCAGTTCGTCGCTAGCACGTGTGCACTGACGCTCTGGATGCTGTCATATTTTGTTAGAGCCTGTGCTGCTATCGCGTGCGCTTCCGCCAGCGGTTGTCCCACAAGCAAAACGTGTTCGAAGGCCTTTGCGGTGGCCTCTGTGACCTTCCAATCATGGACAGGCTTGTTTGCTCCTATCTGTTGCAAAGACTTGACTGCAGTCTTGTGCTCTCCCTGGTAGATGCGGCGTCCTTGGACCGCAGTGAAGCCGTATTTGCCCTCAATCTCATGCACCGCAGTGGCTGTTGGCTGCAGTGGTTCTCCCAGGTCCGGGACATCCTGTACGACAAGACGGCCCTGTGTTCTCATCCTCCGAGCGAGGGCCGCGCGATAGGGGGACTGTTGCTCGTCCACAACGGTCTGCTCCTTTGGGGGCACCGATTTACCCCCTGCCGCTTGTAGTGCTACGCGCAACTCGCGGACCGTGCCACGTAGCTCCCGGATGACGCCAAGGAGTTCCTCTTCCCGTGCGGTGGTCGCTTTCGCCGGCGGCGGTAGATCCTTCTTCCTACTGAGAAGTGGTGCGATGGCTGCGGCCAGAGCTTCCAGGAGCTCTGGTTTACGTAGCGCTTCCAAAATTTCATGGGTAGGTCCCGACATTGTGTATGACCCGGGGGGTCGTGCCAAGCAGGGTATTCACCAGCCCAGGGGGGAGGCAGAAGCAGCCCGTGTGATGACAGAGTCACCGGAGATCGCGCCTGTTTGGCTTTCGGTTGGGTATGCAGTGTCACCAGCTGGCAGGCACCAAACAAAACACCTGTGTGTGTGTGTGTGTGTGCATGTGTGTGTGTGTGTGTGTGCAGAGGCGGCCGGTGGCACCCATTTCTATGTCGATAAGTTGACTGCCAGACACTCAGATAATATGCCTAAATTTAGATTTCCCCCGTTCCCTGCCTAAATCTCCGCAATCCAAACCTTGGAGGAGCGCGGCGGGGCTACACCCTTGAGCACACCTTAGAAATATCACAGACGTACCATCACTGTCCTGTACAAAACCGCTTGCAGTACTCTGTAACACGGCGTGCTTCATGGAGCAGCTGTGAGGTTGGAAGTAGATTGAGGTTGGGCCAGGGCATCCAACCAAAGTCAGACCTGCAGGCTCGTTACTGTGGCGCAGCAATTGCTGCACACTGCAATACCACACGTCTGCCAATCACCACAAATCACGGGCCGTACACCTACTGTACTGTACTGTGCAGGCTGTACTGTTCTCTTGCAGCAGCAAACAAGAAATGCGGTCTTCAGGCTCAAAAGGGAGCGGCGAACAGAATGGCCATACCAACATCAACGCCCTCTGAAAGGGACAATGACAACACATCCGCTCCAGGTTCAAAATTTCCTACTTCAGACCCCAAAGCCTGACAGAATCAAAATTGGGGTGCAAATTGGCACAGCTAGAGTGATCCGTACAAATTGTAACCTTGGACATACCGTACGGGGGTTAAAGCTCCCGGATTCGCAGGGGTCAGAAAATAAACTTGGACACTCCACGCTCATACATACATACAAATGAACTGCGCTTGGTCAATATCTATGTCCTTTAGCAGGGGGGCAGCCTTGACAACTGCTGTTAGTTTACCGTCAACCGCCATCAATGAACAAATAAATTGCCATGTGCCAACCCTCTGACAACATCATTTGATCATCAACACCCATGATCACCACCACCATGTCTGCATCTCTCTGCATTTTGCAGGTGCCTGTACATGCCTGTCTGTGGGCATCTCGATCTATGCCTCTGCCTCTGCCTCTGCCTCTACCTTCTTTGCCTGGGCTGTGTCTGCGTCTTTGCCTCTGCCTCTGTGTCGCCTTTGCCTGTCCGTGCCTCTGCCTGTGCCTCCGTCTATGCCTATGCCTATGCCTATGCCTGCTCCTGTCAATCGAAAGAGGCAAAGGAAGGGCTGCAGCTGTTAACCTGGAAGCCCTGAAGCGGAAAGGGAAGAGTAGGGGTTCCCCAACAAGCATCAATTGCTGGCGGTCAATTGACAATTCTGCACAGTGTGGGCACAGCGCCCGATAGTAAGTGAGGTTTCCTGTGACCACCTTGAAAACACCCAATCGGGGGAGCTACGTCCACAGGGCAACAACAGTGGATTTTGACAGCAATCTGGCATTTTTAGTGGGAAATATAGTTTGTTCTAATTCATTATGTGAGTTTTTGGACTGAGTAAGAATCTGAATAGTCCTGTGCATGGGAGCATAGCAGTTACTGCAGTCACCTTGGCCATCGGGGAAAATGGGCCCAAAACAGGCTAAGTTTCGCACAGCGCGGGCACAGCGCGCACACAGCACACGGTGCGCCCCCAGAGGGGCAGCGGTTGACAACAGCCCCGCTTGTGTTGCCCATGTATTATTTTGTTTCAAAACCTGTGCCCCCCTAACTTTCGTCCCTCAGCGTTTTGGGTTTCCCCTGAAGGCGGTAATGGGGATGACATGAAATGCCATGGTACGGGTGCTGCCGTGGGATGCAGCTCCAGCACACATCGGACACTACCAATGGCTTGCACTTGCAGAAGTATCTTAGGCCAGCAACGCGGGCAGTTGGTGCAGAAGCCGGTGGCAACCGCCATCCACTGACCAGCAGCCGCCGTTGGCTGACAGTCGAACGCAATTGGTTACCTGCAACCTGCCACCGAGAAATGCCTGTGGAAACAACGCCACCCGGGCTGGAGTCCAGTGGGGGAAAAGATTGATGAACCTTGTGGGAGTCCGCGTGAGGGCAGGGTCGACCAGCACCCATGCAGCCCCTCCTTTTGATTATTGTGCTGCCCCACAGGGCCACCGTTTGCTGCCACATGCCCCCCACCCCCCATCCACGACAGCAATGCCTTTTCTTCCACTGAGCCACAGCTGAAAATGATCCATCCTACTCATCGCCACCACAACAGCCGTTCAGGCAGTCCACCTTGTCACACTCCCCACGCAGGCTCTGCAGGCCATTGCATTGGGGACACCCATTTGGATAGGCTAAGGGGCGTAAGTGTTTGTCGGAGCGCATGCATCGTCCCACTTTCGTTTCGACCCCCCCCTTTAAGGGTCAAAAAAATCGTGGGGACGCGGGGGGGGGGGGGGGGGGTGCGAGCCCTAAAGAGGAGGCCTTCGAAATATTTGGGTTGTTGGACCCACACTGTCGCCCATCCTTCATGACCCACTTGACAACACCATCTCAGAGGGCAGTGCACAGCCAACATCGACAGCCACCGGCCGTCCTGATGCTCCACTCCGGATGCTGCCATGATGGCCCCTTTTTTGTCAAGAATGGTGGCCTGTTCCGGAACGTCATGGGACCACAGCATTCGGAGGTTGGCTCTGCAGTCGTAGTGCACACAAGGGCCAACCCTAACCACCAATCAACAGAAATGGCCGGACCTCTGTATCACACCCCACCCAACCACCAGCCTCCATTGGTTGAACGCAACTGCTGCCGGGTCACGACGAGCTGCTGTCCCTTCATCACCAGATGCTGTTGTTTGAGTGCAACTGACGTTGTTTGAGTGCATACCCCCGCCCGCAGAACGCCAATGGCCGTCGGTGACCAGCTGGGCCAGCACTCCAACTGCCGTCTCTGTCGCACTCCAACCGCCGACCGCTATCCAGCCTGGGTCAGTAGTCCCTTACCCACTGCCTGTTGGACAGGCCCGAGGGTCTCGTGAGAGGCTGACGTCCCCCACTCCTCAATCCAACGGGTGCATGGGGGCCTTTGTGGAGGGAGACTTGTGCAGATGCCCCTTCTTCGGAGAGAGAGGGGCATAAACCCCACAAACAACAAAGCACACCAACCAGGCAGCACCGGGCACTGCCCGCAGGGGCTCCTACGCCAACATGGGTCTCACCACCCTTTTGCTAGACAGATCAACATGCCAAAAAAAACGGATGGTGCGGTGTATGCGGTGCTGGGGCAGAAGCCCTGTGGGCTCTGGCACTGAGCCACCCCATATCACACCACTGAAGTGTGGCCACAACCACTTCTCTGTGCAAGTTACGCGTGGCCCCGTCTCGGGTTGACCCCCGCTGCCATGGGCACTGGTGGGGGGCTGACACACGATGGGACACAGGGGCGGGGGCAGGGGGGCTGGCTTCCAGAAAGGCCTGCGCTCCGCAGTACAGCCCGTGGGCTGCCCCCTTGGGGCGCATGCTGGAGGTCTCGGACTGGCAGAGCTGCGCAGCACCTCCGTTTCTGGACTGTGCATTGCGTTGTGGGGTCAGTGATACAATTTGCACTCTACGGGAGCCACCATCTTCTTGTGCTTTCTACTGATGCCTCAGACAAAGGTTGTTGCCATCAAACAGTGGCACAGTCAGTGTTCGCAGGCATGTGGGCCGCTTGTGCTTTGTTATGCTTGCCCGTGCCTGACGAGCAGTGGGCTTCATTGGTATCGGCCCCGGCAGGCGTTGCCCACCATGCCTACCAACGATCCCAAGCCCACCCAACTTGCTCGGTTGTTGAAGCATGGAATAGCTGTGCATGCTTGACTCAGCCCTAGCATCAACTATGCAGCTTCTGGCATCGCTACCACTCTACCTCGCATCCCTTTGCACATATGGCAGCATCATACGCTTTATCTTCCAAAATTTGGGCACTTGTTCTGGAATGTGGGACATCTGCAATGATGACATCTGCCACTTGCCGCCTGCACGTAGGACAAATTGCATTTAACTTGCTACAATTTTGCGCGGCCACGAAAAATACAGAAAAAATTGTTGCGATCTTTTTGGCACTTATTTGTTGTTGTGCAGCGATTTGGCCTATAATACTCTGTGCACAACATTCTTCCAGCACTGCAGGATGCTGGTACTTCTTCTCGGGCATGATCAGTAAACTAATTCATTCTGCACCCCTCGTGCCGAGAAGCAAACATGTATGCAAGTAACTGGAGTCTGCACGGTAGCCCCATACCACTGGCATCAGGACTCCACCGATCGCCGCCGGATCAAGAAGGGCATAGCTCTGGCCATCGACCAGGGTGTCGATGCGAAACCCGAAACAGACAAACCCCCAGCCGTGGAACCCTACAATATCTGAAGAGGGAAGCGGGCGGCACTAAGGGTGCGTTGGGTCAGTGGAGGGCTGGAGGCTGGGCCTGGGGGGAGCTACACCCCCCGCCCCATCCCAGGGCACAGGCAGCAGGGGCCTGGGGTAAATGAAAAAGGGATTAGACTTCTGGTGCGCTGGGGTGGCGTCCCATGGGGCACCGGATGAAGGGGGGGGGGGGGGCATCCAGCATGACACCACCATTGCTGACACCCACAGCAACAGCTGCCGTCACCGTCGCCACCGCCGCAGCAGCAGCGACATAAAAGCAGAGCAGCAGCGGCAGCGACCGCAACGTGCCAACCGACAACAAAACACAGGCAGCGCATCTCCAACCACCGCTAGCAGCACCGCATCACGTGTGCTGCCCCATCGTGTTGGGTTTCGACCGAGAGCGCGCTGCATGCCCGGCGGTTGCCGTGGGCACGGCTGCGGCGGGTGTGCGTGTGACACCCACTTCCCGTTTGGGCTGTGAACTGGAGCGGCGGGCCATGGTGGAGGAAAAGGGAGCGGTTGTGGTGGTTGGGGTGGTGCGGTGGGCGGTTACAGGTTTGGGCACCGGTGCTGGCGGTTTGCGGGTCATGGGGTAGGTGGTGCCGCTGCCGTAGCCCCCACGCAGCTGCAGGGGCTGGGAGGCGGACCGCAGGGTCTGGGACTGGGGCTGTGCGGGCAGCGAAAGCACCGTGGGTGCATGCTGCCGTTGAAACAGAGACCGAGGCGGCGAGTGCTGGCCCATCTGCGAGGGATGCGAGCTCGTTGGGGGCACAGGAATGGGGGAGGCGCGCGTCACGGTATGCGCACGCGATGCACTCGTGAGCCGCGCGGACGGCGCGTTGGCGTACGACACCGTCATGCGCGTCCCAGTGGTGCGCGGTGCGGGCGCCGTGTTGTCCGGATTCTCAGGGGACCGGGAGCGGACGCCCGTCGTGTTCGCAAGTGCCAGCCCGCTGGAGGAGCTGCGGGTTGCAGTGCGGGGAGTGGGCCGAGGGGCGCGGTCGGGAGGGGCGCCGTAGTGGCCGCCGGCCCCAGTAGTGCGGTGCGAAGGAGGCGCCGCGGTGCTCATGGGGGGCGAGCGGGAGCGCACTGCCGGGGCCCCAGATGTGCTGCCGTTGCGGAGCGGAACGTTGACAGGCCGTGGGGGTGAGGCGCGCAGCTCCAAAGGCCGGGTGCGGGAGCGGGGGGCAGGGGGTGGCTCAAGTCCATCCTCTGCCTCAACATTCGCCTGTTTTGGTGTCTTTGGTGTCGCTGGTCCAGAGCCTAAATCCAGGCATGAAAGCGGGGAGGGGAGGGGAGAGGAGGCATGCATCTCGCGCCGGGAAGGCAGGGCTTGGGGGGAACTTGCCAGCAGCCCCCCCCCCCCCCCCCCTCCGATGCTCGATTGACCAAACCCCCGGCATGTGCTTTAATGGGAGGAGGAGGAGGAGGAGGAGGAGCTGTGACTCTCGGTCACTAGGCCAACGGAGCTGCGCCGTCTTGCAGGGCCCAAATCCGCCTCCCGTAGTTTCTGCCCAGAGTTGGGACTGGCTGGGGACTGTTGTGAAAAACAACGCACTGGGGCAGACCAGTGGTTCCGGTCAGCCTCCATCTACCTGGCCAGCATGCACTTTGGATAGCCAAGCAGTAGCTCCTCTAGCCCTGAACACTGTGGTTATACGGCATACAACGCCCCAAAGCTGCAGTGGTTTGTTGCATGCCTGCCTGACTTGGGGGGGAGGGCTTGCACCCCATGGGGTTCCGCCCGGGGTTGCCTCTACTGTGGTGTGGTGTTTAATGAACATTGCAGGTGTACCATGCAGCGCTAATTGATCGAAGCAGCCTAAGGGCAATCACTGTCCAATGACGCCCCAAGCCAAAGTCTAAAGCAAAGGAAAATTGCCATGACCTACAGTCCAGTACTTTTGGTGAAGGATGCGCCTTTGCAAGTTACATGTAATGGTACTGACTATGACATTGTAATAGTATTGAAAATTCTATTGCCTTCGGCAAGGCACCTCGAAGAGAGATGAGAAAAGAGCCCCAGGCTACGTGGGCCTAGTGGCCACTGCGTGGGCCCCCATGGGTGCTGAAGTACCCATCTTGTCACCAAATAATCACCCAAACCCATACCAGGGGCGACACAAGGGTTTTGGAAAAAGACGAATTGTCGAAATTTTCAAGTGCCACTAAATAGCCTAAACATCAGCAACTTCGGGGGCCCATGGCCCAGGCTACATGGGCCTAGCGGCCACTACGTGGGTCCCCATAGGTGCTGAAGTACCCGTATTGTCACCAAAGAGGGAGATATACGCACCGCGTGGTGCACCGCGCGCGCACCGCGCTTACGTTTCTACCAACCCTTTCCTGCATTTTTCACATTTTTTCAGGGTGGCAAGGACGCGGTGGCCTAAGGGGTAAGCACACAACAACGGAGGCCTCCACTCCATCCTCCTCACCAATGGTGGTTGTGGCCGCCCACACCCCCTGCCAGGGGAGGGCCGTAGGAAGAGGAAAAAGAGGATGTAGAACTCTCCGGTACGGCCGCTCGACCGAAGAGCCTAGTGCCCCACAGGGTGCCCAAGCCTGCGGGGCCGTTTCGAACGTTTCGCGTTTCCCTGTGCTCAATGCACTCGTTTCGCGTTTCGGAGCATTACTTCTTGGGGTGCCCAAGCCCCGCAGCCACGGCACACGGGCTCACCACAAGGGAGGGGCAAATAGTGGTGAGGTGCAGAAAACAGCACAAGGGGAAAGAAAAGGTTGTACGCGCACGTGGAAAACGAATGCACCGCGCGTGCACCGCGTGGTGCACCGCGCGCACCGCGCTTACGTCTCCCTCAAATAAATGATCACCCAATACCATCCCAGGGGCGACAGAAGGGTTTCAGAAAAAAGCTGAATTTTTGAAATTCTACTGCCTAAATCCACGTCGCAGAGAATCTAACCCGAGCAATGCATACCCAAGTGACTAGCACACCCAATGCCCAAATTGGGCAAAAAACACATAAATACTGCCTGAAACATGCTTTGCATAGCTTGGATGGCCATTGTGAGTGGTCATGATATCAGAAAAGCAACTTTCGGACATTTTGGTTTTTGAGCTGCCCAGGGTGAAAAACTGTATGAGCACCTTGTGTACCAATCCCTTGGGAGACACCCCCTCCCCCAACACCCAATACCCAAAATAGGGCACACACATGAATACTGCCTAAAACATGCTTTGCAGAGCTTGGATGGTCATTGTGAGTGGTCACGATATCTAAAAAAACCAGTTTCAGAAACTTCGATTTTTGAAGTGATCACATTGCAACATCACCCACAAAGTTGCACTGGTTTATGCAGTTACAATGATACCCAAAAGGA
The DNA here is from genome assembly GCA_964036045.1 of Eutreptiella sp. 'Long Island Sound 2002'. Classification (NCBI taxonomy): domain Eukaryota; phylum Euglenozoa; class Euglenophyceae; order Eutreptiales; family Eutreptiaceae; genus Eutreptiella; species Eutreptiella sp. 'Long Island Sound 2002'. The sequence goes on from OZ038392.1 coordinate 34,791,288, forward strand.
TAGCACGCAGCTGTTGCCCTGTGGAGACAGCTGCGGCCAAGAAACCATATTATATTCTTGGACAACTTCTACCCAAGGCAAAAATTTGAGACAAATGTTGAAAAATGATGATGGTTCCTTCCGTAAACTGTCCAATTGCCACGAGGGTACTGATGCCATATCCATTGGGTGTGTGTGCTTGCTAGCCTGGGTTTTGTGCTCTTTTAGAATGGGTGACCCCTATCGTCACTCAGCTTTGTGACAACTACATATTGTGGCCGAACACCTTGTACCTTAAAAGGACTTGCACTGTCCTTTGGATGTCTGTCGTTGTTGTTGTTGGTAAGCAAGATGATTGAAATTGATGCACAAGATAACTAAGCTGTAGTCGCAGTGTGAGGATGTCGTTGAGGATGCCAAGGCATGGTTTTTGTTACAATTGGATGCTGATTGTGACGTCGTGGACAAGTGGCAATAGGGTTAGCAGATTTCTAACCCATTTTGGTTGTGTGACCGCTTGTTTCATTGTTAGCCATAGGTAATGCCAGATTTAAAAGTCTGATTTTCAGGTCTCTTTGTGAGCCATGTGGAGTGAAACAAAATCTAACTCCCGAAACTCGCAAGTTTTCATCAAAAAAAACCTTCACCTCTTGCTTCGGATAGTCCCCAAAAGATGGAAGCACAACACTGCAACAGGGCCTCACATGGTTCCTCTGAATAAGGTTGTGCTACTGCTGACAGTTGGCAGCGGGTGGTTGGCGGTTGGCGGTTGGCAGCGGGTGGTTGGCAGTTGGTGGCGGTTGGCGGTTGGCAGTTGGTGGCTGGCGGTTGGTTGTTCCTAGGGGCTGTCCCCCAAGGGCTGTCCACAACAAATCAAAAAAGAGCTCTTCAGGACAGCCCTGAGTCTGCAGTGTGCAGCCCCCCCCCCCCCCCCCAAGTCCTGCCACCTCTGATACCCGCACTGCCCCGTACCTGCCTCCTTGGGGCTTGGCGGGGGCTGGGCCCCAGGGCTCGGCGGGGGCTCATGGCGCTTGCCATGCAAATGCGGCGAGCTCGCATACAGCACCTGCACCCCGGCCCGGGGGTGCGGGGACGTGGCCGAGAGGGTGGGGTCGCCAACCGAGACCGATGGGGCGCGGTGCAGGTCGACCCCGTTGAGCCCCGGGGACACGCTGCGGCTGGCGGGCGGGAGGCCGGGGGAACGGCTACGGGCCCCGGTGGGGGGCAGGCACTGGCCCGGGGGATCCAAGGACTCGGGGGACCCCAACATCTCTTGCCAGAACATGGTCCGCAGGCGGGAGGCGGAGAGGTTGACACGGTCCGAGGGCCAGGCGAACTTCTTGCTGGCACAGGCCTCGTTGGCGGGGTTCTGCAGCTTCCGGAGGTACGGGTGCTTGAGGACCTCCGCGGCGGTGGGGCGCTTGGCGGGCTCCACCGTCAGGAGCTTGACCACGAGGGAGATGCCGGTGGAGGTCATGCGGCCGTGCAATTTGGTGGAGACGGTGGTGCGGAGGGGGGGGCAGTTCTTACGGAGGAACGTTTGGGATTCGTGGGTGAGCCAGTCCAGCTCTGCGAAGGGGGGCAGGGGGATGGTGGTGAGCACGCGGCAGAGCGTGTGCTTGGGCTTCTTGCCGGGGAAGAGCTGCTTGGCGGTCACCATTTCGTAGAGGATGCAGCCTGGGATTGGCATAGGGGCGACAGGTTGGGGGGGGCAGAGAACAAGAAGCAGAGGAAGGGGGAGGGGAAGAGGGAGGAGGAGGGGGAGGGGGAGGAGGAGGAGTGCGAGTGGAGGTGAGCCACGAATCCCTTGCTTCGTCCCACGGCGCAAGAATCAACATCGATTGTTCAATTCATGTTGATCAAACGTCATCGATTGGTGGTCTATCAGAGGCCTTCGGTCATCGGTTGCTCGTGTGTCACACGCGCACTGCCATTGTCTGTCTGTCGCAGGCCCTCTGTCCTCCATCCATTGGTTTTGCACATGTGCTTTGCCGTCCAGTGGGCCTGCTCATGGCAGCCCCATGATCCAGCAATGACCGGGAGCGTCACGGCTCCTCCTCCTCCTCGCCCCCCTCGGCCTTGAGGGCATCCTCCCTTCTGGAGTGCGCACTCCCGAAAAAGAGAACGAGGGGGTGACAAGTGGAACTCAAGGGCACTTGGGGCAGGGGGGGCAATGGGCAAGAGGGCAAGTGGTGTCCCCCCGCCCCTGCAGGAGGCGGGTGCCGGCTGCGGTGAGCAGTACCTAGTGACCACAGGTCGACGGCGGAATTATAGCCAGCCTTTGTCTGCAACAGCAGCTCTGGGGGCCGGTAGGCAGCACTGACAACTTCTCGGGTCATGTCACGGCGCTGCATTTGCCTTGAGAGGTTGAAGTCACAGATCTTGGCCACGATATCATTGTTTTTGATGTTGAGGAGAATGTTGTCCGGTTTGAGGTCCCGGTGGATGACCTCTGCCGAGTGTATGTAATTCAGTCCACAGACAGTCTGGTACAGAATGCTCTGGCTGGACTCTTCATCAAGAGGTCCTACGGTGAGCAGCAACTCCTGATGTGAAAGGTGGAAGACGGTCGTGCATGGCAGGAACACCCCTTGCGGCTGCAGGCACAGTGTACAACGGGCCGGGAGGCCATCAGCCGACAGCTATTCGTGGGATTCCAACAGCAGTTGACAAATGAGCTTAGCCACTGGCCATGCGCCCACCGTTGTTGGGGAAATAAGAGGGCCTGGGCCGGAAAAAATAAAGCCAAACACGGCCTTGACAGAAGAGGATTTATTTGGCAATACAGTGCAGCGGAGTGGCGTGTTTCATGTCCAAACAAGCGGAGGGGACAGGCAGTGTGGGATGAGATTGATAATCGTGAAGATATATTGACCGGCGACGGAGTCAGATTGCATGATGTCTAGCGCATGATCATATATTTGTTACGAAGTGCAATGAACATGTTTAAAGAAGTGGAATCAAGACACCATACATCAGATCATGTGCAAGGGTTGTTAGAAGTGAGGGTCACGTGAATCTGGCGTGCTTTGTCTGGCTTTTGCACCATGAAAAGAAAAGCCTTGGTACGTTGAAACATTTGTGTTGCTACTTTGTGCACGTTATATACATGGCAAATGGGAGCTAGAAGCGGAAAAATAGTTCGTCAGAATCAAGAATAATGCAAATGCTTGCTCCAATAATTTGTATACTGTCCATTTTAACAAGAGACAAGTGGCTGGATTCAGCAAAATTACTTACACGTTGTCAAAAAGGCAAAAACTGAAGAACTCATAACTTCGGCCTCCCGTGTGAGATTTTAATGAACCAAAGGCTAATTTTGATTAGTTTTTTTTTGCATTTTCTGATTTTGCACTCAAAAATGCTGTGTCTATCGCCGAGCGTCGGGAAATGAAAGATCGCCGCTCAAAAATCATCAGGTCTCCAATCTGAATTTCGTGGCCTGTAGCTGTTTTTCGATTTGGACAGGCCTTTTGGAGAGCACGCCGACATCGGTGGAAATCGCTATCGCATGTGCGGTCAAATAATTAATTTGGCATAACAATTTTTTTTAGATGTCAAGCCTGTGGCTTATACGTAGTTTTATTTGGTACCTAAACTTTGCAAGTGCACCTTCAGATCGCATCCCTAGCTTATCTACAACTAGTGAATGCCGAATGCTGAAAAGTCAAACTTGTGAGGTTGCGAACCTTCCAAAACGGCTATAATTTATCAAAAAAATTACCACGTCAATGAGTGAGTGCATTGAGGCAGTCATTTTGAGGGGCTGTCTTGGTGGTTTGTGAGGTATGTTATGTTTCGTTGCGCATCCTGTATAAAATGGTGTAAGGAGGAGTTTTTAGTGGGGGGTGGGGTCCCACTCCCCGGCCCCCCAATATAAAGAGCCCCCTGGGGGGTATTGAACAAGAAACTTGCACTCGGCTGCGAAAATATTTGCGTCATTCAAATTGGGCCAGGGAGTCCAACGATGAAAAAAGTGCGCCAACCAAGCACAGGGGCAGGGCAATCAAGTTGACACATCACTGTAACTCCGGTAAGTAAGGGCAGGAAGTAAGGGCCAGAGGCCCCTCAGGGACACCCGCCAAGCAGGGGGGGGTAGCTTTCCGGGGGGGGGGGGGGGGCTCAACCAGTTGGAAGAGGAAGAGGGTTGGGGAGGATTGGGTCACTGCTTGAGGCAGGGAGGTAACCATTCTGGCTGGGTGCAACGGGAAGCAAGCAATCACATGCAAAACGCCAAAAAATGGCTGCTCCGTCATCATGGTTCGGTTTCTGCCCAAGTGTAGAAGGATGACACCTTGACAAATGAAGATGAATCCTAAAAAGTGGTGGTACAAAACTCAATGGTGGCCAGGGCCCCGCAACTGGGGTAAATTGTTTGTTGGCCATTTGGGGACACACAATGTATGTTGTGCAGACGGTACGCATTCAAACCAACCCAAATGATGAAACAACACTTTGAGGCAGGGGTTGCCGTAAGAGAAAAAAAAAAAAACTCAAAGTGTCCAATACGCCCTACCTCACCAAAGGCCCTGCACTAAGAGACACGCACAACACAGTGTGGGCGCCGCGCCGGCTCCTTAAACGCCCACATCCGTTGTTCAAGGGTACAATTGGGAGAAGTGTGCGGTCACACGGGCCAGCAATGCAGGCTTGGTACCGCGCACTGAGAGACTATGGAGTCTGCAAATGGACTTCAATTCAACCACTGTCCACTCAATCATTGTCCCTTGCTTCATGGCTTTGCTCACCTCTCTGTCCACATCATATTGAAACTGCACTCTGGCACTGCCGTCACTGGTAGGGCGCTGAACCTGGGGGGGGGCAGGGTGTACATCTTGCTGCACTATCGGTTCCAAGGCAGGGGAGGGGGCATCTACATCTTGCTTGATCAACATCACTAGCGTCACTTTCTGCATCCCCAATGACGCCATATGTCTCCCAAATTTCATCGCAATTGGGGCTGGAGTCATTGCTCTGTGAGACAGTCCACAGAGCACGCATTTCATCCGTCACCTCAGGGGTGGGGCTGTCAACTGAGACTACAAGATCCTTGAACGCCTCAAAATGAAGGAGTGGGCAGTCATCCAACCCTGGTTTTTCCTCTCCGTCTACTTTGCGCTTTCTGGGTCGAAATGGAACGTCCCGCAATGCGTTAAACACGGCTGCGGGACACCAGTCCTCTGGAGCCTCACCGTTACGCCGAACAAGCAAATTATCACTCATGAAGTGTGTGGGTTGGCCCGCATCTGCCTGAGTCATGTAACTAAACACACGCTCACATGAACAGGAGCTAGCCTCTGCGAAATCTGGCAGGCTGTCAGGGTTAACCCAATTGCCCTCAGCGAACCGCGATTGCAGATCAGAAATGAGGGCGTTGAGAAAGCATGTCCGGCTACCACGAACAGGGCTGATCGCTGGGTCAACACACAGTCGGCTCTCCCACCCGTCCTCCAAAACATGTGTGTGCAGATGTGCAAGTTGGGTGCACATCACATGCACCAGACCACGCACGGCATCGATGGTTACACCCCGGTTAGCTTGCACAAGTTTGCTGCCTGCACACACGATGGTGAAAACATCTGCAAAGAAAGCCGCTGACACCCGGAAAAGATTGTTCGATAGGGCTGCCAGAAGCTCAGCGGCCTTCGCCTTCCGTTGTGTGTCTCCTTCAGCAGAAATGTATTCGGGTAGGTGTTTGAGGGCTGCATCCAAATTTTGTAAAACAATTGTTAGCTCCCTGCCCATTGCTTCTACCCATTGCTTCTACCTGCCGTATCGGGGATCCCCACCGCTACAGAGCGGGGGGATAAAATCAGAAGTGGCCCACAAGTGGGCAAATTGGCTACCTCACCCCTGCCGTATCGGGGATCCCCACCGCTGCAGAGCGGGGGGATAAAATCAGAAGTGGCCCACAAGTGGGCAAATTGGCTACCTCACCCCTGCCGTATCGGGGATCCCCACCGCTGCAGAGCAGCGGGCAAACATGAAGACACAAAAAACACCAAAAAAGCGAAGGCAAAAATATTGCAGGCAACTGGGTTTGAACCCAGGTCCTCTGAATTCAGCGCCTAGTGCTACTACCGACTATGCTATGCCAGGCGTGACACATCAGAGAGTGGTTGCCTTAGTAAAAAAAAAAAAAATTCTGAGCGCACTAATGGCAACCCCTACTTTGAGGCACTGTTGAGTAACTTTATGACCCATGGCAAAAAAGGCCCAAAATGGCCCTACAAATTACTTGTGATGCCTAGTTTTTCAAGAGTCACCTACTTTTGCATGCTTTGAACATAATGCATTGCCGCAGACTCATATGGTGATGAATACACGGGGGGGGGGGAGGGGATTTTCGGGTGGGGAAAATTTCAGTGGGGAAAATTTCAGGTGGGGAAAATTTTGCCACCCCCAAAAAAAATTTTGTGACCAGTTGCGCGCACCACAGTCCTTGGGATATGCATCGGATACACAAAAAATCTTTTTTTTTTGAAATCCTGGCGCTCAATGTGTCACTGAGTGTACTCAGTGTACTCGGGAGGACCGTGGATAGCGGAAAGTCCATTTATGTACGGTATGGGTGCACCACAAGCTGGGTGGACCTAAGGTCTTGGCAACGTACAGTCATAACATGTGTTGACCTTTCAGACAATAGTGCAGTCATCACTGCAGTCATTCTTTGTTCAAATGTTGTGGTGCAGATGCATAGCGCAGTACATGGTGCGGATACCCAAAAAATCTTTTGGGATTAGACCTTTGCTTACCAACAGGGGGGGGTGCCTCTGGGGCTGCCTCAGGATCAGGCAGCCCACCCACCCACCCAAGCTGACCCACCCACCCACCCACCCACCCACCCAGACGCCCCCCTGACCCCCCATAGGGGGGGGGGGGGTCTGTGCTATTACAATCACCTATGTATTTGCCCCAAAAAAATTTGTCCTTCAGTCACTATGCGATCTCTGAACAGCAGTATAGCAGTATAGCAGAACTGGCAGTTACCCTAGTGGTAGATCATTACAATGGCAAACTGGCAAAGCGTCAATTCAATCCCCACTGCGTTCGGACCGGAAATTTTTGCCACTTTTTACCACCATTCTCTTGGTGAAATTTGTGTTCTCATGCACAAACAAAGGCTGTCGGACCATTCTCTTAGTACTCTGATGTGAAAATTGTGGGGGATGCACTGTGACCTCCTTGAGGTGAAGGGCGGCCTCTGGCAGCAGCACTGGACTAGAAGCCTGCACAGGATACAGCAAAATGTCAATGGGGTAGGGTACCCGGATAATTTGGGAGAGTCAGTCCCTGCCCCTACCCAGTTGCTGTGTCAAGCCCATCAAGGTTGCGGACCCACCCACCCACCCACCCCGACCCTACCCCCCCCCCCCCCCGGGGGGGGGGGAGTAGGCACTTTGGGCCAAATTGCCCAAAACCAAAGTAACCCACCCACCCACAGGCCACAGACCCCCCCCCCCCCGGGGGTAGGGTGGGACCCACCTTAAGCAAAGGTCTGTTTGGGATACACTCTGGGTATACAAAATCATTCTTTGGGATACACAAGATACACAAGAAACAAAATTTGGGATTCGCACTAGCACAAAGACTGATCCGTGTCATGCAATACACAGGCACCAGTACCTCCCTACAGAAGAAAAATGTTAGCTGCCGACCCAGGCAGCAAGAAATGGCCTGCCACTACAAGTCACGAAAAATTTCCCAAAACACCTAGTTTTGAGTTTAGCTCCCTTGGATGGCTGTGGACGCCATAGGTTGCCTCCATCACCGCCAGGGTGATGAACGACAATCAAAACAATGCAATGCCGCAAACAAGCAAAGCCCTCCGGAAACAAGCATTCGGACTTATGTTCTCAAATTTGTTGTTGCCTACAGACTTTCTCGGTGCCCTGGGCGTCCACTTTCACACTACACTTGTTGGTGCAGGTTGCAAGGTCCACAGGGCACAGGGCACGGGGTTGTATGAGGGCCCCAGACTACTTGTAGGACCCCCATGATCACGCCGATGTGCATTCTGCGTTCAAAGGGTTGGCATAGCAACGGGGAACGTCAAAGACCAGCATTATGCCCCAACAAAGCAGGACTGTTCCAAAATTGCTGTGCCCTGTGAGTCACGCTTCACGGCATCGGGCTTAGTGTTGTGGGGAGGGCGGCCTTCATCCTTGTGAATGGTGCAAGGCCAGTGGCAACCATGTGAGCCCACAAGAAGAGGGGTGCTGTCGGTACTGGAACGTTTTTCAGAAGGTTTGAGGCGAGAAAACATGAAAATGCTGCCCTGGTAAGACTCAAACTGGGCACCCAGTGCCCCTGACATGCTGCCTGTGGAAGGGAAAGGCTGGAGGTGTTTGACAGCTGGGAGGGGGTGGGGGAGTCTCCTTAAATAACCTTCGTTCCAAAGTGGTGCTGATGTTGGTGCGACAACAGCCAGCAGTTGGCCACAAGCAAAATCAGCTGACCGCGAACTGCGGTTGGTTTACCGCCAACTCCCAGACCGGATCCCGAGATTTTATTAACGAAAACAAACCACCGTGTCCGTCATGCAAACCCCTCGCAGGGCTGTTCCTAATAAAAACGAAAAACACAGGTCCTGTCCCATCATTCTGCAGTCCAAAGCTGGAACAATTGTCTTTATGTGGGCCCAAAGGAGCAAAAAGAAAATCACACTCCGAAGCAGCGGACCTAAAAACACTGCCACTTTGTCAGAGAATACCCTGAGACAACTGCAAACATCTGTCGGCTGGTCGGTGGTTGAACATCAACTGTCAGGGGCTCGGGGGTTGGTGTTTAACTGCCGGCAGCGGTCCCGGACCTGTTTAGAAATACAAGTGCCCCCTGCGGAAATCCCTGACCCTGACACAGCAACGGGGGAAGGCAAGGGGCCGGCACAACTTTGCAGCAAGACAGATGGGAGAAGGGGCCCTTACAGCAGGCAAGGACTCAGAAGGAAGAGGGATGGGGTTGGGACCTTCAAGTCCATGTCCAAGAACTCTGTCAGGATGTACACGTCCAAGAACGAGGGGGACCGCGGCGGCAAGAGTCCGCGGATCCGCACCAAATTCGGGTGGTCGAAGAATTGCAGCAGCTTGATCTCTCGCAGCACACGCTTTCCGTCCTCCGGATGGCGGAACAGTTGGTCACAGCGCTTGATGGCGATGGTCTCACCAGTGACCAAGTCATCTGCAATGACATGGACATGATCATCATTCACATTGCCACACTTTGTCAGTCTGAGAGTCATCCATGTGCCAGCATCTTGCACCCCAGCGCCCCAATGCCCCGCCCGAGACCCACCCATTCCCTGCTCAACCCCCACCAGGCCCCACCCGCGCCCCACCAAAGCCCTACTCAAGATACCGAGGGTGCGCAGGAGCGGTGTCCTCGCATGCGGTGGATCCCAAGAGGGCACACCCTGCACGGCGCCACACTACTGTGCCACTGCACTATGCCCATGCCCCGCATGGAGCAACAATTCCTGCACTGGGCCTGTCGATGGGGGCTTAGGACTGGGGGCTTTCTGTTTTGCTTCTCACGCAGGACAGCCCTCAGGCCTTGGGTGGCAGGAGTGCGGCTCACTGACGGGATTTGGCGTGAAACACATGTACTGACACGGTTCGATGACAGTGTAGCAGACAGCTCCGCCAGGCTGTCAGAGCCGTGTGCAGGTGATGATCGTCTAATCCCACACACCCAGCGCCTGCACACCACTTCCAACATCATCACACCACTTGGGGTGTCGTGGTGCATCTATTTGATACGAAGGTAATTGTCCATGTGACGTTGAGGGTGCAAGGAGTGGTGTACGTGGACAGCAGCACTCTGAGCCGGGAAGAGGATGAGAAATGAAGACGAATGAAGACCTGCATGGGGCTTCGGGGGCAAGACCACAGCAGTCAGCGTGCCTGCCAATTCAGACAGAGGTCAAATTGTTGGGTTGGGCCGGAGTTTGAGGCTGGTCCCTGCCTCCCATTGTTCTGGACACAGGCCTTGGTAGGGCCAGGGGCCGGTAGATCCATGGGATTCATGACAGCGCGCTACCCCTGTCCTCGCTTCCTTCATGCCTCAAGGATTTTGAAAAGGCAAACTTTGGTGCAGTCCCTCCATCTCCTGTTTGCACAAAGCACCAAAAAGCGACCGTGTTCCCACTTGCACACAGCGCTTCTGTGACATGAGCATGTGAGATTCCGAGTCATGGTATCGGGTCTGAGGCACATTGGTGGGGCCACCACGCTGCAAGGGGCTGATGTGTGGGAAGACCTGGGTGGGTGAGGGGGGTGGTGGGTGGTGGGTACGAACAGGCTGGGCCACAGGTCAACCCTAACATTAACCCGGACTGCCATCTGGTGAACCGGCACCGAGGAATGATGCCTGCACCATGTGCACTGTGTGGGCGATTGTCCGCGAAGTGGCCGGCAATTTCTCCCAGTGACACAGCGAGCGCATGGTGCACCTGGGAGGGAGCGGAACGGAGGGGGTTGGGTCATACTCATGATTCTGGGCACCGTGCCACATGCGACTTATTCATTGAAGTAGGAAATGAAGTAGATGTGATGCATGATGTTGTGGACCAAACAATTTGGACAGGTGTGGGGGATGACAGGTGAGCCCACTGTCCCAGTGGGCTCAGGTGCTACCGCTGACATCTGTAGACCAGCAGCCGTTTGATGCCATTTCCCGAGAAACTTGTGGAAAAGCCATCAGCAAAGGGCTTGACACAGAATTCAGCGCATGAAATCTGAGATTCTGGAATGGCCGACTGAGTGCCGGCTGTTGCCAACCAGATCTCTACGCGCCCTCCAACGCACCCCAATTCCTCCTCGTGCTCCTGTTGCTGCTGTTACCACACACACTCCGACACCGGTTCATCGTGCCCTTGGTGTCTTGGGTGGGGCTTGGGGGGAATGTTTGCCCGGCGCGCTACTTTTCTATTAACTATCCCGACTTCAGCCCCAGATTTACCCTCCCATGGAGAAGCCCCCCAAGTAGACCACATTGCACTGCACACCTTCCCTACAAAGCACGTTGCAAAATAAAGCAGGATCTGTGATTTCAACCACTCCAACTGTCATTTGTAGTGTAATTAACAAACAACATTGGTCCCACAAGTGTGGGTGTCAATACATTCATTACAATAGTGCTCCTTACACGCCCCCTTAGTGCACCCCCTAAAAGGCCACTAGAGGGGCACGGGTCCAAAAAGATGCCCGGCGCGCCAACGTTCCCCCTTGGGTCGGGCTTGGGTGGGGCTTGGGTGGGGCTTGGGTGGGGCTCGAACACCACGCTGACACACTGCAACTACGGATGCACGCAGCCCAAGCCTGTTTCCCATGAGAGCCCCACATGCTCCATCCTGCCCTAACCCCTTACAATTGCCACCTGCAGATAGCACTGCTGCGTATGATCCTGTGCCGAGCTCCTCCTTCACTTTGTACCGTTTCGGGAGGTTGAACTTCATGCCATTGGTGGCCTCATACATGTACCATTCGTCATCCAACGGATGGCATGTCCCCGGGGCATCCTGTGAAAGCTGCTGGGCATTGTTGTGGGGCGGGCTGTCCAGAGGGGGCGAGTTGTTTTGGGGGTTGTCCCCCATCACAGCAGTACGACACAGTGGGCGCTACAAGTCAGAGAGATTCCCACGAAGGCAATGGGAAGATGGAAATTGCCACTTGTTGCTGAGTCCGTTGTGGAGCCTTCAACATAACAATTCGTGATCCCCCGCCGATCCTCCGTCAGGGGCAGCGGCGCAGACTCACCTACGTCCCATGCAGCGGGGGCATAGGTCAAGATGTCATGGCATTACCTGGAAGAGAAGCAAATACAATTTGTTCCCTGTATATCCGTGATGCAGCATGCAAAACTGCAAATAGCGTAATCAGAAATTACAAGCCCAAGCCCTCCTGCCTGGCCATGAGGACAAACTATTTTTTCCATCCATTCTCAGTTTGTATCCTTTGTTCGCTATCAATTCATGATATATATTATATCATTATATGAATTCATAATCAATTCACAATATATACTATATCATTATTTTTTTTGGCTCACTCCAGAAGTTTGAAGAGTTCTCAAGATAGTTCTTGGTAAGTGGGCCTCACTTCAGCATATGATACAGTGGATCCCTGCAAAGCAACATGTACAAAATCAGGAAAATGATTATCATTTCCATTAACTATCAATTCAATAAACCATTACCGATTTTATGAGCTATTTGTCAATTTTCATTCATTTTTTATCAGCTCACTGGTGGCTGTGTCAGCCACCAAAAGATGAGAAAACAACAACAACAACAACAACAACAACAACAACAACAACAACAACAACAACAACAACAACAACAACAACCAGGGACCAAGAGAAAGTCTGGCCCCTGTGACTCACAACATAGCCACAAAATCATCCCGGTACGTTCTGTGAATTCTGTGAGGCATGCCATGACAGCGGTACCTGCTAAGGTCAAGAGTGTCTGAATGGGCATAGTCCCTTCTTCTTTGTACCTGTTCCTGGGCAGTCAAGGCACTCAGAGCCATGGGTAGATTACCATGAAGAGGTGAGGGTGCCGGGAAGGGGAAGAAAGAGGGAACAAAATGGTCATCATATGTATTGCTCCTGTGGTGGAGAAAGGTTGCATTGCCAGCCATCAACTGTTTAGGGTTGTGGGCGACATGGTTCGCTGCATTTGAGAGCATGAGTACATGAGCTCCTACACTGCCACAAGCCGAAGAAGATCCGAGAACTTGGCAATGGAGTGGGTGAGCACCACTAGCCTTCAGCAGGCCAACACATCCCTCAGGACATACTGCTTGATGGGTCAATTTGTGCATGCCACACAATGTGATGACCCCTGGGGGGGGGGGGGACATCATTTTGGAAACGTCCCCTTAGGGGCGTGAAGGACAATCATCAGAAACAAAACACAACTTGAATGGGGAGTGGACTTCTTCCCAACAGAAAAACTCCCAGTGATGGTTCCCTTGCTGCCCCCCCCCCCCCCCCCTCCTGCTCAGCACAGGAATGACTTCTGTACAGCCCCTCCAACTGCATGAATAGGAGGTCCTACCCCCCCCCCCCCCTTGTTGTTCCCCACCCCAGGGAAGACAGTCCCCCACCACCCCCTGGGGGACGGTTGCCAAGTGACGGTCCCCCACCCCTCCCTGGGGGACCGCACCACCACCGTACACGCACATTTGCAGGCACAGAAATTGAAATTGCAGCACGGAGAGTCTGTCTCCAGCGACTGGAAGCTGCAGCACTGCATCAGGCAGAGCTTATGGTAAATGTCGCTTACCCCCCGCAAAAAAAAATGAGAGCTAGGTCTTAAGTTTGGTGCAGCTGGTGGCAGTCTTGGTGGGGTTCCTATTTGGGGGGGGGGGGGGGATGATTCCTCACTTTTTGCCCATGATGTTTCCTCCTTGCACCAGAAACATATATTCGACGGCTTGCGGTGCAATGATTCTGTTGATGTGGAAGATTTGCATACATTTGACAACTCATATATCTCTCGGGATCATTCAGAGTGCGCCAACACGGTGGGTTTTGGCATTTTTCCCGGGTTTAATGAAATTTTGGTCCAATACGCCAAAATTTTGTCCCATTGGGGGGAGGGGGGGGGGGGGGTAATGTGTATACCCCCAGAGCGAGCCCTTTTGCGCAACAGAGGCTTTTGTGGTGCATTAGGGGAAGCAACGGCGCGTGGAGTGAATTTGTATGAAGACATGGCTGCTGCCTGTCAACAAAAAGAGGCCGTAGGAAGCACACGTGCCGTCCAAAACGGACGAAAATCTCAAACATACCGTCAGTACAGCATGCAGACCCAGGTGCTCCGAATAGCCCTTTTCAAGGGCTTTCCGAATATACCCCACATACCCCTACCTCCGGAACACTCAGTTGGCACAAATGAGGCAACCATGACAACAACCAGCGAAAACCCACCGAGTTGGCGCAAAACGCGGTGATCCCAAGAGCCAGGTCTTAAGTTTGGTGCAGCTGGTGGCAGTCTTGGTGGGGTTCCTATTTTGGGGGGGGGGGGGATGATTCCTCACTTTTTGCCCATGATGTTTCCTCCTTGCACCAGAAACATATATTTGATGGCTTGCAGTGCAATGATTCTGTTGATGTGGAGGATTTGCATACATCTGACAACTCATATATGGTGGTAGAGAAGTAGTTAGTTGCACCTTTGGATGAGGAAAATCTGGCCACGCTCATCGTTGACTCTGCTGAGAGCGAGGAGCCTGCAGGCAGTTGCAGGCAACTGCGATGTTGTTTCGCCCAGTGCTTGTCAAGGTCCAAGGTGGTTCTTCTCTTTAGCGCACTCCATGCAACACCCCCGGTGGTTCTTACCTTGGGCCTGTTCTTGTTGTTGGGGCAGGGTTTACAGAACTTGGAGGGGCGACACCCACAGACCTTCGGAATTTTAGGGAGAAGCAAACCACTTGCCTTCCTCGGGGTTTTTCATGGTTGTCAATAATCCCCGGAGGCTTCTAGATAGTTTTGGTTCTGTCTTCAGGCTTGTTGATGGTTGTACCCGGAGGTTGTTGGATGGTTGTTATTATTTCGTGGAGGCTTCTGCATGGTTGATGTTATTTCTTGTTGCCTTTGGGGGCTGTTATTTCCTAGAGCAGTGCATCATCTTCTAATTTCGTTTCCTCGGCTGGTGGAGGTGTCCCAGCGTATGATGGCAATGGGCCGCGGATGCTTGGAGGGGTCCAGAACAACTACACGAACTCTCTCCCATAAACTCGAACGATGATAGATGGCACCGGTGCCGGGGACAACCCAGGACAAAAACATGTTGTTTCAGAGCTGTGAGATGACAAGAATTTAGTGCCTACACCACCTCATGTTTATACAGCATACCTGCAGCACATGGGCACAGCAACACGTTGTTAACACCTGCCTAGCGGGTGCTATAGGTCCCTGCGGATCCCCAGATATACCCAAACATTGCACTGCGCGTGCACCACGCGTGCACCATGGCAAGAGCGCAGCGTGGCAAGAGGAGGAAAACGGGTCGAAAATAGCCTACTTTTTGCACAGCACAGGTACAGGGCTTGCCCAGCGCACGGTGCACCCCTAAAAGCACTGCTTGCCCTCAAAAAGTGCCTGCCTCCTCCGAGATTTCACTTCCCCTCCCGCCCCTTGGGGGGTTGCCTTGGGGAGGACTGGGTGAAGTCTGGTTCCTATCGCAGAATTGGGAAACATTCCTTCTAGACACTTGACTTCTGGTGTAGCACCGTGCTGATGCTTGCTGACGTACTACGAGGTCATGCTGGTGTTTTTTTCAAATACCCCATACAGCACAATGGTGTCTTGTGAATGCTTTATATTGTATGATTGTTCCTGATCTTTTTTCTGGCTTATGGATATGGATATTGTGCAAACAAGCTGCCAACAGCATTGGGAGGGTGGGTGGATTTTTGAGGGGTATCCAGACTTGTGTATTTTGAAACTGTATCTTACAACCGTGTTTTTTGTTGGAATTCTCTGCCCAGTCTGACTATCGATTTGATGTAAACAAACATTTTCTACTCTGATTTTTTGCAACACCTGACTATCTTTTCTCTTTTTTTTTTTTGCTCAGACCAAGATGAGCTGGCGTAGCCTGCTCACTTCACAGTACTCGAGGTGACCCCTCGGGATCAAGGTTCAGAGCTGTCCAGTGCTACGATGATCCCACAAATGACTGTGGTAGCGGATCTGACACGTAGTGAGGATGAGCTGAGTCTGAAACCAGGTTATGCAGTGGGAGACTGCCACGCCCGTAGGCTTCCCAGTGTGCGTGAGGCACAATGACTGTAGGCTGAAAAAGACAGCGGAGTGAAGATTGAAGGCCGAGGTGAATCAGCAGGTTGTATGTCATACACTATCAGAGTGGGAGGGGGATGCAACACCTGACTATCTTTTCGACATATCCAGCGACTGCCATCAGCACTCACGGATCCTGCCAAGCACGCGCGCGGCAGCACAGCACCATTTTGCGCATCTGTCATCTAGCATCTGTGAGTACTTTCAGAGCTAAATGTAGGCTAAACAATTTTGTGCCGGTGATTTCTTATTCCGCATCATGCCACAGAATCTGTTACTCGGCATTTCTTTGTCAGTCTCTGCGCATGTAAAACAATGGGTGTCATCAAGATCCGCTCCCAGCGATGGTACCAGGGGCTGCGAGGACATGCGAATACGACTATTTCAGAGACAAGCCTTCAAGACACTTGACTTCTGGTGCAGCACCGTGCTGATGCTTGCTGATGTTTACTACGAGGTCGTGCTGGTGTTTTTTCAAATGAATTGTTGTGGGATGACTTTGCCTAGTTTTAGGATCCCCAGACCCGGATGGAACTGAAGGAAAAGAACGAACCAGACAGACGTCTTTTTTTTTTGGCTCAGACCAAGATGAGCTGGCATAGCCTGCTCACTTCACAGTACTCGAGGTAACCCCTCGGAATCAAGGTTCAGAGCTGTCCAGTGCTACGATGATCCCACAAATGACGAACCGGAGAGACGTCTTTTCAATTTTGAAGGAGTGTGTACCTTCCACAAGCGGTCAGATAGGAATACCAGGGTATGTAGTCATCTCAAAAAAAAAAAAGCGGGGGGGAACCACTGACAGTGTAATAATGTGCATAGACCACGTTTTGAACCCATGGCATATTGACATGGTAGGCATTTACCAACACAGCATCGACCATCTGACATAATAGCTGTAACAGGTGATTCACGGTCTGTACTCAAGGCTGAAAAAATCCATGACCCACTGTTGGCGTACCTGTTACCGAGGGGAGGGGGGGATTAGGTTTTGGTGAAGGCACAATTTCAAGAACAACAGGCAGGCACCCCAGGTATCTGCCCCCCCCCCCCCCAAAAGGCTTGTTGGTCCTCCCACAGAAAAAAACCATTGCTTCGTGACATGGCACCACTGCGCATATGCCTGTTCTTTCTTCTCTAATGCGCCAGACGCCTGTTTCTTCAGCTTCCCTTGCCCTGGCTTGAACATCATGCCCACTGATCGGCCCTGAGGTATTCCCTCTGGTACTTAAATGGCAGGGACACCACGTTTTTCTGCCACCTACTGCAAAGAAATTGCTGTGGGGAAGGGTTTGCCAAGAGAGGCTTTTGTATCAAAGTGTGCCACTGCAGGGCCTTCAGCCATGTCTGACTGGCAAGGTGATCATGCGCAAATGACCTACCGGACAGTAACAACCACAGGACACTGCATATCGATGTGCAACTCGCCAACATTCTTGGGTTGTTTCTGATTCGGAGCACTACAGTGCCCCGAGGGGAAGGCATCTCCAACAGCTGCACCCTAAAGAAATGATAGTTCAACACAAAAACAAGCCCACAAAGGTGCCACACGCCCTCAAATCATTCATCCCAACCGTTCCCTGGTCGGGCACGAACCCACGTCACGATCCCTGTTGTGTAAGGGCAGAGCCCGGGAGCATGTTAATGCCCATTGACCCTATTCCTGTGAACATGGCGCAATAGACAGGTGAAGGGGAAACCCCTGTCCCATGTGCACATGCAAACCTGACCTGCAAACTGCTGCCTGTGAACCACACGCCGTGACACATGAATGGCTGAGGCACAAATTTGATACAGCAATGTTCTGGTTGTACTTCGAAATCTCAGGTGCTTGAATGAACTACATACACGTTGGGCGCCTTGACTCTGCACCTAAGAGCGCAGATAATACTCGGCAGCAGACCAGCAGCATCGAGGCCAGGGCCCAGGATGACCCTGTGCCCCCGTTGAAATATGCCGTCTTTCCAACCCCCCTTGGCATTTGCGGAGTACAGGTGCAACGTTGCGTCCATATTCCTCAGCGACCCCAAGGAACGCTCCATCTTCCCACAGGCACATGGGCCAGACATCACACCCTCCTTCGCAAGCGAACCCATAGGAAGGAAATCATATTAAGGAGCAATAGTCCATGGGGCTTCTACCCATTCCAGCCCCCAGACTCACCCAAGGGGCAAGTCGCGCGGGTTTCTGGAGAGCTGCCGCCCTGTATGACAAGAGGCTCCCCCCTCCGTCCTTTAGGTTGCCTCAATAGTCCATGGGGCTTCTACCCATTCCAGCCCTCAGACTCACCCAAGGGGCAAGTCGCGCGGGTTTCTGGAGAGCTGCCGCCCTGTATGACAAGAGGCTCCCCCCTCCGTCCTTTAGGTTGCCTCACTTCGCAAGCGAACCCATACGACAGGAGACCTTGCAGAATCCTGCAATACAAAAACTACCCCTACAAAAGTATCATCCGAAAGGCCAAGGCTATCCCACACTTGTATATCATACCGCATGACACTGGGGCTACTGCAGTGGCGGATGCAGACCTCCTTGCGGAACTGCTACAGCGGTGAAGCTCTGTGCACGACACAGCCACTGTCACTCCCAGTGAGGCGGACTCCAACACCTCGACACAGGGCAGTACCAACGGCAAGCAACATCAAATATCCGTAACAACGTGCAGAAGGACAATCAGGGCAAGCCCAGGGCGGTCCGTGGTCCCAATAGATGTTTGCTGGACTTTATCGTCCCCGAATCCTGAGAAAGCGTCGGTCAATCATCCGCTGCCGTTCTCTAACCCGTACCCTTTGTTCAGCATTGGCCCACATTGGCGAAGCGCCAACGTTCGCAGACCACCAACCGCCATCCACCATTGGCTGCCAACCCAGCGGATCTGGTACAGGCAGTCTCAAACTCCGTCCCCCTTCCCCTATAAAACCGCAGGTGACTCCTCGAAGACCGCCCTGGGCAAGAGATATGCCGTTACAAAACCAGAATGTGTTTGTCTGTGTATTGATGCCTCTGCCGCCTCCAGCACTTCTTAAGTGGCAGGTCAAGCATCATGTAGTGCATCTGCAGGTCAACCTGATTGCATAGCACACCGGTGCAGGGCTTCAATCTCTTGAAGCGCGTCAGCATTTCACATGGGGTGTGTTCCTCGTGCCTCAAGTGCAGCAACCAAAGCAGTGCGCGAACCATTTGAGACCCGCAGTTTGGCGCCCGGCCGGTGTTCCCACAGCCCCCAGCACCGGTACACTGAGGCACGCGGCTGTAACCCCCTCGCCACGACCACTGTGTCAGGCTGCAGGACCAACATATCTCCAGCTCGCTAATGGGGGGTCATCAAAGACCTCTAACGCCCCAAGCCCTCCACATGCTGCCGTCCAGGCGAGACTGAGACTTCCTTCTCCAGCAGGAGTCCCTGCACGCCCGCGGTTGATGATCAACCAAAGGCAGTCTATTACAGGGCGATGGGCTGGTAACCCCCGGCGGTGGGCCGATGAAGCGGGCCATTGGGTCAACCGCAAAAATGAAAACTGGAAGATTGTCCTTAAAAACGGTCCTGCGCCCAGCAGTCGTTGCAAGATTCGCCCGTTTGTTGTGAGGTCTGGGGTCTGGGGCCTGGGGCGGGCAGTAGCAGGGGGGACAAAGGGAGCCCAACTTGGGAACAGGCTGGGGGGGGGGGTCTAGGGGAGGTGGCGCTTATGTGAGCGCGAGCCTGAAAGTGGGCTGGAGGGTCGAGGGGCGGGGTTTGCGGGCCGAGAGAGATGGCGCCCCTTCGCCTTCATTGTATGTACCCTTGCATTTTGAGACAGCAGTTGTTGAGATGAGCACTGACGGCTGATTGAAGCAGGTTTCCCATGGCACGCCGGCCATCCCAGTGTGAAACACGCAGAACGCCACTGCATTGGGTTTTTTCTGTTTGCGCATACCCGGCGCACCCGCGTCGGCTTGCTCGTGAAACGAAGAGGGAGTTCATGCACTGCGCGCGCACCTCGCGTACACCGCCTCAGGTAATTGAACAACTTCTCCAGGACGTGGTCTACCTTTGAAGCCCTTGTAACCACTGTCCCTTGGTGGAAGTTACTGGGGAAAGAGGTATGGCAGGGGTGTGAGGGCCCCCTTGGGCAAGCTCACACGCAACCAGTGCAGCAACAGGCTGAAAAAATGGCAAATTATTGCACACCGATCCCAATTTTGCATGTGGCTAGGCTGCCCAAGTTTCTTCTGCGGTGTCAGGTACAGTTTCGGGTAAAGGCATAGGCGCCAACAGCACGTAGCCTCTAAATTAGCTGAAACGGCCCACACAACAACCCCACAATACGCACTGCGTGGGCACGGCATCTGACACTCCCCCAAACTCGGCGATGTACATTAGAGTCAGGCAATGCAAGTTCAGTCACACCCGCTGGGGGCGTGATTCCTGAAACTACCAGACGTGCCCTGCAACATGATCTCATTGTGAGATCGTGCAGGAAGAGGTCTGCCACGCCATGTGGACTGCGGGTAAACAGGGTACAAGAAGCACAAAGAAAATGACCCCCCCACGAGGAAACCATTGAGACAAGGCGCTGCCACTGCATGAAATTCACAAATATCTTTGATGAAACTGCTGCACTCAGGCCGTGTCATCGCCGTATCTGTCGCATCTACGTCTTCTACTTCTACTTCTGTGTTTCGAGTTCATTCTTTGTTTCATCAGCATCATCGTCATTGCTCACCAAATCACATCACGAAAGCTCAAATATCCTCAAAACACATCGTCGTACTCTGCAGCTTCAAGATCAAGAAATGGGAGCAAAGATCAAGATAAAAAAGAAAGGCATTCCAATGGTGGGGAATTCACCAATGCCAAAAACAGGGAAGTGGCAAGGGAAACAACAAAACGAGCACAAGATCATAAAAAAACATCCATATTCAGGCTATGGTGGCAATTACAGATTGGGTGCTTTGGCCACCCTCATGGCAGAGCCCACTGCCGCCCAGCCCCCTGCAAGTAGCTTCACTGCGTGGCTTTGCTACATTGGTAAACTTCTGGCTAACCTTTGGCCTACCCCTTCATTAAGATCATTTTGGTAGCTCAAAAAACGCCCAGTCCGCAATCGTCCAACAGGCCATCAGTCAATGAATCACAGAACCTCATCTCTTCAGACAAAACTCAGTGTTCAAGCAGAGTGCAAAAAGTGGCACGAGGAAAGGCAGAAACTCAGCTATGCCAATGTGCCAAAAGAACAGGAAGGGGAATGAAATCGACCACAGGATGGCGAAATGAAGAGATCAAATCAAATCAAATCAAATCAAATCAAATCACAAAAAAAGGAAGAAGCAACGATGTGATAATGCTGGGACAGCGCAACGCGCAACAAGGTGCAAGAGAGTGCATCTGCACTATTTCACCGATTTTCATTGATGCTGCCACGTGGAAGTTTGAGGTTGAGTCAGGCTCCAACCACAAAAGCACCCATGGCATGTGCATTTGGCTGTGCATGTGCACGTTATGCATGTGGTTGTGATGAGGTTTTCTACACATTTGAGCGGATGTTTGTCTGTATTCTTGGGCATGTGATTGGGATTGATTCATGCCAATGGATGAAATATGTGGGAGGGGGAGGGCAGGCAGCGCCACTGGGGCACACTGTGGTGTCTGCACGAATGAAACCTGGGGACTGGAGCTGTGGGCATCGATATGGACAACCTCAGGAGCTGAGTTGCAGAAAACAGTCAGCAGCGCCAGCTGTCACGACTGCAAATTTCCCTCAGCCGCATGTACGGATATCCATGAATCACAGGGTGGTCATTAGCAAGTCTGTGCAACATGTGGGGGGGGTGCGGAGGGCTATGCCCATCAGCTAGAAGGCTGTTGGGGAGCTGTGGACTGACAGCAGTCAAATAGGATTATCCTCGCTCAGGCAGAGACACCTGCTTGTCTGCTTGTCCCTGGTCAAATGGAAGGTGGGTATGTGCCACCCCGGTCTGACCATTAATCTGCTCTGGGTAGTGGAATCTGGTGGCACAGGCAGCGAGAGAAACCACAAAAAGCGAAAAGGATGAGAAGACAAAATTCTTGTGGAGGGCAGAGGTTAGTGCCCAGGCTTTCTCGCAGTTTTGGGCAGTAAATGAACACCCAGTTGAACTGCTTTGAATGTGCTGAGCTTGGTGCACAGGTAAGGCAAACAAGAAGGGGAGGGGAGGGGGGGCTGGGTTGTGGGGGGGGGGGGGGGGGCACAGGTCCTTGCAACCCACGTGATACCGATCCCTCGTCTATGCACACTCGCACCTTTATTGCGTCCTGCAGCACAGGTCCATGAGTATCGACCTGCCTCCCTGCCTCCATTACCACCTCACTCTGTCAATACCACCACGCCCTGACATCACACGTGCGCACATACGCCCACACACAGTCATGCGTCCCACTTCAAGTGCACATGGGGGGTCACAACCACAACGTGACCACCACACATGATGACCTTCCTCTATCTGCACGCGTAGACACGCAGAGGGAATGCCGCGTTGGAGGTTGGAGCATGGATCTTTCAGCCAACCAGCCAAAGGCCGTAGGGCAGTTCCGGTTCCCCACTTACCACCCCTCAAGCTACCCAGCACTTCCATGCTCCGCTTCCCACGTGCGCGCAAACACACGCCATGCACACACACCAACACGCACTCAGTACACCCACATTGTACACCCGAGAAACATCACACAAATGCACAAACACACAACCACTCGCCCTGCCTTGCCACCCCCTGCCCTATTTCCTGTATGTGTGGCATACATGGCCGAACGAATTGCCACTTAGTGGCTGTTGATACACCACCCTAATCACCCGCTGGTGAATAGGTAACGGTTGGCCTCCGAAGTATAGGAGGGCAGGCACACTCACCTGGTGCCACGTGTGCCGAATGAGTGTCGGTGCACAGTCGCTGTGTTGCACCACACTGCACCACACTGCACAGTGCCTAAGCAGCGGACAGGCACGGGGATGAGAAAGAAAAACAAGCCGAGAGAGCACCAGATTCAACATCACAACTGGTGCTGGCGATCCCCAATCATAAGTCGCGACAGACGGGTGGGGGTGGGCTGCATGTCCAAAGGATCCAACTGCCAAAGGACAGGCGGCCAAAGAGGCAAGGGAACAACGATACCCTGTGGATGTGGCTTGGCAATAGGGTTTTGGCAGGAGGCTGCTCCTCCGAGAAGTGGGTAGGGAACAGACTGGCCGCCAGCACAGAGATGAGCGTATGAGGCTGAATCCTATATCCCACGTCAGACGTAGGCAGGTCCTATTGAGCATGGCTATTCAGCATGGGACAAACGCGGGGCTGGTGTGTGATATGGACTGATGCCAGCGGCGAGTCTGATGAGGGGGGGGGGGGGGTGAGATGTTCTTGAGAGGGCAAGGGCGGCCCACAAATCACGCTTCCAGCATCTGCTTAATGTCCAGAATCTCCTTCTCAATCTCCTTGCATTCCTCCTCCACGCGGTCGCGCTGCTGCACGACCCACTGCCGCTCAGCATCCGTCTCAGCCTACAATGGGGAGAAAGAAGGGCGTGGCAGGGCTTGACGACAGCCAAACTGCAATGGTCAGTTGCTCATTTGTGTGCAATGCAAAGGTGGGCACACACATGCATACACCTACAAACACACACACACACACACGTGTGTGTGTTTGAGGTATGCTGTGGGGGATGGGGAGCAGGGAAGTATTAGAATGGACAAGGGGGAGGTACCCCCCCCCCAGAACAAAAGGACCATCGTGGGAAAAAACGAGATTTACCACCGGAAAAATCGGTGGTAACCAGCTGAGCAGTTTCCAGCATGCAGTTGCACAAAAGCATGGCACAGAGTATGACAGGTCACACACACACACACACACACACACACACACACACACACACACACACACACACACACACACACACACACGAACCACAAAAAGCATGACAACAACAACCACCAACGACGCCAGCAACCACAACAACCACAACTTTTACAGGACTTTCGTATGCTCTGTTTTCGTGGGGGTAGAAATGCAGCCAGATTGAGATATCATCCCAAAAGATATTTTCTTGGCTCACCTTTTCGGACATGACTTGGTGCATGATACCTCATACGTTGCACAGTTTGTGCCCGCAGGGGACAACTTGGCCCGTTCTCCGCGTCTGCGTTCTGGGTTGACCACTGGGATGATTCAGGTTGCCTGATCCAAACGTGCATGAATGCAGCGCAAGTTATGGGGGTATTTGGTAAAACTGAGTACCAGACGAGATAAAACTGAGTAAAATGTGGTAAAACTGAGTAGATTTGAGGTAAAACTGATTAAAAAAAATTTCAAAAAAAATTTTAATAAAGATTTTTTTTTTTTACTCAGTAAAAAGACAATTTTTTTTTGAAAAAAATTGCCCCCGAGTCGATTCCCGGCCACTTGTGTTAGTGGCGCCCCACCCGGGCCAAACCATCATGTATATATCACACAACCGCTTC
Source organism: Eutreptiella sp. 'Long Island Sound 2002' (assembly GCA_964036045.1). Classification (NCBI taxonomy): domain Eukaryota; phylum Euglenozoa; class Euglenophyceae; order Eutreptiales; family Eutreptiaceae; genus Eutreptiella; species Eutreptiella sp. 'Long Island Sound 2002'. Next base: position 34,815,536 of record OZ038392.1, read on the forward strand.
ACCAAGGAGGGTTGAGTCCCGTATGCATGCATGCACAGAGGAGGGAGGGATCACACAACCACTTCACCAAAGAGGGTTGAGTATCGCATGCATGCATGTACAGAGGAGGGAGGGAGGGGCCAACTGCTTACAAGTAGTTACGAAAGACACGCTTGAAGATCAAGTCGGCCTTAGTATCTCTATAGTGAGGCTTGCCTCTCGGGGTGGGATTCAGCTTGCATCTCTCAAAGAGATCTTCTTTCTTTTCCAAATGCAGCTTTCTGCAAAATGCTTGGTCATTTTCCAATTGACCATCAGCATTTTGAAGGTATTGAGGAGGCAACGCACATCCACACACCGGGACGGGTGTCATCAGTGGCATTGGCATTGGCAGGAGTGGCATGCGTGGCATTGGCAGCAGTAACTGCAGCAAAAGCAACAACAGCAGCAGCAGCAGCAACGTTGGCCGCCCAGAATTCGCGCAATCCTACACAAATCTCGGACTGACACAAGACAGTGGTATGGAAGGTACAATGAAGAACCTTACATTCCTTGCACGCTATGGCGGGTGTGCCATCGCAAAAAAGAATGTGTCAGGGGGGTCTGCAGATTTGGGCGTGGGGTACAACCGAGACACCTCCCAATGCATTGCCTGGGTCCTGGGTGTGGGGGCCAACTTGGAACCACTGTAGTACAAAGTAGCTTGTGCCATCTCACGCAATAACCACAATCTATCCTGTGGCACTTGCAATTCGCCTTTGACAACACGTCTAGACAAGGCACAATGCAACATCAACAGACATGCCGGATGGCAACTGACAAAATCATCCTGCTTGATGAAGGTGGAATACAGGGGTGCATTTGCAAATGCAAGGGAACCGAAAGCATACAAAAACGTTGCCCACTTCCTCCGCGGTTGTGGTTGGATGCCTTCTCGCTCCGCAAGCTCATCCACAACAGCTAACTCCTCCTTGTTTGCCCCAACAATGTGTGGCTTGTCAAGTAGGGGGTCAAACTTAAGGCAAAGGTATTCACGGGTTGGGGCAATCAACAACAAGCGGAGCACCCAATGGAAATTGCCCGAATTATATACCTGCGCCACAATCAACGGTGGTGCAAAAGACATATCAATGGACGCGCGTTCCAAAGGGGGGCAAAATCAGAAGTGGCCCACAAGTGGGCAAAATGGCTACCTCACCCCTGCCGTATCGGGGATCCCCACCGCTTCAGAGCGGGGGGCAAAATCAGAAGTGGCCCAGAAGTGGGCGAAATGGCTACCTCACCCCTGCCGTATCGGGGATCCCCACCGCTTCAGAGCGGGGGGCAAAATCAGAAGTGGCCCACAAGTGGGCGAAATGGCTACCTCACCCCTGCCGTCTCAGGGATCCCCACCGCTTCAGAGCGGGGGGCAAAATCAGAAGTGGCCCAGAAGTGGGCAAAATGGCTACCTCACCCCTGCCGTATCGGGGATCCCCACCGCTTCAGAGCGGGGGGATAAAATCAGAAGTGGCCCACAAGTGGGCAAAATGGCTACCTCACCCCTGCCGTCTCAGGGATCCCCACCGCTTCAGAGCGGGGGGCAAAATCAGAAGTGGCCCACTTGTGGGCAAAGTGGCTTTTTTCTACTCAGTTCTTTACTGAGTAAAAAAAAATATTTTTTTTCTACTCAGTTCTTTACTGAGTAAAAAAAAATTTTTTTTACTCAGTTTTTTGCTGAGTAAAAAAAATTTTTTTTTCTACTCAGTTCTTTTTTGAGTAAAAAAAATATTTTTTTGTTACTCAGTTTCGCAACTGAGTAGAAACCCCACTTACTGAGTAACAAATTGTTTTTTTACTCAGTTTTGAAACTGAGTAAAAAAATTTTTTTTAAAAAAAAATTTTTACTCAGTTTTACCACGGACCCAAGTTATGGTGGCTACGGAGCTAAGTGTGCTAGGGCTTGACCCTGACTGTGCCCAGGCTACAGGCTACGGTGGGAGGCTGGCTCCTCGTCCATCCAGCCTCTTGCTGCCCAGGCGTTGCCGTCTTGGCTAGGTTAGTCGAGTCCCCCCCCTGCTAGCCCCCCCCCTCCCACACACACACCACCACCATGCCCACCCAGCCCCCCCGCACTGCACCTCCCTTCCCCGCCCGTGCAACACCCTGTGGCACCCCCCGACCACTCTTGTGGACCGGGATTAGTGCCCCTCCCTAGGTGTGAAGGCTCCACTTACGACAGAGGGATACCTCCAGGGGTGGCTGCCACTCACTGCACCCCCCGCCCCCTCCGCCAGCCCACCTAGACTATGCGACGGCCGGGCGTCCCCCCTCTTTTGTTTCCCTACTCTCCCATGATTGTAGATATGGTTTCGGCTCAACCCTGCCCTCCTCCTAGCTCAACTCAGGCTGCCCACTCAGTGGTAGAGGCGTTCTACGCCGCTTTGCCGCCCCGCCCTAGGTAAAATGAGGGTCCAGCGCACCTCTCCACCGCAGACGAGAGTCCCTGAAAGGGGTAGTGGCGGTCACAGGTGGTTTTCTGTTGGCACTCATTGCGCGTGCGTGCGTGTGCACGCGCCGATTTTGCCAATTACCCCACCATGGGGGTATTTTCATCGCCTTCAGTTATCACCGGTGGCAGTTCTTGAAAATCCATTGTAGCGTGCGGTCAGACTTTGTACACTAATCTGGCTCTGGGTCAGGCAGTTCGAGTGGCCCTGGCCACTTACGCTTCCTTCGTGTGTTCGCCGAATGTACACTCTCCTCGTCACTGGTATCGACACTTGTACAGTTGTATGTCTCTTGATGCTCCTGCCCCTTGTGATCTCTTGCTTGCACCTGTCTGACTGCCTGTGTGTGTCTGTGTGATGTCTGCTTGGAGGAGGAGCATTCCGCTGCACACATGCAAGATACAAGAATACATGTATTGATGTCAATGACAAAATGAAATCAAAATGAAAACAAAACAAGGCAAAATCAAACTCCTTTCAACCCCCCCCTCCCAAAAAAAAACCCACATAGCTTGTCTAATTTTATCTTTTGGAGGTGCAGAGCGGTGTACAATAAGAAGCTCCCCTGCTTGTTGCTAAGGTGGGCTCTGCTGCCCTCTCCTAAAATGCCCTGTGGGACAAACTTGACAAGCGGCCCTTACCAAGGGTTGGTCTTTTGGGATTGGCGTAGATCTTGCCCCAACCCAAGCTTAAGCTGCACTACACGGCATGCAAGAAATCGCCCAGCCCCGGGGTGTGTGGGGGAAGAAAGCACAAGGGAAGGGGCAATGATACACATGATATGTGCATTACCTCTTTCTGGCACAGTAACAATATAAGTTACATGCTGGAAGAAGCCTTGTCCACCTCAGTGATGTGTTTGGGGCAGGGAGAGGGCACCACCATGGAAGCATAGTCCACTCTGTGTCTGGCAAGTATGGGAGAGGACACCCCAACAAGGATAGATCCACGCAGCTTGAAGATACGCATTGCAATCCATGCCGGCCCTGCGGTAGGTGGTGGACAGGGTGACCGTTTGAAGCACAATACTGCCAGCCGCAGCTCAGCCTAGGGGCATGTACCCCTTGTTGGTGGCCACCTGGGCAGCCTTGGCTTCCTCATGTAAGCGGGTGAGAGTGGCGCCGGTGGGCGGCGCCGGGGTGAGCGATCTCATGGGGCTAGGGAGGAGTAGCTGGGCGTGCCGCTTCAAGTTGTCTAGGGGACACTCTGGCGCGCATGACCCCGTGTCTGGCCACCTCGATAGGGAGGACTTCTGGTGACAGCTTTAGCTAAGAACTCAGACATAGGCCTTGGGGTGGTGTTGTCTGCGGCTCCGGAGGGCCCGCATCCCTCCATCCACTGCATGCTGGTTGACGAGGCCCAGTGTGCCCCTTGGCCTCTGTGCATAAGGCGCGTGAGCCAGTGTGGTTGAGATTGGTGGCATCCACCACGGGGCTCTACATTGGGGCGGCAGTGACAACCTCGGACGCACCCAGGCCCTTGCCTTTCGGCACAGTGCTAGCGATGGCAGCCGTCCAGCAATGGCAGCCATCCAACGTGAGCCAGAGGAGGTGGAGACGGCGATGTGCTTGCTGCCCCAGTTGTGGGCAGCGCATCGGAGGCGAACAGTCCACACCCCTCCAGTATCCACCAGTACTGGGGGGGCTCAATCCAGAGCACTTTGGACTTGGTGTCATGCCAGTGCACCTCCAGGGAGTCCAACAAGAGTCCAACAGGAGAACTGGCAATAGGCAAGGGAGCTTCTTGCTCTACCACCACTCTGCACCTCCAAAAAGTAAAAACTGGCAACTGTGTGTTTTTTGGAGGCGGGGCATTTGAAGGGGCTTCTTGTTTTGCCTTGCTTTATTTTAGTTTTGATTTTCACTTTTTCGTCGATCTATCTTGTATCTTGCATGCGCACAGCAGAATACCCCTCTAAGCACACCTCACACACACACACACACACACACACACACACACACACACACACATGCACTGCGTGGGGATCACAGATACAAAGAACAGGCAGGCAGATGATGCAGCAAGTCGTGAAGGATCCGGCTTCTTGTCAGGCCGCCAAGACCAGAAACGGGTCACGGTTTCGGACATGCACACACACATACACACAGACAAACCTCGTCTGCCAGGTTGCGGAGTGTGTTAATGGTGTCAAACTGATGCTCGAGCTCCACGCACAGCGAGTCGATTCTCTTCGCGAGCATGTCGCGCTTCATCACACAGCGTTTGGCGACGGGTAAACAAGCGCGGGTGATGCTGACGTTCTTGACCAGCTCACACAACATCGCTATGACGCGCTCCACAGAGTCCCCCTGGGGAGAAGGACTACGTGAGCGCGGCTCCGCGGTTGTCGCCATTTGCGCCGCCTTGTCTGCGATGCTGGTCATCGGCGAGTGTTGATCCGGAGCAGACGCCATCAGCACTTCACTGACCGCCTCCACCGGCGGTTTGGCCGGGGCCATCGGTGGAGAGTACGGGTTGTTGTGCAACGATCTGCGGGCCCGGTGCTGCACCTGCCTTCTCCAGGAGTTCGGGGTCGCAGTCCGTCCAGAGCCGCATGTCCTGCGCCGTCCTTTGCCTTGCCGCTTGCCGCTTGGCAGCAACGGGGCGAAGAGGGATACCATTGGGGCCTTGGCGGCAGCTGCACGGGGACTCCCAAATGGGAAGCCCGAGGCACCCGCCGGCGGCACCGTGGCCTGCTGTGGCACTCCTTCAGTGGGGATTCTTCCTTCTCCGGACGCGGGGGCCTCAGTACCGGACAACCCCTGCTCTTGGGTGGGGACCCACCACGCCGCTTCGCTGGGGTCATCGGCCTCGTCGGCCCGTTTCCGTGGAAACCACTGCCCAAGCGTCGTTTTCCGGCGCTTGGCCAGAACCTCGCCAAGGAAAGCGGAGCGCGCGCGCTTCTTCTGCACAGCCATTGACGTGTCTTAGGACCCCGTCAACCAGGGAATTCAGTGCAGGTTATCCATTGGCCAAAAAAAGGCTGCAGATCAACAGAAAACAGAAATGAGGAGTGGCAGAGAATAAAGATCAGAAATAGAAGATGAAGCAGAAAGGAAAGGAGCGGAAGCGCAAAAGAAAACAGGCAAAGAGAGACAAAGAAACTTAAGGAAGAAAAAAAGGTGCACCATTGGTCGGCTTTATTTGAAATTTGGTGAGGTGTGACGCTGAGATTGTTTCCCTAAACTCCTATCTCCAACATGTGCTTGGGGGTAACGCTCCCTGAGCAGTACTGAAATCAGATCAGGTTCGGGGCCAATGATTAGGGAGAGTTGATCAACTCCACCCTCCATGCAGTGGCAGTACACATGGCAGAGGATGACGTGTTGAACGATGGGCCTAAGGGCACTGAGGCTAACCTGGCCATCTCTGGGGTCTCGGTGGGCTTTTGTGGCCCATGATTAGGGGCATAATCTTCTTCATCCACCTCAATGGCTGTTAGTGCACTTAGGGTTTCAATGTGGGGGGCAATCACTGGAGCCAGCTGCCCCAAGTCAGTTGCCCTGTTTATCATCAGGTACCATTGAATCGCCTTCCCTAGCTGTGGAACCAGAGTTGGCCTCTGGCAGCGATACCTCTGATCCAGCCAGCCCAAGAGTGTCCAACACCAGGCCTTGCAAAACAAAACCCCCCAAACACAGTGTTCACTGTTTCCAACATGAAACCAGCCCCATGTTCCGCTGCGAGCAACGCCACAGCTCACAGACAAAACTTAGAGCGATGCTGTCCTGCAACAACACAGTGGCTGTCCATCAAATAATTCCAGGACTCCACTTCTCTCCTCATCAGGATGTGTGTGTCATGGATCTGGTGTGTAAGAATGGCACTTGTCGGGGTTTCCAGTGATGAATGGCCCTGTATCATTGCTGTGTCAAGCCATGTCAGTGGGGATCTTCCATCTCCCACAGGACCCATCTAGGACACTGTAGAGGATAACCTGGGGCAATGCAATGCAATACAGTCTAATACAGTCTGAAACCTAGATGATAGTGCATTGCATTGCCCCAAGCAATTGGGACTTCATGTATTCGGGAAAAGGTGAAAGATATTTTGTCACACTAGTGGCCTCAAAAGTGCGCCACCATCCACCCCTCTCCTACCTGGCCCTAGAGTGTGGCCTTCAAGGAGCGCCAGATGGTCAAGCACCTTTGAGGCTACCAATGTGACAAATCAATTTCAACTTTGGACCCCTTAACAGTCAAAAAACCGCAAAAGCACTCCAAGCGCCACAACAGTAGGGGGTCCAAAAATTTCTTTCAGCTGAAAATCAAAAAATTCTATTGCCCACCTCACAAAGAATTTGCCCCGAGCAATGAAGTCCTGCAACTGATTTGCAATCATCCATCCGATCAATCAGCATCATGCCTCCCCATGCTTATACGCCAACCAAATTTTGCCCACTTTCGTGCAATGAAGCCCAAAATGATGCTTTTGGGTGCCAATAAGCCCCACTTAGGGGGCCTAGTTGGTGCTACTTGACTCCCCATGGGTTTATACGTATTCCCATTGTCATCAAATTTCTCACTCAACAACAGCCTAAGGGTCCCTGAGGACCGTCAAGGGTCACCGGAGAAAGTGAATTTTCCAGTCAACACACGTTGGCCATTTGTAGTGGAAACCGTCATGTCGCGTCTTTCACATGGGCCATGACCGGCCCCAGGCAAGGCTAGAGGCTGCAGAAAACATCCTTTTGTATCCGCGTATGATTTTCAACCCCAAATAAAGGGGGGTCATGTTTGACCCCCCCCCAAAAAAGTGGGTTTCTAGACTGTTGTAGACATACAACCATAAGCGGTTTTTGGGATTATTCGAAATTGAGCATCTCCCATTTGGGGATCCTGCATCATTATCATCCATCATCCCAAGCCCAATGACCCTTTTAGATTCTCAAGGCAACCGACGTCAAATTTGTACCAATGCAGACAATCCTGTACAGGAGGTTTTTCGAAGTGGAGAGTCATCATCATCACCTTTATCCATCATCCAGTTCCCCATGAGGGCTGTGACTTTAGATTCTCAAGACAAATTTACTTTCACACCAAACCAACGTCACAATAGGTCCATTCTAGGCTATCGTATACATACAGGTGTAAGTAAGGGTGGAATTGCTTCAAGTTGAGCATCTCCAATTTGGGAGTCCTCCGTCATCATCATCCATTATCCCAACCCCAACCAAGTCAGGATTTTAGATTCCCAACAAAACGGCGTCAAAACAAGACCACTTTCAAGCACTGGAAACCCAACATTTTGGTGTTTTTTGGAATTCATTCAAATTCACCACCTCCGATTTTGGGATCATCCATCATCACCCACGATTGCCCACCACAAGGCAAAACAGCCCAAAACGGCATTTGAAAGGGCCAACAAGCACCAATAGACAGGCCTAGATAGTGCTACATGGCTCCCCATGGGTTTATATGCCCTTCCCGTTGCCACTAAATGATCTCCTAACAACACCCCAAGGGTTGCCGGGAGTTGTTGGAGGTCCCCCAGAAATGGCGAGTTTAGCCAACCCATGCCGGCCTGGAAATAGCTAATTCCTCACCGTTGGGCTCCGGTGATCTATCTTCTAAACCCAGCCTTTATTGCTGGGCTGACCCTGGAGCCATCCTAGAAGACCTAGTTTCTAACTCGGGGGCAAATGAGTCTACCCTGCTCCTTGGGGATTGATGGGTGGTGCATATTGTGAGATCACATGTGGGCTGCATACCCATCTGGACTTTTGTCTTTGAAAGCACAACAACTTGTGTGTCAGCTTTGCATCTTCAATGCAAAGCATGCTGCACTTTCCAACTTGTACTTGTCACCGCACATGATGAATTTCAACCGAAAGAAGAGGTATAGTGATTGGGGAGCAGGGAATGCTGAGTACATATGTGACCCAGGCATCCAGTTCTGAATCCACCTCACAGCCTTTGGGTGTATGGTACTATTAGGTGGTGCCAATTGTTGTGCTCAACTGTAGGCAGCCCCACTCAACCTCAAAGATGGTATGGGGACATCTGGAACATGGGAAGGTGTTCCTTGTGAGCTATTGGTATTTTTGCATTTTAAAGTGTAAAATGCCCTGGGCCACTGGGATGTAGAAGATAGTGGTGGCAGGAGGGCTTGAGTGGAGGCAGGAGGCAGGACATGGGCCAGTGCCATGTCCTGCCTCCTCTATAAGATGAGTTGACAACACTTGGCATGTCTTGAACAGGTCGGCCTTTATGCTACCTGATTGTTTGGTGTTGTTGGGGAGTTTGGCAAAATGGTGTTGAGAACTGTCCAGCGCTCCGAACCCGGGACGCAGAATTATTTGAGAAAACATTTCCCCCATGACACATACCTCAAAATGATTAGCGTGTTGCGGGATCATATCGCCTCATGTATGTGGGGAGCCCGCCCCCCTCCCTGATTGGATTTCCCCCTGGTGGATGGGGGGATGGGGTTCAAGAAAAGCCTGTTGCTCTTGATCCATAGTCCAGAAAGTGGGTCGAACCCCCCCCCATCCCACAAATGAATGTTTCTTTTGCCATTGCATTGCGGTTGGAAGCCTAGCTTGCATCACTTGTTCACTTAAGGGCACCCAGTTTTGGCATTGAGCATGTAGATGATGATGTGGCCAATGTTGAGGTACACCCTTGCCACAAATCACCTGGAAAAGTGGTGGTAGATTAAGCGTGCAGGGGGGGGGGGGGTCAACAATCGAAAAATCGCCTTGCAGACGTTGTTAGATCTAAACCATGCAAGCCCGCATATATGGGCAAACGCCACATACCCCCCCCTATTCAGCCTATTTTTCGTACCCTACCTTAAAGGGTTGAAAATCACCTCGCAGAGGTTGTTAGATCAAAGCCAGGCAGGCGTATATAGGGGAAAACGCCACATACCCCCCCATTTTGGTCATTTTGGGCCTATTCGCGTACCCTACCCCAAGGGTTGAATTGTTAGTTTAACCCCTTGTAAAATCGTTATTTTGTCCAATAATCGCATCCCCCAATGAGTTTTTGGTCCGGACCCCCCCAGACCCCCCCCACTTGAAACCCACTTTTTTGAGGTTTTGAGGGAGGTGGGGGGGGGTGGGGGGGGGGGGGGGGGGGGTCAAAAATGTCGAAAAAATGACCCCCCCTTTTTTTGGGTCGAAAATCATGAATCTTTTGGTTTTTTTCGATTTTGAGCCGAAAAAGTTTTTCCGGGTCCCGACTCCATGGGGTTTGTATGGGGCGGAGTGGGACGAGCGCTTATGCTGTTTATGCACTTTTTGGCCATTTTTGCTATTTTGGCTGTTTTGGCGACCTCGGTGACCCCGTGGTACCCACTTTGAGGGGTGTGAGTGGGGATGTTGTGACAGTATATGCCTACTAGGATACGAAAGGACGTTTTTTGCAGTCTCTAGCCTCCCTTGGGGCCATTCACAACCCGTGCCAAAGACGCGAAATGACTGTTTCCACCAATAATGGCCTAGTGAATGGGCTGGTACACAACCTGCTCATGCAGTTTTTCACCCCGGGCAGCTCAAAAATCGAAGTTTTCGAAACTTGTTTTTTTGACATTGTGACCACCTAAAATGACCATCCAAGGTATGTAAAGCATGTTTTAGGCCGTATTTACGTGTTTTTCACCCTATTTGGGTATTAGGTCGGGGGGGGGGGGGGGTCTCCCAAGGGATTGGTACACAACCTGCTTATGCAGTTTTTCACCCCGGAGAGCTCAAAAATCGAAGTTTTCGAAACTTGGGTTTTTGATATTGTGACCACCTAAAATGATCATCCAAGGTATGTAAAGCATGTTTTAGGCCGTATTTACGTGTTTTTCACCCTATTTGGGTATTGGGGGTGGGGGGGGGGACCTCCCAAGGGGTTGGTACACAACCTGCTTATGCAGTTTTTCACCCTGGGCAGCTCAAAAATGAAAGTTTTTGAAACTTGTTTTTTTGATATTGTGACCAGCTCAAAAATCGAAGTTTTCGAAACTTGTTTTTTTTGATCTTGTGATCACCTAAAATGATCATCCAAGGTATGTAAAGCATGTTTTAGGCCGTATTTACGTGTTTTTCACCCTATTTGGGTATTAGGTCCAGGGGGGGAGATCTCTTAGGGGATTGGTACACAACCTGCTTATGCAGTTTTTCACCCTGGGCAGCTCAAAAATCGAAGTTTTCGAAATTTGGGTTTTTGATATTGTGACCACCTAAACTGATCATCCAAGGTATGTAAAGCATGTTTTAGGCCGTATTTACGTGTTTTTCACCCTATTTGAGTATTAGGTCCGGGGGGGGGGGGGGGCTCCCAAGGGATTGGTACACAACCTGCTTATGCAGTTTTTCACCCTGGACAGCTCAAAAATCGAAGTTTTCGAAACTTATTTTTTTGATATTGTGACCACCTAAACTGATCATCCAAGGTATGTAAAGCATGTGTTAGGCCGTATTTACGTGTTTTTCACCCTATTTGAGTATTAGGTCCGGGGGGGGGGGGGGGGGGCTCTCAAGGGATCGGTACACAACCTGCTTATGCAGTTTTTCACCCTGGGCAGCTCAAAAATCGAAGTTTTCGAAACTTGTTTTTGTGATATTGTGACCACCTAAAATGACCATCCAAGGTATGTAAAGCATGTGTTAGGCCGTATTTACGTGTTTTTCACCCTATTTGAGTATTAGGTCCGGGGGGGGGGGGGGGCTCTCAAGGGATCGGTACACAACCTGCTTATGCAGTTTTTCACCCTGGGCAGCTCAAAAATCGAAGTTTTCGAAACTTGTTTTTGTGATATTGTGACCACCTAAAATGACCATCCAAGGTATGTAAAGCATGTGTTAGGCCGTATTTACGTGTTTTTCACCCTATTTGAGTATTAGGTCCGGGGGGGGGGGGGGGGGCTCCCAAGGGATTGGTACACAACCTGCTTATGCAGTTTTTCACCCCGGGCAGCTCAAAAATCGAAGTTTTCGAAACTTATTTTTTGATATTGTGACCACCTAAACTGATCATCCAAGGTATGTAAAGCATTTCTTAGGCCGTCTTTATGTCGTTTTTTCCCTTTTGCTTGCAGTAGATTCTCTGCGAGGTGGACTTGCCGAAGGCAATAGAATCACCTCGCAGAGGTTGTTAGATCAAAGCCAGGCAGGCGTATATGTGGGGAAAACGCCACATACCCCCCCATTTTGGCCATTTTGTGGCTATTCGCGTACCCTACCCCAAGGGGTTGAATTGTTAGTTTAACCCCTTGTAAAATCATTATTTTGTCCAATAATCGCATCCCCCAATGAGTTTTTGGTCCGGACCCCCCCAGACCCCCCCCACTTGAAACCCACTTTTTTCAGGTTTTGAGGGAGGGGGGGGGGGTGGGGGGGGGGGGGGGGGGGGGGGGGTGGGGTCAAAAAATGACCCCCCTTTTTTTGGGTCGAAAATCATGAATCTTTTGGTTTTTTTCGATTTTGAGCCGAAAAAGTTTTTCCGGGTCCCGACTCTATGGGGTTTGTATGGGGCGGAGTGGGACGAGCGCTTATGCTGTTTGTGCACTTTTTGGCCATTTTTGCTATGTTTGCGGTTTTGGCAACCTCGGTGACCCCGTGGTACCCACTTTGAGGGGTGTGAGTGGGGATGTTGTGACAGTATATGCCTACTAGGATACAGAAGGACGTTTTTTGCAGTCTCTAGCCTTGCTTAGGGCCGTTCACAACCCGTGGCAAAGACGCGAAATGACTGTTTCCACCAATAATGGCCTAGTGAATGGGCTGGTACACAACCTGCTTATGCAGTTTTTCACCCCGGGCAGCTCAAAAATCGAAGTTTTGGAAACTTGTTTTTGTGATATTGTGACCACCTAAAATGACCATCCAAGGTATGTAAAGCATGTGTTAGGCCGTATTTACGTGTTTTTCACCCTATTTGGGTATTAGGTCCAGGGGGGGGGGGATCTCTTAGGGGATTGGTACACAACCTGCTTATGCAGTTTTTCACCCTGGGCAGCTCAAAAATCGAAGTTTTCGAAACTTGTTTTTGTGATATTGTGACCACCTAAAATGACCATCCAAGGTATGTAAAGCATGTTTTAGGCCGTATTTACGTGTTTTTCACCCTATTTGAGTATTAGGTCCGGGGGGGGGGGGGGGGCTCCCAAGGGATTGGTACACAACCTGCTTATGCAGTTTTTCACCCCGGGCAGCTCAAAAATCGAAGTTTTTCGAAACTTATTTTTTTGATATTGTGACCACCTAAACTGATCATCCAAGGTATGTAAAGCATTTCTTAGGCCGTCTTTATGTCGTTTTTTCCCTTTTGCTTGCAGTAGATTCTCTGCGAGGTGGACTTGCCGAAGGCAATAGAATCACCTCGCAGAGGTTGTTAGATCAAAGCCAGGCAGGCGTATATATGGGGAAAACGCCACATACCCCCCCATTTTGGCCATTTTGTGGCTATTCGCGTACCCTACCCCAAGGGGTTGAATTGTTAGTTTAACCCCTTGTAAAATCATTATTTTGTCCAATAATCGCATCCCCCAATGAGTTTTTGGTCCGGACCCCCCCAGACCCCCCCCACTTGAAACCCACTTTTTTCAGGTTTTGAGGGAGGGGGGGGGGGGGTGGGGGGGGGGGGGGGTGGGGTCAAAAAATGACCCCCCCTTTTTTTGGGTCGAAAATCATGAATCTTTTGGTTTTTTTCGATGTTGAGCCGAAAAAGTTTTTCCGGGTCCCGACTCTATGGGGTTTGTATGGGGCGGAGTGGGACGAGCGCTTATGCTGTTTATGCACTTTTTGGCCATTTTTGCTATGTTTGCGGTTTTGGCAACCTCGGTGACCCCGTGGTACCCACTTTGAGGGGTGTGAGTGGGGATGTTGTGACAGTATATGCCTACTAGGATACAGAAGGACGTTTTTTGCAGTCTCTAGCCTTGCTTAGGGCCGTTCACAACCCGTGGCAAAGACGCGAAATGACTGTTTCCGACAATAATGGCCTAGTGAATGGGCCGGTACACAACCTGCTTATGCAGTTTTTCACCCCGGGCAGCTCAAAAATCGAAGTTTTGGAAACTTGTTTTTTTTGACATTGTGACCACCTAAAATGACCATCCAAGGTATGTAAAGCATGTTTTAGGCCGTATTTACGTGTTTTTCACCCTATTTGAGTATTAGGTCCTGGGGGGGGGGGGGGGGCTCCCAAGGGACGGGTGCACAACCTGCTTATGCAGTTTTTCACCTTGGACAGCTCAAAAATCGAAGTTTTCGAAACTTGGGTTTTTGATATTGTGACCACCTAAAATGACCATCCAAGCTATGTAAAGCATGTTTTAGGCCGCATTTACGTGGTTTTCACCCTATTTGGGTATTAGGTCCGGGGGGGGGGGGGGGGGGGGGGGGGGGGCTCCCAAGGGATTGGTACACAGCCTGCTTATGCAGTTTTTCACCTTGGACAGCTCAAAAATCGAAGTTTTCGAAACTTATTTTTGTGATATTGTGATCACCTAAAATGACCATCCAAGGTATGCAAAGCATGTTTTAGGCCGTATTTACGTGTTTTTCACCCTATTTGGGTATTAGGTCCGGGGGGGGGGGGGGGTTCTCCCAAGGGACGGGTGCACAACCTGCTTATGCAGTTTTTCACCCGGGACAGCTCAAAAATCGAAGTCACCTCGCAGAGGTTGTTAGATCAAAGCCAGGCAGGCGTATATAGGGAAAATGCCACATACCCCCCCATTTGGGCCTTTTTGGGCCTATTCGCGTACCCTACCCCAAGGGGTTGAATTGTTAGCTTAACCCCTTGTAAAATCGTTATTTTGTCCAATAAACACATCCCCCAATGAGTTTTTGGTCCGGACCCCCCAACCCCCCCCACTTGAAACCCACTTTTTAGGGGGGGGTGGGGGGGGTGGGGGGGGGTGGGGGGGGCCCAAAAATGTCGGAAAAATGACCCCCCCTTTTTTTGGGTCGAAAATCATGAATCTTTTGGTTTTTTTCGATTTTGAGCCGAAAAAGTTTTTTCGGGTCCCGACTCCATAGGGTTTGTATGGGGCGGAGTGGGACGAGCGCTTATGCAGTTTATGCACTTTTTGGCCATTTTTGCTATTTTGGCTGTTTTGGCAACCTCGGTGACCCCGTGGTACCCACTCTGAGGGGTGTGAGTGGGGATGATGTGACAGTATATGCCTACTAGGATACGGAAGGACGTTTTTTGCAGTCTGTAGCCATGCTTAGGGCCGTTCACAACCCGTGCCAAAGACGCTAAATGACTGTTTCCACCAATAATGGCCTAGTGAATGGGCCGGTACACAACCTGCTTATGCAGTTTTTCACCCCGGGCAGCTCAAAAATCGAAGTTTTCGAAACTTGTTTTTTTGATATTGTCATCACCTAAAATGACCATCCAAGGTATATAAAGCATGTTTTAGGCCGTATTTACATTTTTTTTCACCCATATGGGTATTAGGTCGGGGGGGGGGGGGGGTCTCCCAAGGGATTGGTACACAACCTGCTTATGCAGTTTTTCACGCTTCAAAAATCGAAGTTTTCGAAACTTGTGTTTTTGATATTGTGACCACACAATATGACGATCCAAGATATGTAAAGCATGTTTTACGCCGTATTTACGTGTTTTTTACCCGATTTCGGTACTAGGTCCGGGGGGGGGGGGGGGCTCCCAAGGGATTGGTACACAACCTGCTTATGCAGTTTTTCACCCCGGGCAGCTCGTCTCAGGGGTTATGGAGCTACTTTTCTTCTTCCCCACATTGAGGACACCGAGAAGGCAGGGGCCATGTCGTCAATTTGATTTCCCTCCTCTTTGGGGACCCTGGGAAGGCAGGGGGTTCTGTAGCCACTTTCATTCTTCCCTCTTTGTGGGAACCTGAGACGGCAACTCCCCCCTCTGCCACCCCATCCCACTCCCACGAACCAAGTGCCCAAGCCACCCTATTTGGTGAGGAGGCTATGGCAAGGGCTGAGGCGGCAGCAAGGCGGAGCGCGACCCACTGCCAGGATTGTGCCCATCACGAGCCCAATTGTGTTGTGCGCCCTCACATTACCCGGCCCCATTAAGAACGCTTGTCCGCGTTGTCATATGAGGCGATGGTTTCCAAACCTGGTGAATGAATTCCTGCGCTCCGCCTTTGAACAATGGCCTACAAACATTGGAACGCCATCTTCGATTGCCTTGTGTCTTGCACTGCACGCCGGGTGCCTTCGCTGCTTCATTGGTGTGTCTG
This sequence comes from Eutreptiella sp. 'Long Island Sound 2002', assembly GCA_964036045.1. Taxonomy (NCBI): domain Eukaryota; phylum Euglenozoa; class Euglenophyceae; order Eutreptiales; family Eutreptiaceae; genus Eutreptiella; species Eutreptiella sp. 'Long Island Sound 2002'. Next base: position 34,831,180 of record OZ038392.1, read on the forward strand.
CTGCAGCGCCCTACTTGTTGTTCTTCTGTGGTGAACAATAAATGTGATGTTACCCCACATGTCCATTCAAAATGCTCCGAATATAACAGGGAAACCCAAAAATGCCCCGCAAAAATCGAAGTTTTCGAAACTTGTTTTTTTGATACCGTGATCACTTAAAATGACCACCCAAGCTATGTAAAGCATGTTCTAGGCTGTATTTACGTGTTTTTCACCCTATTTTGGTGTTAGCTCCGGGGGGGGGGGGGGGCTCCCAATGGACCAGTGCACAACCTGCTTATGCAGTTTTTCACCCTGTAGAGCTCAAAAATGGCAGTTTTCGAAACTTGTGTTTTTGATATTGTGACCACACAATATGACCATCCAAGGTATGTAAAGCATGTTTTTAGGCCGTATTTACGTGTTTTTCACCCGATTTCGGTATGAAGTCCGGGGGGGGGGGGTCTCCCAAGGGATTGGTACACAACCTGCCACCGACCTGCTCATGCAGTTTTTCACCCCGGACAGCTCAAAAATCGAAGTTTTCGGAACTTATGTGTTTGATACCGTGATCACTTAAAATGACCACCCAAGCTATGTAAAGCATGTTCTAGGCTGTATTTACGTGTTTTTCACCCTATTTTGGTGTTAGCTCCGGGGGGGGGGGGGGGCTCCCAATGGACCAGTGCACAACCTGCTTATGCAGTTTTTCACCCTGGGCAGCTCAAAACTCAAAGTTTTCGAACATTGTGTTTTTGATATTGTGACCACACAATATGACCATCCAAGGTATGTAAAGCATGTTCTAGGCCGTATTTACATGTTTTCCACCTGATTGCGGTATTAGGTCCGGGGGGGGGGGGGGGTCTCCCAGGGGATTGGTACGCCACCTGCCACCTGCTTATGCAGTTTTTCACCCCGGACAGCTCAAAAATCGAAGTTTTCGGAACTAACTTTTTTGATACCATGATCACCTAAAATGACCATCCGAGGTATGTAAAGCATTCTTTAGGCCCTATTTACGTGTTTTTCCCCCTATTTGGGTATTAGGCGCACGGGGGGAGGGGGGGGGGGCTGTCTTTCAAGGGATTGGTACACAACCTGCTTGTGCGGTTTTTCACCCTGGGCAGCTTAGAAATTGAAGTTTTCGAAAGTTATTTTTCTGATACTGTGATCACCTAAAACGATCATCCAAGGTATGTAAAGCATGTTTTAAGCCGTATTTATGTCGTTGTTTCCCTATTTTGTGTGTGCGCTGCTTGGAGTAGATTCTCTGCGAGGTGGACTTGCCGAAGGCAATAGAATTTTTGAAACTTGTTTTTTTGATACTGTGACCACCCAAAATGACCATCCAAGGTATGTAAAGCATGTTTTAGGCCGTATTTACGTGTTTTTCACCCTATTTGGGTATCAAGTCCCGGGGGGGGGGGGGGGGGCTCCTAGGGGATTGGTACACAACCTGCGTATGCAGTTTTTCACCCCGGACAGCTCAAAACTCAAAGTTTCGAAACTTGTTTTTGTGATATTGTGATCACCTAAAAATGACCATCCAAGGTATGTAAAGCATGTTTTAGGCCGTATTTACGTGTTTTTCACCCTATTTGGGTATTAGGTCGGGGGGGGGGGGGGGGCCTCCCAAGGGACGGGTGCACAACCTGCTTGTGCAGCTTTTCACCCCGGACAGCTCAAAACTCAAAGTTTTCGAAACTTGTTTTTGTGATATTGTGACCACCCAAAATGACCATCCAAGGTATGCAAAGCATGTTTTAGGCCGTATTTACGTGTTTTTCACCCTATTTGGATATCAGGTCCGGGGGGGTGGGGGGGGGGGGGCTCCCAAGGGATTGGTACACAACCTGCTTATGCAGTTTTTCACCCCGGACAGCTCAAAAATAAAGTCACCTCGCAGAGGTTGTTAGATCAAAGCTAGGCAGGCGTATATAGGGGAAAATGCCACATACCCCCCCATTTGGGCCTTTTTGGGCCTATTCGCGTACCCTACCCCAAGGGGTTGAATTTTTAGCTTAACCCCTTGTAAAATCATTATTTTGTCCAATAAACACATCCCCCAATGAGTTTTTGGTCCGGACCCCCCCAACCCCCCCCCACTTGAAACCCACTTTTTAGGGGGGGGTGGGGGGGTGGGGGGGGTGGGGGGGGGGGCAAAAATGTCGGAAAAATGACCCCCCCTTTTTTTGGGTCGAAAATCATGAATCTTTTGGCTTTTTTCGATTTTGTGCCGAAAAAGTTTTTTCGCGTCCTGACTCCATAGGGTTTGTATGGGGCGGAGTGGGACGAGCGCTTATGCAGTTTATGCACTTTTTGGCCATTTTTGCTATTTTGGCTGTTTTGGCAACCTCGGTGACCCCGTGGTACCCACTCTGAGGGGTGTGAGTGGGGATGATGTGACAGTATATGCCTACTAGGATACGGAAGGACGTTTTTTGCAGTCTGTAGCCATGCTTAGGGCCGTTCACAACCCGTGCCAAAGACGCTAAATGACTGTTTCCACCAATAATGGCCTAGTGAATGGGCCGGTACACAACCTGCTTATGCAGTTTTTCACCCCGGGCAGCTCAAAAATCGAAGTTTTCGAAACTTGTTTTTTTGATATTGTCATCACCTAAAATGACCATCCAAGGTATATAAAGCATGTTTTAGGCCGTATTTACATTTTTTTCACCCATATGGGTATTAGGTCGGGGGGGGGGGGGGGTCTCCCAAGGGATTGGTACACAACCTGCTTATGCAGTTTTTCACGCTTCAAAAATCGAAGTTTTCGAAACTTGTGTTTTTGATATTGTGACCACACAATATGACGATCCAAGATATGTAAAGCATGTTTTACGCCGTATTTACGTGTTTTTTACCCGATTTCGGTACTAGGTCCGGGGGGGGGGGGGGGGGGGCTCCCAAGGATTGGTACACAACCTGCTTATGCAGTTTTTCACCCCGGGCAGCTCGTCTCAGGGGTTATGGAGCTACTTTTCTTCTTCCCCACATTGAGGACACCGAGAAGGCAGGGGCCATGTCGTCAATTTGATTTCCCTCCTCTTTGGGGACCCTGGGAAGGCAGGGGGTTCTGTAGCCACTTTCATTCTTCCCCTCTTTGTGGGAACCTGAGACGGCAACTCCCCCCTCTGCCACCCCATCCCACTCCCACGAACCAAGTGCCCAAGCCACCCTATTTGGTGAGGAGGCTATGGCAAGGGCTGAGGCGGCAGCAAGGCGGAGCGCGACCCACTGCCAGGATTGTGCCCATCACGAGCCCAATTGTGTTGTGCGCCCTCACATTACCCGGCCCCATTAAGAACGCTTGTCCGCGTTGTCATATGAGGCGATGGTTTCCAAACCTGGTGAATGAATTCCTGCGCTCCGCCTTTGAACAATGGCCTACAAACATTGGAACGCCATCTTCGATTGCCTTGTGTCTTGCACTGCACGCCGGGTGCCTTCGCTGCTTCATTGGTGTGTCTGCTGCAGCGCCCTACTTGTTGTTCTTCTGTGGTGAACAATAAATGTGATGTTACCCCACATGTCCATTCAAAATGCTCCGAATATAACAGGGAAACCCAAAAATGCCCCGCAAAAATCGAAGTTTTCGAAACTTGTTTTTTGATACCGTGATCACTTAAAATGACCACCCAAGCTATGTAAAGCATGTTCTAGGCTGTATTTACGTGTTTTTCACCCTATTTTGGTGTTAGCTCCGGGGGGGGGGGGGGGCTCCCAATGGACCAGTGCACAACCTGCTTATGCAGTTTTTCACCCTGTAGAGCTCAAAAAATGGCAGTTTTCGAAACTTGTGTTTTTGATATTGTGACCACATAATATGACCATCCAAGGTATGTAAAGCATGTTTTAGGCCGTATTTACGTGTTTTTCACCCGATTTCGGTATGAAGTCCGGGGGGGGGGGGTCTCCCAAGGGATTGGTACACAACCTGCCACCGACCTGCTCATGCAGTTTTTCACCCCGGACAGCTCAAAAATCGAAGTTTTCGGAACTTATGTGTTTGATACCGTGATCACTTAAAATGACCACCCAAGCTATGTAAAGCATGTTCTAGGCTGTATTTACGTGTTTTTCACCCTATTTTGGTGTTAGCTCCGGGGGGGGGGGGGGGGGGCTCCCAATGGACCAGTGCACAACCTGCTTATGCAGTTTTTCACCCTGGGCAGCTCAAAACTCAAAAGTTTTCGAACATTGTGTTTTTGATATTGTGACCACACAATATGACCATCCAAGGTATGTAAAGCATGTTCTAGGCCGTATTTACATGTTTTCCACCTGATTGCGGTATTAGGTCCGGGGGGGGGGGGGGGGGGTCTTCCAGGGGATTGGTACGCCACCTGCCACCTGCTTATGCAGTTTTTCACCCCGGACAGCTCAAAAATCGAAGTTTTCGGAACTAATTTTTTTGATACCATGATCACCTAAAATGACCATCCGAGGTATGTAAAGCATTCTTTAGGCCCTATTTACGTGTTTTTCCCCCTATTTGGGTATTAGGCGCACGGGGGGAGGGGGGGGGCTGTCTTTCAAGGGATTGGTACACAACCTGCTTGTGCGGTTTTTCACCCTGGGCAGCTTAGAAATTGAAGTTTTCGAAAGTTATTTTTCTGATACTGTGATCACCTAAAACGATCATCCAAGGTATGTAAAGCATGTTTTAAGCCGTATTTATGTCGTTGTTTCCCTATTTTGTGTGTGCGCTGCTTGGAGTAGATTCTCTGCGAGGTGGACTTGCCGAAGGCAATAGAATTTTTGAAACTTGTTTTTTTGATACTGTGACCACCCAAAATGACCATCCAAGGTATGTAAAGCATGTTTTAGGCCGTATTTACGTGTTTTTCACCCTATTTGGGTATCAAGTCCCGGGGGGGGGGGGGGGGGGCTCCTAGGGGATTGGTACACAACCTGCGTATGCAGTTTTTCACCCCGGACAGCTCAAAACTCAAAGTTTTCGAAACTTGTTTTTGTGATATTGTGATCACCTAAAATGACCATCCAAGGTATGTAAAGCATGTTTTAGGCCGTATTTACGTGTTTTTCACCCTATTTGGGTATTAGGTCGGGGGGGGGGGGGGGGCCTCCCAAGGGACGGGTGCACAACCTGCTTGTGCAGCTTTTCACCCCGGACAGCTCAAAACTCAAAGTTTTCGAAACTTGTTTTTGTGATATTGTGACCACCCAAAATGACCATCCAAGGTATGCAAAGCATGTTTTAGGCCGTATTTACGTGTTTTTCACCCTATTTGGATATCAGGTCCGGGGGGGGTGGGGGGGGGGCTCCCAAGGGATTGGTACACAACCTGCTTATGCAGTTTTTCACCCCGGACAGCTCAAAAATAAAGTCACCTCGCAGAGGTTGTTAGATCAAAGCTAGGCAGGCGTATATAGGGGAAAATGCCACATACCCCCCCATTTGGGCCTTTTGGGCCTATTCGCGTACCCTACCCCAAGGGGTTGAATTTTTAGCTTAACCCTTGTAAAATCATTATTTTGTCCAATAAACACATCCCCCAATGAGTTTTTGGTCCGGACCCCCCCAACCCCCCCCCACTTGAAACCCACTTTTTAGGGGGGGGTGGGGGGGTGGGGGGGGTGGGGGGGGGGCAAAAATGTCGGAAAAATGACCCCCCTTTTTTTGGGTCGAAAATCATGAATCTTTTGGCTTTTTTCGATTTTGAGCCGAAAAAGTTTTTTCGCGTCCCGACTCCATAGGGTTTGTATGGGGCGGAGTGGGACGAGCGCTTATGCAGTTTATGCACTTTTTGGCCATTTTTGCTATTTTGGCTGTTTTGGCAACCTCGGTGACCCCGTGGTACCCACTCTGAGGGGTGTGAGTGGGGATGATGTGACAGTATATGCCTACTAGGATACGGAAGGACGTTTTTTGCAGTCTGTAGCCATGCTTAGGGCCGTTCACAACCCGTGCCAAAGACGCCAAATGACTGTTTCCACCAATAATGGCCTAGTGAATGGGCCGGTACACAACCTGCTTATGCAGTTTTTCACCCCGGGCAGCTCAAAAATCGAAGTTTTCGAAACTTGTTTTTTTGATATTGTCATCACCTAAAATGACCATCCAAGGTATATAAAGCATGTTTTAGGCCGTATTTACATTTTTTTCACCCATATGGGTATTAGGTCGGGGGGGGGGGGGGGTCTCCCAAGGGATTGGTACACAACCTGCTTATGCAGTTTTTCACGCTTCAAAAATCGAAGTTTTCGAAACTTGTGTTTTTGATATTGTGACCACACAATATGACGATCCAAGATATGTAAAGCATGTTTTACGCCGTATTTACGTGTTTTTTACCCGATTTCGGTACTAGGTCCGGGGGGGGGGGGGGGGCTCCCAAGGGATTGGTACACAACCTGCTTATGCAGTTTTTCACCCCGGGCAGCTCGTCTCAGGGGTTATGGAGCTACTTTTCTTCTTCCCCACATTGAGGACACCGAGAAGGCAGGGGCCATGTCGTCAATTTGATTTCCCTCCTCTTTGGGGACCCTGGGAAGGCAGGGGGTTCTGTAGCCACTTTCATTCTTCCCCTCTTTGTGGGAACCTGAGACGGCAACTCCCCCCTCTGCCACCCCATCCCACTCCCACGAACCAAGTGCCCAAGCCACCCTATTTGGTGAGGAGGCTATGGCAAGGGCTGAGGCGGCAGCAAGGCGGAGCGCGACCCACTGCCAGGATTGTGCCCATCACGAGCCCAATTGTGTTGTGCGCCCTCACATTACCCGGCCCCATTAAGAACGCTTGTCCGCGTTGTCATATGAGGCGATGGTTTCCAAACCTGGTGAATGAATTCCTGCGCTCCGCCTTTGAACAATGGCCTACAAACATTGGAACGCCATCTTCGATTGCCTTGTGTCTTGCACTGCACGCCGGGTGCCTTCGCTGCTTCATTGGTGTGTCTGCTGCAGCGCCCTACTTGTTGTTCTTCTGTGGTGAACAATAAATGTGATGTTACCCCACATGTCCATTCAAAATGCTCCGAATATAACAGGGAAACCCAAAAATGCCCCGCAAAAAATCGAAGTTTTCGAAACTTGTTTTTTTGATACCGTGATCACTTAAAATGACCACCCAAGCTATGTAAAGCATGTTCTAGGCTGTATTTACGTGTTTTTCACCCTATTTTGGTGTTAGCTCCGGGGGGGGGGGGGGCTCCCAATGGACCAGTGCACAACCTGCTTATGCAGTTTTTCACCCTGTAGAGCTCAAAAAATGGCAGTTTTCGAAACTTGTGTTTTTGATATTGTGACCACATAATATGACCATCCAAGGTATGTAAAGCATGTTTTAGGCCGTATTTACGTGTTTTTCACCCGATTTCGGTATGAAGTCCGGGGGGGGGGGGGTCTCCCAAGGATTGGTACACAACCTGCCACCGACCTGCTCATGCAGTTTTTCACCCCGGACAGCTCAAAAATCGAAGTTTTCGGAACTTATGTGTTTGATACCGTGATCACTTAAAATGACCACCCAAGCTATGTAAAGCATGTTCTAGGCTGTATTTACGTGTTTTTTCACCCTATTTTGGTGTTAGCTCCGGGGGGGGGGGGGGGCTCCCAATGGACCAGTGCACAACCTGCTTATGCAGTTTTCACCCTGGGCAGCTCAAAACTCAAAGTTTTCGAACATTGTGTTTTTGATATTGTGACCACACAATATGACCATCCAAGGTATGTAAAGCATGTTCTAGGCCGTATTTACATGTTTTCCACCTGATTGCGGTATTAGGTCCGGGGGGGGGGGGGGGTCTTCCCAGGGGATTGGTACGCCACCTGCCACCTGCTTATGCAGTTTTTCACCCCGGACAGCTCAAAATCGAAGTTTTCGGAACTAATTTTTTTGATACCATGATCACCTAAAATGACCATCCGAGGTATGTAAAGCATTCTTTAGGCCCTATTTACGTGTTTTTCCCCCTATTTGGGTATTAGGCGCACGGGGGGAGGGGGGGGGGCTGTCTTTCAAGGGATTGGTACACAACCTGCTTGTGCGGTTTTTCACCCTGGGCAGCTTAGAAATTGAAGTTTTCGAAAGTTATTTTTCTGATACTGTGATCACCTAAAACGATCATCCAAGGTATGTAAAGCATGTTTTAAGCCGTATTTATGTCGTTGTTTCCCTATTTTGTGTGTGCGCTGCTTGGAGTAGATTCTCTGCGAGGTGGACTTGCCGAAGGCAATAGAATTTTTGAAACTTGTTTTTTTGATACTGTGACCACCCAAAATGACCATCCAAGGTATGTAAAGCATGTTTTAGGCCGTATTTACGTGTTTTTCACCCTATTTGGGTATCAAGTCCCGGGGGGGGGGGGGGGGGGCTCCTAGGGGATTGGTACACAACCTGCGTATGCAGTTTTTCACCCCGGACAGCTCAAAACTCAAAGTTTTCGAAACTTGTTTTTGTGATATTGTGATCACCTAAAATGACCATCCAAGGTATGTAAAGCATGTTTTAGGCCGTATTTACGTGTTTTTCACCCTATTTGGGTATTAGGTCGGGGGGGGGGGGGGGCCTCCCAAGGGACGGGTGCACAACCTGCTTGTGCAGCTTTTCACCCCGGACAGCTCAAAACTCAAAGTTTTCGAAACTTGTTTTTGTGATATTGTGACCACCCAAAATGACCATCCAAGGTATGCAAAGCATGTTTTAGGCCGTATTTACGTGTTTTTCACCCTATTTGGATATCAGGTCCGGGGGGGGTGGGGGGGGGGCTCCCAAGGGATTGGTACACAACCTGCTTATGCAGTTTTTCACCCCGGACAGCTCAAAAATAAAGTCACCTCGCAGAGGTTGTTAGATCAAAGCTAGGCAGGCGTATATAGGGGAAAATGCCACATACCCCCCCATTTGGGCCTTTTTGGGCCTATTCGCGTACCCTACCCCAAGGGGTTGAATTTTTAGCTTAACCCCTTGTAAAATCATTATTTTGTCCAATAAACACATCCCCCAATGAGTTTTTGGTCCGGACCCCCCCAACCCCCCCCCACTTGAAACCCACTTTTTAGGGGGGGGTGGGGGGTGGGGGGGGTGGGGGGGGGGCAAAAATGTCGGAAAATGACCCCCCCTTTTTTTGGGTCGAAAATCATGAATCTTTTGGCTTTTTTCGATTTTGAGCCGAAAAAGTTTTTTCGCGTCCCGACTCCATAGGGTTTGTATGGGGCGGAGTGGGACGAGCGCTTATGCAGTTTATGCACTTTTTGGCCATTTTTGCTATTTTGGCTGTTTTGGCAACCTCGGTGACCCCGTGGTACCCACTCTGAGGGGTGTGAGTGGGGATGATGTGACAGTATATGCCTACTAGGATACGGAAGGACGTTTTTGCAGTCTGTAGCCATGCTTAGGGCCGTTCACAACCCGTGCCAAAGACGCTAAATGACTGTTTCCACCAATAATGGCCTAGTGAATGGGCCGGTACACAACCTGCTTATGCAGTTTTTCACCCCGGGCAGCTCAAAAATCGAAGTTTTCGAAACTTGTTTTTTTTGATATTGTCATCACCTAAAATGACCATCCAAGGTATATAAAGCATGTTTTAGGCCGTATTTACATTTTTTTCACCCATATGGGTATTAGGTCGGGGGGGGGGGGGTCTCCCAAGGGATTGGTACACAACCTGCTTATGCAGTTTTTCACGCTTCAAAAATCGAAGTTTTCGAAACTTGTGTTTTTGATATTGTGACCACACAATATGACGATCCAAGATATGTAAAGCATGTTTTACGCCGTATTTACGTGTTTTTTACCCGATTTCGGTACTAGGTCCGGGGGGGGGGGGGGGGGCTCCCAAGGGATTGGTACACAACCTGCTTATGCAGTTTTTCACCCCGGGCAGCTCGTCTCAGGGGTTATGGAGCTACTTTTCTTCTTCCCCACATTGAGGACACCGAGAAGGCAGGGGCCATGTCGTCAATTTGATTTCCCTCCTCTTTGGGGACCCTGGGAAGGCAGGGGGTTCTGTAGCCACTTTCATTCTTCCCCTCTTTGTGGGAACCTGAGACGGCAACTCCCCCCTCTGCCACCCCATCCCACTCCCACGAACCAAGTGCCCAAGCCACCCTATTTGGTGAGGAGGCTATGGCAAGGGCTGAGGCGGCAGCAAGGCGGAGCGCGACCCACTGCCAGGATTGTGCCCATCACGAGCCCAATTGTGTTGTGCGCCCTCACATTACCCGGCCCCATTAAGAACGCTTGTCCGCGTTGTCATATGAGGCGATGGTTTCCAAACCTGGTGAATGAATTCCTGCGCTCCGCCTTTGAACAATGGCCTACAAACATTGGAACGCCATCTTCGATTGCCTTGTGTCTTGCACTGCACGCCGGGTGCCTTCGCTGCTTCATTGGTGTGTCTGCTGCAGCGCCCTACTTGTTGTTCTTCTGTGGTGAACAATAAATGTGATGTTACCCCACATGTCCATTCAAAATGCTCCGAATATAACAGGGAAACCCAAAAATGCCCCGCAAAAATCGAAGTTTTCGAAACTTGTTTTTTTGATACCGTGATCACTTAAAATGACCACCCAAGCTATGTAAAGCATGTTCTAGGCTGTATTTACGTGTTTTTCACCCTATTTTGGTGTTAGCTCCGGGGGGGGGGGGGGGGCTCCCAATGGACCAGTGCACAACCTGCTTATGCAGTTTTTCACCCTGTAGAGCTCAAAAATGGCAGTTTTCGAAACTTGTGTTTTTGATATTGTGACCACACAATATGACCATCCAAGGTATGTAAAGCATGTTTAGGGCCGTATTTACGTGTTTTTCACCCGATTTCGGTATGAAGTCCGGGGGGGGGGGGGGTCTCCCAAGGGATTGGTACACAACCTGCCACCGACCTGCTCATGCAGTTTTTCACCCGGACAGCTCAAAAATCGAAGTTTTCGGAACTTATGTGTTTGATACCGTGATCACTTAAAATGACCACCCAAGCTATGTAAAGCATGTTCTAGGCTGTATTTACGTGTTTTTCACCCTATTTTGGTGTTAGCTCCGGGGGGGGGGGGGGGGCTCCCAATGGACCAGTGCACAACCTGCTTATGCAGTTTTTCACCCTGGGCAGCTCAAAACTCAAAGTTTTCGAACATTGTGTTTTTGATATTGTGACCACACAATATGACCATCCAAGGTATGTAAAGCATGTTCTAGGCCGTATTTACATGTTTTCCACCTGATTGCGGTATTAGGTCCGGGGGGGGGGGGGGGTCTCCCAGGGGATTGGTACGCCACCTGCCACCTGCTTATGCAGTTTTTCACCCCGGACAGCTCAAAAATCGAAGTTTTCGGAACTAATTTTTTTGATACCATGATCACCTAAAATGACCATCCGAGGTATGTAAAGCATTCTTTAGGCCCTATTTACGTGTTTTTCCCCCTATTTGGGTATTAGGCGCACGGGGGGAGGGGGGGGGGCTGTCTTTCAAGGGATTGGTACACAACCTGCTTGTGCGGTTTTTCACCCTGGGCAGCTTAGAAATTGAAGTTTTCGAAAGTTATTTTTTCTGATACTGTGATCACCTAAAACGATCATCCAAGGTATGTAAAGCATGTTTTAAGCCGTATTTATGTCGTTGTTTCCCTATTTTGTGTGTGCGCTGCTTGGAGTAGATTCTCTGCGAGGTGGACTTGCCGAAGGCAATAGAATTTTTGAAACTTGTTTTTTTGATACTGTGACCACCCAAAATGACCATCCAAGGTATGTAAAGCATGTTTTAGGCCGTATTTACGTGTTTTTCACCCTATTTGGGTATCAAGTCCCGGGGGGGGGGGGGGGGGGGCTCCTAGGGGATTGGTACACAACCTGCGTATGCAGTTTTTCACCCCGGACAGCTCAAAACTCAAAGTTTTCGAAACTTGTTTTTGTGATATTGTGATCACCTAAAATGACCATCCAAGGTATGTAAAGCATGTTTTAGGCCGTATTTACGTGTTTTTCACCCTATTTGGGTATTAGGTCGGGGGGGGGGGGGGGGCCTCCCAAGGGACGGGTGCACAACCTGCTTGTGCAGCTTTTCACCCCGGACAGCTCAAAACTCAAAGTTTTCGAAACTTGTTTTTGTGATATTGTGACCACCCAAAATGACCATCCAAGGTATGCAAAGCATGTTTTAGGCCGTATTTACGTGTTTTTCACCCTATTTGGATATCAGGTCCGGGGGGGGTGGGGGGGGGGCTCCCAAGGGATTGGTACACAACCTGCTTATGCAGTTTTTCACCCCGGACAGCTCAAAAATAAAGTCACCTCGCAGAGGTTGTTAGATCAAAGCTAGGCAGGCGTATATAGGGGAAAATGCCACATACCCCCCCATTTGGGCCTTTTTGGGCCTATTCGCGTACCCTACCCCAAGGGGTTGAATTTTTAGCTTAACCCCTTGTAAAATCATTATTTTGTCCAATAAATGCATCCCCCAATGAGTTTTTGGTCCGGACCCCCCCAACCCCCCCCCACTTGAAACCCACTTTTTAGGGGGGGGTGGGGGGTGGGGGGGGTGGGGGGGGGGGCAAAAATGTCGGAAAAATGACCCCCCCTTTTTTTGGGTCGAAAATCATGAATCTTTTGGCTTTTTTCGATTTTGAGCCGAAAAAGTTTTTTCGGGTCCCGACTCCATAGGGTTTGTATGGGGCGGAGTGGGACGAGCGCTTCTGCAGTTTATGCACTTTTCAGCCATTTTTGCTATGTTGGCGGTTTTGGCAACCTCGGTGACCCCGTGGTACCCACTCTGAGGGGTGTGAGTGGGGATGATGTGACAGTATATGCCTACTAGGATACGGAAGGACGTTTTTTGCAGTCTCTAGCCATGCTTAGGGCCGTTCACAACCCGTGCCAAAGACGCCAAATGACTGTTTCCACCAATAATGGCCTAGTGAATGGGCCGGTACACAACCTGCTTATGCAGTTTTTCACCCCGGACAGCTCAAAAATCGAAGTTTTCGAAACTTGTTTTTTTGATATTGTCATCACCTAAAATGACCATCCAAGGTATATAAAGCATGTTTTAGGCCGTATTTACATTTTTTTCACCCATATGGGTATTAGGTCGGGGGGGGGGGGGGGTCTCCCAAGGGATTGGTACACAACCTGCTTATGCAGTTTTTCACGCTTCAAAAATCGAAGTTTTCGAAACTTGTGTTTTTGATATTGTGACCACACAATATGACGATCCAAGATATGTAAAGCATGTTTTACGCCGTATTTACGTGTTTTTTACCCGATTTCGGTACTAGGTCCGGGGGGGGGGGGGGGGGCTCCCAAGGGATTGGTACACAACCTGCTTATGCAGTTTTTCACCCCGGGCAGCTCGTCTCAGGGGTTATGGGGCTACTTTTCTTCTTCCCCACATTGAGGACACCGAGAAGGCAGGGGCCATGTCGTCAATTTGATTTCCCTCCTCTTTGGGGACCCTGGGAAGGCAGGGGGTTTTGTAGCCACTTTCATTCTTCCCCTCTTTGTGGGAACCTGAGACGGCAACTCCCCCCTCTGCCACCCCATCCCACTCCCACGAACCAAGTGCCCAAGCCACCCTATTTGGTGAGGGGGCTATGGCAAGGGCTGAGGCGGCAGCAAGGCGGAGCGCGACCCACTGCCAGGATTGTGCCCATCACGAGCCCAATTGTGTTGTGCGCCCTCACATTACCCGGCCCCATTAAGAACGCTTGTCCGCGTTGTCATATGAGGCGATGGTTTCCAAACCTGGTGAATGAATTCCTGCGCTCCGCCTTTGAACAATGGCCTACAAACATTGGAACGCCATGACCCCCCCTTTTTTTGGGTCGAAAATCATGAATCTTTTGGCTTTTTTCGATTTTGAGCCGAAAAAGTTTTTTCGGGTCCCGACTCCATAGGGTTTGTATGGGGCGGAGTGGGACGAGCGCTTCTGCAGTTTATGCACTTTTTGGCCATTTTTGCTATGTTGGCGGTTTTGGCAACCTCGGTGACCCCGTGGTACCCACTCTGAGGGGTGTGAGTGGGGATGATGTGACAGTATATGCCTACTAGGATACGGAAGGACGTTTTTTGCAGTCTCTAGCCATGCTTAGGGCCGTTCACAACCCGTGCCAAAGACGCCAAATGACTGTTTCCACCAATAATGGCCTAGTGAATGGGCCGGTACACAACCTGCTTATGCAGTTTTTCACCCCGGACAGCTCAAAAATCGAAGTTTTCGAAACTTGTTTTTTTGATATTGTCATCACCTAAAATGACCATCCAAGGTATATAAAGCATGTTTTAGGCCGTATTTACATTTTTTTCACCCATATGGGTATTAGGTCGGGGGGGGGGGGGGTCTCCCAAGGGATTGGTACACAACCTGCTTATGCAGTTTTTCACGCTTCAAAAATCGAAGTTTTCG
>OZ038392.1:34845728-35013399 GCA_964036045.1 Eutreptiella sp. 'Long Island Sound 2002'
GGTCTCCCAAGGGATTGGTACACAACCTGCTTATGCAGCTTTTCACCCCGGGTAGCTCAAAAATCGAAGTTTTCGAAACTTGTTTTTTGATATTGTGATCACCTAAAATGACCATCCAAGGTATGCAAAGCATGTTTTAGTCCGTATTTACGTGTTTTTCACCCTATTTGGGTATTAGGTCCGGGGGGGGGGGGGGTTCTCCCAAGGGATTGGTACACAACCTGCTTGTGCAGCTTTTCACCCTAGGCTGCTCAAAAATCGAAGTTTTCTAAACTTGTTTTTTTGATACCGTGATCACCTAAAATGATCATCCAAGGTATGTAAAGCATGTTCTAGCCGGTATTTATGTAGTTTCCACCCTATTTTGGGTGTGTGTTGCTCGCGGTAGATTCTCTATGGGGTTTGTATGGGGCGGTGTGGGACGAGCGCTTATGCAGTTTATGCACTTTTCAGCCATTTTTGCTATGTTCGTCGACCTCGGTGACCCCGTGGTACCCACTCTGAGGGGTGCAAGTGGGGATGTTGTGACAGTATATGCCTACTAGGATACGAAAGGACGTTTTTTGCAGTCTCTAGCCTTGCCTGGGGCCGTCCACAACCCGTGCCAAAGACGCGAAATGGCTGTTTCCACCAATAATGGCCTAGTGAATGGGCCAGTACACAACCTGCTTATGCAGTTTTTCACCCTGGGCAGCTCAAAAATCGAAGTTTTCGAAACTTGTTTTTTTGATATTGTGACCACCTAAAATGACCATCCAAGCTATGTAAAGCATGTTTTAGGCCGTATTTACGTGGTTTTCACCCTATTTGGGTATTAGGTCCGGGGGGGAGGGGTGGGGGGGGGGGGCTCCCAAGGGATTGGTACACAACCTGCTTATGCAGTTTTTCACCCAAGGCAGCTCAAAAATCGAAGTTTTCGAAACTTGTTTTTTGATATTGTGACCACCTAAAATGACCATCCAAGCTATGTAAAGCATGTTTTAGGCCGTATTTACGTGTTTTTCACCCTATTTGGGTATTAGGTCCGGGGGGGGGGGGGGTTCTCCCAAGGGACAGGTGCACAACCTGCTTATGCAGTTTTTCACCCCGGACAGCTCAAAAATCGAAGTCACCTCGCAGAGGTTGTTAGATCAAAGCCAGGCAGGCGTATATATGGGGAAAATGCCACATACCCCCCCATTTGGGCCTTTTTGGGCCTATTCGTGTACCCTACCCCAAGGGGTTGAATTTTTAGTTTAACCCCTTGTAAAATCATTATTTTGTCCAATAATCGCATCCCCCAATGAGTTTTTGGTCCGGACCCCCCCAACCCCCCCCCCAATTGAAACCCACTTTTTAGGGGGGGCCGGGGGGGTGGGGGGGCTGGGGGGGGGGGGGTCAAAAATGTCGGAAAAATGACCCCCCCTTTTTTTGGGTCGAAAATCATGAATCTTTTGGTTTTTTTCGATTTTGAGCCGAAAAAGTTTTTCGGGTCCCGACTCCATAGGGTTTGTATGGGGCGGAGTGGGACGAGCGCTTCTGCAGTTTATGCACTTTTTCAGCCATTTTTGCTATGTTGGCGGTTTTGGCAACCTCGGTGACCCCGTGGTACCCACTCTGAGGGGTGTAAGTGGGGATGTTGTGACAGTATATGCCTACTAGGATACGGAAGGACGTTTTTTGCAGTCTCTAGCCATGCTTAGGGCCGTTCACGACCCGTGCCAAAGACGCTAAATGACTGTTTCCACCAATAATGGCCTAGTGAATGGGCCGGTACACAACCTGCTTATGCAGTTTTTCACCCTAGGCAGCTCAAAAATCGAAGTTTTCGAAACTTGTTTTTTTGATATTGTCATCACCTAAAATGACCATCCAAGGTATATAAAGGATGTTTTAGGCCGTATTTACATTTTTTTCACCCATATGGGTATTAGGTCGGGGGGGGGGGGGTCTCCCAAGGGATTGGTACACAACCTGCTTATGCAGTTTTTCACGCTTCAAAAATCGAAGTTTTCGAAACTTGTGTTTTTGATATTGTGACCACACAATATGACGATCCAAGATATGTAAAGCATGTTTTACGCCGTATTTACGTGTTTTTTACCCGATTTCGGTACTAGGTCCGGGGGGGGGGGGGGGGGCTCCCAAGGGATTGGTACACAACCTGCTTATGCAGTTTTTCACCCCGGGCAGCTCGTCTCAGGGGTTATGGAGCTACTTTTCTTCTTCCCCACATTGAGGACACCGAGAAGGCAGGGGCCATGTCGTCAATTTGATTTCCCTCCTCTTTGGGGACCCTGGGAAGGCAGGGGGTTCTGTAGCCACTTTCATTCTTCCCCTCTTTGTGGGAACCTGAGACGGCAACTCCCCCCTCTGCCACCCCATCCCACTCCCACGAACCAAGTGCCCAAGCCACCCTATTTGGTGAGGGGGCTATGGCAAGGGCTGAGGCGGCAGCAAGGCGGAGCGCGACCCACTGCCAGGATTGTGCCCACCACGAGCCCAATTGTGTTGTGCGCCCTCACATTACCCGGCCCCATTAAGAACGCTTGTCCGCGTTGTCATATGAGGCGATGGTTTCCAAACCTGGTGAATGAATTCCTGCGCTCCGCCTTTGAACAATGGCCTACAAACATTGGAACGCCATCTTCGATTGCCTTGTGTCTTGCACTGCACGCCGGGTGCCTTCGCTGCTTCATTGGTGTGTCTGCTGCAGCGCCCTACTTGTTGTTCTTCTGTGGTGAACAATAAATGTGATGTTACCCCACATGTCCATTCAAAATGCTCATATAACAGCGAAACCCAAAAATGCCCCGCAAAAATCGAAGTTTTCGAAACTTGTTTTTTTGATACCGTGATCACTTAAAATGACCACCCAAGCTATGTAAAGCATGTTTTAGGCTGTATTTACGTGTTTTTCACCCTATTTTGGTGTTAGCTCCGGGGGGGGGGGGGGGGCGGCTCCCAATGGACCAGTGCACAACCTGCTTATGCAGTTTTTCACCCTGGGCAGCTCAAAACTCAAAGTTTTCGAACATTGTGTTTTTGATATTGTGACCATACAATATGACCATCCAAGGTATGTAAAGCATGTTTTAGGCCGTATTTACGTGTTTTTCACCCGATTTCGGTATGAAGTCCGGGGGGGGGGTCTCCCAAGGGATTGGTACACAACCTGCCACCTGCTTATGCAGTTTTTCACCCTGGGCAGCTCAAAAATCGAAGTTTTCGGAACTTATGTGTTTGATACCGTGATCACTTAAAATGACCACCTAAGCTATGTAAAGCATGTTCTAGGCTGTATTTACGTGTTTTTCACCCTATTTTGGTGTTAGCTCCGGGGGGGGGGGGGGCTCCCAATGGACCAGTGCACAACCTGCTTATGCAGTTTTTCACCCTATGCTGCTCAAAAATCGAAGTTTTCGAACATTGTGTTTTTGATGTTGTGACCACACAATATGACCATCCAAGGTATGTAAAGCATGTTCTAGGCCGTATTTACATGTTTTCCACCTGATTGCGGTATTAGGTCCGGGGGGGGGGGGGGTCTCCCAGGGGATTGGTACGCCACCTGCCACCGGCTTATGCAGTTTTTCACCCCGGACAGCTCAAAAATCGAAGTTTTCGGAACTAATTTTTTTGATACCATGATCACCTAAAATGACCATCCGAGGTATGTAAAGCATTCTTTAGGCCCTATTTACGTGTTTTTCCCCCTATTTGGGTATTAGGCGCACGGGGGGAGGGGGGGGGGCTGTCTTTCAAGGGATTGGTACACAACCTGCTTGTGCGGTTTTCCACCCTGGGCAGCTTAGAAATTGAAGTTTTCGAAAGTTATTTTTCTGATACCGTGATAACCTAAAACGATCATCCAAGGTATGTAAAGCATGTTTTAAGCCGTATTTATGTCGTTGTTTCCCTATTTTGTGTGTGCGCTGCTTGGAGTAGATTCTCTGCGAGGTGGACTTGCCGAAGGCAATAGAATTTTTGAAACTTGTTTTTTTGATACTGTGACCACCCAAAATGACCATCCAAGGTATGTAAAGCATGTTTTAGGCCGTATTTACGTGTTTTTCACCCTATTTGGGTATCAAGTCCCGGGGGGGGGGGGGGGGGGCTCCCAAGGGATTGGTACACAACCTGCTTATGCAGTTTTTCACCCCGGACAGCTCAAAAATCGAAGTTTTCGAAACTTGTTTTTGTGATATTGTGATCACCTAAAATGACCATCCAAGGTATGCAAAGCATGTTTTAGGCCGTATTTACGTGTTTTTCACCCTATTTGGGTATTAGGTCCGGGGGGGGGGGGGGGGGTTCTCCCAAGGGATTGGTACACAACCTGCTTGTGCAGCTTTTCACCCTAGGCTGCTCAAAAATCGAAGTTTTCTAAACTTGTTTTTTTGATACCGTGATCACCTAAAATGATCATCCAAGGTATGTAAAGCATGTTCTAGGCCGTATTTATGTAGTTTCCACCCTATTTTGGGTGTGTGTTGCTCGGTGTAGATTCTCTGCGAGGTGGACTTGCCGAAGGCAATAGAATCACCTCGCAGAGGTTGTTAGATCAAAGCCAGGCAGGCGTATATATGGGGAAAACGCCACATACCCCCTCATTTTGGCCTTTTTGGGCCTATTCGCGTACCCTACCCCAAGGGGTTGAATTGTTAGTTTAACCCCTTGTAAAATCATTATTTTGTCCAATAATCGCATCCCCCAATGAGTTTTTGGTCCGGACCCCCCCAAACCCCCCCCACTTGAAACCCACTTTTTTGAGGTTTCGAGGGAGGGGGGGGGGTGGGGGGGGGGGGATGGGGGGGGGGTCAAAAATGTCGAAAAAATGACCCCCCCTTTTTTTGGGTCGAAAATCATGAATCTTTTGGCTTTTTTCGATTTTGAGCCGAAAAAGTTTTTCCGGGTCCCGACTCCATGGGGTTTGTATGGGGCGGAGTGGGACGAGCGCTTATGCTGTTTATGCACTTTTCAGCCATTTTTGCTATGTTTGCGGTTTTGGCAACCTCGGTGACCCCGTGTTACCCACTCCGAGGGGTGTAAGTGGGGATGTTGTGACAGTATATGCCTACTAGGATACGGAGGGACGTTTTTTGCAGTCTCTAGCCTCCCTTGGGGCCGTTCACAACCCGTGCCAAAGACGCGAAATGACTGTTTCCGACAATAATGGCCTAGTGAATGGGCCGGTACACAACCTGCTTATGCAGTTTTTCACGCTGGGCAGCTCAAAAATCGAAGTTTTCGAAACTTGTTTTTTTGACATTGTGACAACCCAAAATGATCATCCAAGGTATGTAAAGCATGTTTTAGGCTGTATTTGCGTGTTTTTCACCCTATTTGGGTATTGGGGGTGGGGGGGGGGGTCTCCCAAGGGATTGGTACACAACCTGCTTATGCAGTTTTTCACCCTGGGCCGCTCAAAAATGAAAGTTTTTGAAACTTGTTTTTTTGATATTGTGACCACCTAAAATGACCATCCAAGGTATGTAAAGCATGTTTTAGGCCGTATTTACGTGTTTTTCACCCTATTTGGGTATTGGGTTGGGGGGGGGGGGTCTCCCAAGGGATTGGTGCACAACCTGCTTATGCAGTTTGTCACCCTGGGCAGCTCAAAAATCGAAGTTTTCGAAACTTGTTTTTTTGATATTGTGACCACCTAAAATGACCATCCAAGGTATGTAAAGCATGTTTTAGGCCGTATTTACGTGTTTTTCACCCTATTTGGGTATTGGGTTGGGGGGGGGGTCTCCCAAGGGATTGGTACACAACCTGCTTATGCAGTTTTTCACCCCGGAAAGCTCAAAAATCGAAGTTTTCGAAAGTTGTTTTTTTGATATTGTCATCAGCCAAAATGACCATTCAAGCAATGTAAAGCATGTTTTAGGCTGTATTTACGTGTTTGTAACCTTATTTGGGTATTGGGTGGGGGGGGTCTCCTAGGGGATTGGTACACAACCTGCTTGTGCAGTTTTTCACCGTGGAGAGCTCAAAAATCGAAGTTTTCGAAACTTGTTTTTTTGATACGTGATCACCTAAAATGACCATCCAAGGTATGTAAAGCATGTTTTAGGCCGAATTTATGTAGTTTCCACCCTATTTTGGGTACGTGTTGCTCGGTGTAGATTCTCTGCGAGGTGGACTTGCCGAAGGCAATAGAATTTGAAATTAACCCCTTGCAAATTCACCCTATTTGGGTATCAAGTCGGGGGGGGGGGGGTCTCCCAAGGGACGGGTGCACAACCTGCTTATGCAGTTTTTCACCCCGGACAGCTCAAAAATTGAAGTTTTTGAAACTTGTTTTTTTGATATTGTGATCACCTAAAATGACCATCCAAGGTATGTAAAGCATGTTTTAGGCCGTATTTACATGTTTTTCACCCTATTTGGGTATCAGGTCCGGGGGGGGGGGGGGGGCTCCTAGGGGATTGGTACACAACCTGCTTATGCAGTTTTTCACCCCGGACAGCTCAAAAATCGAAGTTTTCGAAACTTGTTTTTGTGATATTGTGATCACCTAAAATGACCATCCAAGGTATGCAAAGCATGTTTTAGTCCGTATTAACGTGTCTTTCACCCTATTTGGGTATTAGGTCCGGGGGGGGGGGGGGTTCTCCCAAGGGATTGGTACACAACCTGCTTGTGCAGCTTTTCACCCTAGGCTGCTCAAAAATCGAAGTTTTCTAAACTTGTTTTTTTGATACCGTGATCACCTAAAATGATCATCCAAGGTATGTAAAGCATGTTCTAGCCGGTATTTATGTAGTTTCCACCCTATTTTGGGTGTGTGTTGCTCGCGGTAGATTCTCTGCGAGGTGGACTTGCCGAAGGCAATAGAATCACCTCGCAGAGGTTGTTAGATCAAAGCCAGGCAGGCGTATATATGGGGAAAATGCCACATACCCCCCCATTTTGGCCATTTTGGGGCTATTCGCGTACCCTACCCCAAGGGGTTGAATTGATAGTTTAACCCCTTGTAAAATCATTATTTTGTCCAATAAATGCATCCCCCAATGAGTTTTTGGTCCGGACCCCCCCAGACCCCCCCCACTTGAAACCCACTTTTTTCAGGTTTCGAGGGAGGGGGGGGGGGTGGGGGGGGGTCAAAAAATGACCCCCCCTTTTTTTGGGTCGAAAATCATGAATCTTTTGGTTTTTTTCGATTTTGAGCCGAAAAAGTGTTTCCGGCTCCCGACTCTATGGGGTTTGTATGGGGCGGAGTGGGACGAGCGCTTATGCAGTTTATGCACTTTTCAGCCATTTATGCTATGTTGGCGGTTTTGGCAACCTCGGTGACCCCGTGGTATCCACTTTGAGGGCTGCGAGTGGGGATGTTGTGACAGTATATGCCTACTAGGATACGAAAGGACGTTTTTTGCAGTGTCTAGCCTTGCCTAGGGCCGTTCACAACCCGTGCCAAAGACGCGAAATGACTGTTTCCACCAATAATGGCCTAGTGAATGGGGAGGTGCACAACCTGCTTATGCAGTTTTTTACCCCAGGCAGCTCAAAAATCGAAGTTTTCGAAACTTGTTTTTTTGATATTGTGACAACCCAAAATGACATTTCAAGCTATGCAAAGCATGTTTTAGGCCGTATTTACGTGTTTTTCACCCTATTTGGGTGTTAGGTCCGGGGGGGGGGGGGGGGTCTCCCAAGGGATTGGTACACAACCTGCTTATGCAGTTTTTCACCCCGGACAGCTCAAAAATCGAAGTTTCCGAAACTTCTTTTTTTGATATTGTGACCACACAATATGACCATCCAAGGTATGTAAAGCATGTTTTAGGCCGTATTTACGTGTTTTTCAGCCGATTTGGGAGTCAGGTCCGGGGGGGGGGGGGGGGCTCCCAAGGGTTTGGTACACAACCTGCTTATGCAGTTTGTCACCCAAGGCAGCTCAAAAATCGAAGTTTTCGAAACTTGTTTGTTTGATATTGTGACCACCTAAAATGACCATCCAAGGTATGTAAAGCATGTTTTAGGCCGTATTTACATGTTTTTCACCCTATTTGGGTATTGGGTTAGGGGGGGGGGGTCTCCCAAGGGATTGGTACACAACCTGCTTATGCAGTTTTTCACCCCGGACAGCTCAAAAATCGAAGTTTTCGAAACTTGTTTTTTTGATATTGTCATCACCCAAAATGACCATTCAAGCAATGTAAAGCATGTTTTAGCCCGTATTTATGTAGGTTCCATCCTATTTTGGGTGTGTTTTGCTCGGGGTAGATTCTCTGCGAGGTGGACTTGCCGAAGGCAATAGAATTTGAAATTAACCCCTTGCAAAATCATTATTTTGTCCAATGAACGCATCTGCAAAGAGTTGTTTGGCGGGAACCCCCTAGACCCCTCCCACTTGAAACCCACTCTTCTGGGACTTCATTTTGTGCCATTTTGTGACATTTTGTGACTCCAGTTTGTGACTGACTGTGTGCTTGTACAAAATTCTGCACCTAAACTTGGAAGCATATCTTCTGCAATCTGGGCCCGAATTCGGAAGCAAAATTCCTGAGATCACTAGAGGCAAATTAAACTTAGAAGCGGACTCAGGGGCTCAATGCCGATTTCGAGGAATGGGGGCGGGGGTCGGAATTGGACAGAGTATTGATGCAGGCCAGTTGCATCCCATAAGCAACTGTTTCGTCATTCATTCCGTGTCGCTAGCACAGCATGACACAAATGTTGCCATAACACAAGAATTGCGACCGCAGGGCAAAGCAACACAGTCTCCGCTGCACTGGTGATTGTGAGTGGCTGAATATTTCATCTTGCTGCTGTGATGGTCTGATCTCATGGCAAAACTGGATCTGGGTGGGACTCCAACACTCACCCATGGCAGACAAGAAAGGCACAGCAGTTCCCAGTGGCCATGACCGCAACCCAAACAACCTGTCAAGGCCTGCCCATTTGAAGGAAGCAGCTTGATGTTCATCTCAAACTGCGTCAACATGGGACCAATATTCTGGGCTGCTCCGCCAACCACAGCTGTCCAGCATCAAGGCCTGCAACTGTAGCTGCCATTCCATGCCACACCACAGCCACATTTCCAATGCAAGCAACCATACCACCCCCAGCCTGTACAAGGTGCCATCACTCAATCCTGTCTGTAAAATGGAAAGATGTGGCCATCCCCCTTCTGCCTGGCTCACTGTTCACCTTTGTGTGCCGCTTTCGCAGCCATCGCGATGAAATGATGCGTTACCAAAAGCGTTCCCCTTCAGCCCACCACCACCATCACCACCACCACCACCACCACATGGCCTCGTCCTTGGTGGCTAGTTTGACCCTGTGTTCCCTTGTGCGACCCATGGGTTACATGGAGACAGCGATTGAGGGGGGAGGGGGGTCGAAATGCGTCTCTCGTTGATCCTGACCTACCGAGCTCAGAAACCTTTGTTTTGGCCTCAGAGCTGGGACCCCTAGATGGGTGACAGAAACTGACTGCGGGAACAAAAACAATCCAAAAACAACCCAGAAATGCAAACAACACTCACCTGTGAAACTTCTGAGAGTTGGGTGCCATCCTTCTAAGCACTAAAATGAGTCTGCCCCTCAATACAATTCATTCATCAAAGGCAAGATCGGGGTTTGACTCACTAGCAGCAGCCAAACAGCAAGCGGAAGTGCTGATTGCAGGTGTGTCATCCAAAAGAGCCCCCCCGAGTGCAGAGATATGTCAAAATCGAGGTGATTTCCATTGAAAAACGCCCAGGTATGTGCCCATGCGCATTATGCCTGGGCCGATGCCTTGGGCCAGGCGCATGTATGACCAATACCTTTGCGCTACCTTATCCCTGATTCCTACAGACGGCAATGCCCTGTGCTTATGGGGATATCAAAGAAATACTGAATGCCCTTGCCCATGCCTCTCTGTGGCAACTCTATGCCTGTCCCATGCCATGCCTGTCTTTTGTGTCGTACAAGACCAGTGTTTGCGTGCAGCTGCCAACCAACAGACGACTCAGTGAACGCAACTTCAACATGAATGACAAAAAAGACACAACGCTGTACGAACCCTTACTGCAAGTCCCCGGCGGGAATCCATGATAGAACAACTAGGCCATTCGGGGGCTGGCATTTCCTAGCATAATCCCTGAAAGCCGCCAAGCATCCCTGGCAATCTAAAGGCCGTGATGAAGGTGGTTCCCCAGAAATCAACGTCCACTCTCCAAAACTCAGGCCCAGCGTGAGTGGGGGGGATAATTGTTGGGGAAAATATATGGCCCTTTTCCAGACCCCCAGCTTTGAGGCCCCATTCCACGGCAAGCCAAAAAAAATGTTTTTGGATCCCGTTACGCCTGCACCTATGCCGACAAACATATACTGTCGGCTACTGGCCAACTGGCGTCGGCTGACCAACTGCCGTCGAGCACCACAATCCTGCCATGCACCACCGCAGGCTCTCCTAAAAAAAAATTCCTCATTCCTGAGCCAGCCCTGCTCCCTCCTCCCACCTCTGTGCAGGAGGCTCTCACCTCCCTTATGGAGGTAAGGTGCAGCCCTGCCTGCAACCACAACCGCCTCACTGCAATCGTGCTCATCGTCCCTGACCGTCCATGGCAACTGCCCTTGTCCAAAATGCAGTCATGTTCGATCTCACGGAGTTTACAGTGCCTTACTTTACGGTGCCTTGCCTGATATCCCAAATCCCCTTGCCATAGACGATGAAGTCATGACATGACGTAGGGTTGCTTTCATTCCCTCCTTCTAACAGACACGGGTCAGAGGGATGCCAACGTACCCAGGCCTGCCCCCCCCCCTCCCGCCCCAATGGGGTCACACTACAGGCATCCATGCATCTGGTTGGCGCAAATCTACTGGACGCGTGCCGAAAGTGGGCAGGGAAAATCAAGTATGGTCTGGGAACCCAAATTTTGTGCACCAAAAATGGCCCAACAGAAAGGTTCCTTGCCTATAATATCAGTATTCCCCATTCTAAATATTTTTGACCGCCATTTTTGCCAGACCTGCACAAAGCCCCTAGGTGTACGACATTGTCGCAAGGATGGATGAATGGACACATGAATGCGTGCCATATCGCTCGCTTCAGGTATCAGGTAAGCATTAGGTTAATAGAATTCAAATAAGTAGCAAGGGGGGTCCTGTTGAACTGGTGTTGGGGTCAGAGTGTGGCTGATTCCAGCATGAGAAAAAGTGGCGAGCTGGCTTTTTTTGGCTCGGCCAGTGTTTTCATTGTGTGCCAAAAAGGCGATTTCTCTGTGAATTTTTCTGTTGGCTGGAGCAAAGTTTGTCCCAAGATACCTGCTGGCCCTTACCCACATGCGACCCGCACAGGGGCAGACTCTGTGGAACACAGGGCGCGTGTTTGTGGGGTGCAATCATGTTGATGGGCTACAGAATGGTGTGCATTTTGAAATCTGGAGGGATGGATTGATGACCCATCTGCATTTGTATGTTGGGGAGAAGCCACAGCTAAGCACAGGGCCCAAGCGACTCCAAAATTTTCGGCATCAGTTTGGGGTCCTGCAGCTCTGAGAAATGGACCACACTTCGGAACTGCTGCAGGCAGGCGCTCTCTGGCGGACCGTCCCCGACGATGGATTCCTGCAGCGTCAGCTTCTTTCCACGCACATGCACGTCCCAGCGACTGCCAGGCATTGTGTTGTGGTCGCAGTTATTCATGAGGGTCACCCTGGGGAGCTCCCGGCACCAGACCTCTGCTGTGGAGTAGAGGGTGGCGCAGGCAATCAGCAGAAGGCTGTTGCTGCACTGCATGAATCGGCAGATATGGGCTTGCTTGCAGGGGCATGAGCCCACCAGCCAGTACACCTGCAACATGCAACAGGGAGGGAAGTACAATTGACTTGCAGACCCCACTAGAAACATGCACAGGCAGGGCAGCCCTCCACCACAAAAAACCAGCCGACAAAACCGCAACCCCCCTCCAACCCTTGTCGGCTGAGGGCTGTCCTCAACAGAACCAAAAAAATGCCATGATTCTTGAGGACAGTCCTGTGCGTAGAGCATGCCGGGCGCATGTACACACCATGCGGACGACGGAAATGTATCCGCAGACATACATCAATGTGTGGAACCTGCAGGCCAACTTCGAAGATCCAAACTCAGAAGGTCCCCAGGCACGTTAACAATCTGGAAACCTGTTGTTAATGTTGGTTGGTTGGTATCGGCCAGGGAGGGAGCCATCAAATTGTGGTGCCACTGTGTCCCTCCTCGGAAGGTCCCTCCAGCATGATACCACCGGAATTTGCTATCAGCGGGTCGATACCTGGCCCTCGCACACTTGAGCCTGGAGGGCCTTGAGAGGGCGACGGGACAGGGCCGCAGGACACATTCAAATCATAGAGCGGGGCTACTGCAGGGCGAACGCGTTCTCAAACCGTAGCGTAGTGTAGTGTAGGCTCCATTACCAACTGTCTACTGGAGGGAACTGGATCCTGGAACGGAAAATCCCACATCACTCCTGTCACGTGGGTCCCAGGGCTGTCTGGGGTTGTTCATGAGCTGTAGGCGCTCAGTCCAGTCAGAGTCCATGTTCCCAAACACAGCAGTACCATAATTGATCATACAGGTCTGTGCATCCCTCATTCCGCTATTACCTCTGTGGCTCCTTAACTCGGTGGTCACTGCTGGGCCTTGTTTTGTCAGCGATGATGGCCTGCATGCGACTACGCATATCATATCTCGACCTCTGGACCTGTGAGACCTGCTTGCAGCTGGCACTTCATCAGCCGGCTCTGCAAGTCGTGACAGGTCATGCTACCACACCCTAATTCTAATTCTAAGGAATTCTGAGGGGAGCGGGGAGGGATGCTTCAAGCCCCGCTTCAAAGGACTCGAAAATCTATGGTCTTTCTCAGGCCTCCCCCCCCCCCCCGGGCGCCCCAGTGGCTGGTCTTCAGCAACAGGATGCCCATACAACTCTCTTGACACAGCCAGGGACTGCATTCACAAATTCAAAACGAATTTATGCATAATTTTCCCGGCACCAATTTTCCGGGTACTGTTTTGCACTCTAATATGCTGCAAGGCCCAATGTATCTGTGTTAGGACACCCCAAGAACTCTAATATTTCAAGGCCACAAGCTGTGCCATCCAGACTTGATCTAATCCAAGATGATCGCATGCTTTCATGCATTATCAGAACACATTTCAAGGTTGTTACGGGCTATTCTTAGACTGGGCGCAGATGTTTCGCCCCATGTCTACACATTAATGTTCCATTGCAGGCTAGGGCCCTGCTCTTCATAGGTTCTACTGCTCGGGGGCTGGGGGGGCTCATTTGGTGTCAGCAAACCTTTGGGATAGAAAAATTTGGCAGTGAAAATTTGGTGCCATTTCTCAAATGCCATTTGGAAAAATCTGTTTGCCCAATGAAGGAAGGCACACATTAATCATGCACACACCATGAGTTCTTGTTGTAAAGAGACTGTCCAACAGTACAACAGCACTTGCTGTAACAGAAAGCTTACTGAGGCACAATTTGGCAATCCCAGCAATCCGAAATAGGACCACTCTCCATGCGAAGGCACAGGACACAAGCGACTAGATGCAATACCATAGAACACAAACCCGGGCAGGTGGGAGGGCACTTAAAAACATACTCCTTTGGAAGGAAGGGAACAAAGCGGGAAAGTGGGGTAAACATTTGTTTCTCCCCCTGCTGCTGAAAGAAATATTTGCTGTTCTAGGATGCCACCTCCGCACGACTACACATACCATCAAAATCAGATGGCAGCTTGCTCAATGGGTCAGCAAGCTGCAGCTCAGATGGGCACCATACCACACGTACGTGCAATACACACAGCCCCCTGGACAGCAATGGTGTTGTGCACGCAGCCATGTTGAGGCCTTGCAGGCGCCAAAAAACTGCGGTGTTGCCACTTGGCTGTCGGTCACAAGGATGCCACACCCCACCCCGTCTCCTCACCAATAACCTGCCAACACAGCCATCTGCTATGCTTGCCTCCCTGGTCCCCTCTGTGGCACCACCCATGCTCTCAGCCCCACAAATGGTGACAAAGTCCCCAACCGGTCGCTTAATAGTAGACCCCATGCAGCATCCACGCAAAACAGTTGGTGGGGATTACACATGAAACAGCCCCCCCCCCCCCCCTGTTGACCCAGACAAACACATAAAACCCAACAGACAAACACATAAAACCCGACCCGCCAACCTGAACCTGAACCCTAACCCGAACCCACAAAAATTACAGGAATTTTGTAGTGTGAAGGCAGCTCCATGTGAGTGGGTGAGGCAGGTTGAAATTAGGGTTGAGGACTATGCTCACCCTAGCCCTGATCGTAGTCTTAGAACAAACAGGGATAGGTGTCACCAGCAGCCTTGTACGTATCCTGAATGCACATATCCTTTTTATCATGGTTCTGCAATTGCCCTTGCTTTATCAAACTATGGTGCTTGCGCTGTAAGAATTAAGCATGACATCTTCACAAACACATTCTCCAGCATGGTAAACTACAGGCAACATTGATTTCCAGGTCCAACCAGTGCATGGAAGTATTCATTGCGTGTATCAATGTGGAACTCTGCAAAATGTTGAAAATACGTCAAAAAAAGTTAGACTTTAGAGTCCCTTGTCTGCACCCCGCCGCACCTTAAGGTTGAGTCAGTTGAGATGGTGCCAATTTCGGATGCCCCCAGTTGTAATCATGCTATCTGGGCTCTAACAATCTGTTGCAGTGGCTACTGCTGCCGCTGTTGCTGGTGCTAGTGCTGTTGCTGCTGCTGCTGCTATTGCCGCTGTTTTCTTTCATCTCCTGGATTGGACGTTGGTTACCGTGATTCAGCATCATGACGGTTGTACTGCAACGTGTACACCGAGGCCAAACGAAGTGCACAAGATGCAATTATGTGCAGAGAAGAAGCAAACATTCGTGTTTCCTGTCCACATCTTCCCGACAAACAACCCCAGGTGTGAAGGCTCAACCACCGTACACAGCCATACCTCGCAACCAACGGTGCTCATCAACACTGGGTAGTACTGACCATCGGCACCCTCTGCAGCCCACAGCCCAGAGCACACAGAGTGCTCTGGACAGCCTGTGTCGGAGGACCTGACCAGCCGCGCTGGGCACTCGTGCGGTGGGTTTTCCTCAGCCTCGCGCTCATAGACTTTCTCAGACACGGCTGCCATCATATCCGAAAGCGGTGCCGCTGCAAACTCGCCGTTGGGTTCGGGGCTAACTCGGCCCCCTGAACCAGCTGCAGCAGAAGTAGAGCTCACAGCTGCAGAACTGTCATCCGTTTCTGCGGCTGCCTTGGCATTTGCCTCTGATGGTGCCTCAGTGCCCCCCTAAAACAGCGTGAGAACATGGATGAGGGCATCGGGCAACACAGGGATGTAGACAGTTGGGTCTGCTTGAGGCCAGGCCTCCGGGATCGTGACCAGTTCGCACCGCAGGACACCAAACGATCCGGCAGCCTGACCAATGCAGCACTCAGACATCCGAGCACAGCAGCTTCATCATCAGTGTGCTCCTGGGTACCCTGTCCATCGATTGGCATCGCTGTTGGAGTGGTCTGGTGTGGGGTGGTATCGTGTCACTGTGAACAGGAAGGAACTGACAGGTTTGTTGAAAGCACACAACCCAGACTGGACCAAGGGCTGGAGCAAACACTAAAGGCAAAGGGACACTCACCGCAAAGCTGAGGGCCAAAGCAAAGGATATGAGAAGATGGGGCTAACAGTAACCCCTCTATACCCCTTCGTAACAGCCTTGCCTTACTTGCGACAGGAAGAAAGGCTTGCTGTGCAAAAGTGCATGCCATTATTCTGCATCCCTGGCGAAACCGGTTGCTGAGCAGCCACGTGCAAGTCCCGATGTCCGACCAAAATCACAGCCCAATCTCAGCCCAAATTGGGCTCCATCTCGTTTGCCGGTTGACGCACTCAGAGATAGTGTGGCTTATTTGCACACTTGCTTGCTCTGACGGATGTGCCGTTTTGTAGCAGCACATGGTCTGCTGCTCTGTGGCAGCACAAGGCCTAACGCTTTGTAATGCCGGGGGCCAAGGCTTGTTGGGAGATCTGATCCACAGAAACGCAAAGGGAAGGGGTGACTACACCCCACAATCTGCATGCGGTCTTTCAACTCATATTCGACATGTCCCACTGGCAGACAAATCGTGTGGACGGAACCTCCAGAAGACTGACATCGCTAAACGAAGCCGTCTGCCAAGGCGATTCACTCGGCGCATGACTGCGGCACGTTCTGTTTGCATCCGGCACCCTCCAGGGGGCCCTCACTCAAGGTGGGGCAGGCATCCAAAGGCACTGTGCGAGGCCAATCCATCACAGCACGGAGACATGCAAACACCGTATCGAGATCCACCAGATGGGTCTTGGCCACTGAACCCCATGCGCACTGGCGGCCCGCTATGTTCTTGATGCCCTGAAAGCTCTCCTACCGACAGGACTTCTGGCAGCGGCCTCTGGAACCAATTTGCTTCTGTTGCACGGCTGCTTTCTGCTGCCTACTGCCAGTCTGCAAGTTATCCTGTGACATGCCCGGTGCTACGGCTCAAGGCACCCACGGCCCTGGGCGGTTGGCACGAGGCCATGGTGTTGGTTTATTTGCCTTTGGCGGCGCCCATTGGCCTCTCACCCTTGCACATTCTGACCATCTGTGGGTCCCAACGTGTTTTGGTTTGGATGACTTGTCCTGTCTGACTACTCCGGGGTCGGCTGTCCGAGAGGCGGGCGGTCGCCCGTGCCGTTGACCAGGTGCATCCAGATGCACACTCTGAGGGGGGGGGGGGTCCCCTTGCTGGACAGTCTCCCCCTCTCAGAACTGTCTCAGGGAAAGGGCTCAATTGACCGGACCCCCAAATCCTGACCCAGCGGACTTCACCAAAGCCCCAAAACTGAGCAGAAGTAACGGGGGTGTTTTCAGGAATCAGCACCACGAGGGGCCAACAACAGTCCTTTGCCTCCTATTCAGTAAGCCAAACATTTGCAACCAGTTTTGGCGCTGGGTCCTGTAGCCCCCCCCCCCCTCCCCCGGCTGCTGCTGACAGCAGAAATGGCGTCCGGTCACCGGAGTCAAAAACGACCGCGGGGGGGATTGAATGC
The DNA here is from genome assembly GCA_964036045.1 of Eutreptiella sp. 'Long Island Sound 2002'. Lineage (NCBI taxonomy): Eukaryota > Euglenozoa > Euglenophyceae > Eutreptiales > Eutreptiaceae > Eutreptiella > Eutreptiella sp. 'Long Island Sound 2002'. Next base: position 34,862,786 of record OZ038392.1, read on the forward strand.
CAGGGCAGAGTGGCAGGCGACGTGTGAACATCGGCATGACGTCAGGGGAATGGCAGGGCCTCTTGAGTCTTCTGCCGCTTGGCCTCAGGGTCCTCCGAATCCGCAAGAGAGCGCTTGAGGTCCACTTTTCCCGTTTCATTGGAGGTGGCGCCCGCAGGAATGCTGGCATTGGGGGCTTTGTTGGAACTTGGCCCGGGCTTCCACTCCAGAATCACAGTACAACGTGGGCAGCACGAGGGCACGTGTGTGTCGGAGGGCTTCAGCACAGGGCACCAGCGGGCGATCTTTTTGCCGGTTTCTTTGTGAAGGACACTGTGCGCGTAATCGTTCCCACACTTGCCACAGATGAACTGGATCATTGTTCTGCCACAGTGAGGGGGGGCGGTACGCATGCGGGGCACAGAAGGGTTGCGGTGTGGGACATTTCTGTACAAAGAGGCTTTCCATCAGCATCAGCTGATCTCTGACTGCCTCTAGTCCCCCCAAAGGCATGGGGGGGGGGGAGGCGACCCCTTGGGTTTGGATGCGCACTACCCCGCCGGCTAACCATCGGCCCAAGGCCCCCTGGGGGGTCCGGGAGGGTCGATTGGGGGGGTCCAGGATGGGCAATTTGGGGAGGCCCAGGATGTCCAATTTGGGCATCCCTCAAACCATTTTGGGCAATTTTGTGACTAATAGTGCAGCTAAGGGGGGTCCAGGGGGAATGCGGGGGGAGGGGTGATAGGGGAGGGGTGCGGAAGGAGTGCTGGGTGGCATGTCTCTCGAGCAAGCAAAGCGAGCGAGGAAGGGTTTTGAGGGTGGTAAAATGGTCGAAGTAGCAGTGATCATTTTTGGTGTCCCTCAACATGCATCCATATGCAGCTCCTTAGCTGACATTCCCTCCCCCAGCTCGGTCCCAATATTCAATCTTGATTAGGACTAGGCTTAGGGTTGTGGTGGGCATTAGGGTCAAGGTTGGGTATAGTGTTGGGGTGCAAAGGCTGACTAATCTCCACACATACAACCAGAGAGAGAGAGAGAGAGAGAGAGAGAGAGAGAGAGAGACCCCCTTGAAAAATCACATGCAGACAGACAACACGACAGACAGAAGATACACAGATAGAAGATACACAGACGACAGGCACACACACACACACACACAGAGAGATAAACAAACATATACAAACAGGCAGACAGACACATTTTGATGAAGTCATTGTGTGGACGGTACACATGCAGGCCCCACAGCCTCTTACCCAGATGTGTCTCATTCCGAACTGACTGGTTGAGGCTCAGAACCATTGTAGGGGTGGGGTGGGGGGGTTGTGTTTTTTTTTCTGATGTTTGCACTACTATAATTTCTGTGTCCCCACTTTTATTTTTCGTTTCAGAAAAATTTCACCAAAGGCTTTTGTTGCATGCTTTTAGCAACCAGGCTCCGCTTATTATCAGTTATCTCAGAGTTACATCCACAGTCAGAACAGGAGGCACAGCAACAGCAAGCGCTACACCACCACCACCACCACCACCACCACCACCACCACCACCACCACCACCACCACCACCACCACCACCAATCATAACAAACACCAAAAACAACAACAACAAAAACAAAAACATTTGCTGCCACAGGGGCCTGCGCTATTCTTGTGCACCGGCGTCAAGCGCTCCTACATATTGTCGCTGCAGGAGGTGTCCTGCCGTTTGTCCAATGTCACGCCCTCCCAGGCAATTGCAAATCCACCGTCACATGGTGCTCCTCCCTAGAGGTTCTGGAAAATAATCCACTCGCTGTATTGTGGCATGAAAGAACACACATGCACACACAATGGGAACTGTGACAAACCATGATAAAGCAGTAAAGCAGAAAGACAAGGAAAATGCTGCATGTACATACATGCGCACACACACAAACACACACACACACGCACGCACGCACAGGTACATGCACACACGGGGGGCGCACATGCATATGAACAAATACAGACGCACACGCAGACACAAAAACAGACACACACCTGGGAATTATTTTCGGAGGAGGCAACCGTTTTGTGTGGTTTCCTGCCCCTGGTCTTCGCAGGTGCATGCTTGCAAGGTGGGCTGCAGGCCCAGCTCGGAGCTGCATGGAGGCAGGGGCCAAGAGTGGCCCTGCTCTCGCTGGCTGCGGATACTGGCGCTTTCGGGTCAAGATTGTGGATGGGTCCTGCTCACAAATGTGTAGTGCCACACGGAAAAGGGAGGCGATGCGGGATGCTGCTGCCGATTGCTCAGTGTCAGGAAACCGATCCAAAACCTGTGCAGGAGGGACATGTGACCAGGTCGTTGCTCAACGATGGAGGGGAAGTGGGAGGGGGGCAAACTGAGTCCCGGGCGACCCTGACTCAAACCCACTCCTCTGTCTGCCACCGGTCTTGGAGGTTTTGTAGACAGCTATGACAGCGATACACACTTGTAGACACACATTTGGACTCCGGTTTAATTTCGTCCAAAGCACTCCAACTACGTTATAACAACACCGTGAGAAAGGGGGGGGGGGTGCCATAAAGGCGTGCCATAAAGGCTAAGCAAGTGTGCCCGTTGGTACTTCGGGGTGTACGCACTGGTTTGAGTTTTTGGAAGTAAATTGTTTACATGGTTCGTTCCAACACACTGGGGAAAAAGATTTTCGATAGGATAGAAACGGGGGGGGGGGGGGCAATGCAATGAACCACAAATCGAGCAAATCCAATCTATTCAAATGTCAGCGGTGGGCAATTTACCTGATCTAGTAAAAGGCAGGGTCTCGACCATCCATCAGTGCATTCAATAGCTCCATCGTCAGTGTGGGTGAGTGTCAAGCCACCCTTGTACACTTGCCTTGTGACACCGACCTCGAACCACTTCACAGAATCCCTGGCGTGAGAGTATGGCCACTGGCAATATAAAGCATGTCAATAAATGAGCATGTCAAAGTATGACACAAATTTGTAGCGCAGTTGGTTCCAGGGATTCGGAGGGTTGTAGCACAATTTTCCAACGTCATTGTATGGGTGGTGTGAAACGAAATCTCTGACGCACAGATCCGTCATGACTGGGGCCAACTGCTGGGCAGATCAGTGCTTGCCTCTTAAGACCTCCCTCTTTGCTGCCCCTAACGACCTGCCCCGTTCACAACGCCCCACTTTCGCACCGGCGTGGCCAATCCCTTCTCACTCTCTACCTGTGGGAGCATCCACACCCTGCACACACTCTGCCATCTTCCAAGGCCACGGCATCCGGAAAACCCCAAGCAAGCCACCCAAAACAGCGTCAAAAATGGCAGGGCAGCCTTGCAATCTGTGGCATTGTGGCATTTTAGATCACCATGCAATCATCTCCCCCGCTGGATAATGGCCCATGCACCACTGATGGCACACTTCCAGGAAGGTCACAGGAGGCGTCCCATGGCGCGCATGCAATATTCAGGCTTTCAGCCCTGTCCAGTTAAATCCATACCTGTGTAGACCACCCTGCGAGCCATTACTCGAGCCATTACATTTATGACCAGGTGCCTTTCTGTAGCAGAAAATAGAGGGCAAGTGCAAAATGGTCATGTTACCATCACCTAGAGTTATGCACAAACCCTTGCTGCGAGAGGGGGAAATGAATGTGCTGGCAACCATTAACATGCCTAATAGTCCTGAAAAGTACATATGCATAGACTCTGGTGTGGTCATGCCATGAAGACAACGGACCGTGCAGGTACAAACAACATAGCAACAATAATTGCAAGGCAAGAGTGGAAACATACCCAAGTAAGGAAAACTGAGACAAAAGGGGCAACCTGCATGAGGCATGAACACCCCTACAGGCAGTCTCCATAGTCTCTAGGAAGTGTGGTCCGTCTATCAGTCAGTATGGTACTTCCCTTTGCAGTAGTACAGGTTACATATTGCATACTTGCAGACCTACTCACATATACACCTGCGCTGAGGGGAGTCTATGACCACATATCAGTTGGAATGGCACCAGTGTGACCAAGGGGCACAAGCTCAACCATGGTGACATAGTGCTGATGCATCACCATATTAGACCCTTGACGTCCATCGGGTGACAGGGCTGTTGGAAGTGTGCATATACTGTGCGAAGTATTTCGCCAATGAGCATGTTGTTGGTGCCATGTGACACAAAAGAGGGCATGGTAGCAACACCTCATCGGGCAGTCAGGCAATGTGGTGTACAAGTATTTGACCGTTTGTTGATCATCATGGGGACTAGCAAAGAAAGCACCGGCACAGTTTGCCAACTTGGTGGCTTGTTTCTGCCACTGTATCCATAACGAAATTGATGGCAATTTCCCCACCCAAGTGAATTCACCTGCCTACATGGTGCACCTACGTGGTGCACCACGGTTGGGCATTACTCACAATCCTGAGTATCGGTGTATGCACCAACACACAGCCAAAGAAGCGCAAGCCATCATTTTGCCTCTACCATTTCTGTTTTGCCATGCTGCCGGTTGCGGCAGGTAAAATGTTGAGGAATTAGGCAGCAATATTGTTAGCTTTGGCTAACTAAAAAAAAAATGCTCCAAGTGTGACCCCCACACTAAATAGCAACACACTACGACAAAGCAAAACAGGAAATGAATTGAACTGGACCTAACTGGTGGTATAGCATTGCATGGTGTCCGCCATGAGCTCTGTGGAAATGGAACCTCGGCACATGAAATACCAAAACCACTGAATCAACTCAACGGGCAGCCACAGAATTGAGGTGGTACAGGACAATACAGAGGTGCCTGTGGCCTTTTCCCCTTTTCCCACAGCCTCGTGATGAGGAAACATATTCTGTAAATGAACAAATCGACAATCATGCTGGTAAACATAAACCAAACACCAGTAATGAGTTACCCAGTGCTGCCTCCATGACGCGTTCATTGGCGCATCCTCAGCTGGAGTTACCCGGTGCTACCTCCATGCCGCGTCGGTCAGCACATCCTCGGCTTGTACAAAAAGCAGGACCCAAGAAACCACTACGTTAATGGAGAAAACGAGCTGAGACACAACACTTGGGACAGCTGCCTAGGACAGCACGACGCTAGGCTACGAAGCATCCTGCCTGTCCAAATGCCTGAGCATGATGTTGCACACCTGACCTGAGCCACAGCAGTATGGGCAACCCCACACACGCATGCGTGATTGAAGCAATGCGCCCTGAACCAGCCCTAGCACAGACAGGCACTGGAGGTTAGATGAGTCCCATCAGGCTACAGACAATCAAAGAAAAGTCATGACTTGGTGGCTCGGCGCCTTTCTGCAGGAAGCAGGCGCACAGGTGCTCAACATCTCATTGGCACGCTGGGGCTAAGGCAAAGACAGAAGCACTGCGCTAGTGCAGGGATGAAAGAACCGGATTAGGATCCCTCTGGACACAACATTGGGCAGTGGCAGTTTCTTGTCAGGCCAACGTGGACAGTCAGAAGAACAATCCCAGGTGCCTTCCTGTGGTAGTTGGAGCATGGTGCATTGTTTTTTGGAATTGCAGAACAGTCTGAGCCTCCCCCTTGAGAGCCCTTGATTATGCCCAGATGCACAATGACACGTGACATTCAAACGACGGAGCATGCACATACGCATGCACATACACATACACGTGCACATACGCACACACATACGCATGCATAACGTACAACCTAATTCCAGTATTCTGAACCGGACACACCTGCAGCCAGATCCAAGGACAGGAAGGAATTCACAGGGCTGTTGCGGAATGGCCAGGAAGAATGTATCAGTTGGAGGAGCGCCTTCGTACAGGGTGCTCTTGGTCGCAGTGGAGGAAATGAAACAGAACACCTTGTCATTTTGCCACACCCCAGTGAACGTGGAGGAAGATGATGCAGCACTGTCGTCAGTGGCTGGAGGTTCACCAACGCCAACAGGTTGTGCTGCTTCAGGCTCTTGAACAGGCAACCCATCTGCCAATTGAGCACCCTTCAGCCAGGAATAGTGTGTGGTGAGTTATGGTCGCGGGCAGGCAGAGAGGGCAGGCGATAAAAGCATGCACACTTTCCTGTCCAGGCGACCCGATCAGTAATGAGCGTCCAACGCGCATAATTGCAGCCCGATCTTGACCCAGACAGTAGATTGACCACCGGGAAGGCGAAGGGTGTAGTCTCCGGCTTTTGACTGCAATTTTGGGCCAACCCAAATCTCGCATCCCCGGTCCTACGCTTGCAGTGGACAACCACACAAGCAATTAGAATGGACAGAAATCACAGAGCAAATGCAAATCCAAATCACCTCAAAAGAAGCAATGCCCTCTGAGGACTGCAGCACACTCGATGGCACAGCTGTGCAACCCTTGCCCAACTCCACACACAGCATAGCACGACACAAATGCACTGCATAATCTGGCAAAACCATGCTTCGAGTTGGGAACACACACACACACACACACACACACACACATACAAGTATGCACTGGGCGAACATCGGGCACAGACACGCACACACACACCACACAGACACCACAAAGTCGGAGTTGGGAGGAAAGACAACCCGCAGATGCAGACCACCATGCCCATAGAACCCCAGCATACAAACCTCTGGAATCTGTTCGCTTCCATCCATTGGAAACGGCATCAGGGCGGAAGGATCACCCGTTAGCACCATGTAGTCCGGAGGGAAAGCAGCATCTTGTGAAGGACCCTCTTGTGGAGGAACCCAAGTAGAATCCATCACAAGAGGACTTTGCCCAAAAATTGGATCCAGAATACCCAGCAATGTATTCATCAGCAGACTGTTGCCTGCCATTGCTGGTCTCATGTCGGAAGCAGATCCCATCAATCCAGCACTTGGCTCCCCTGTTTGGGCAGCTCCCTGTGGCAATTCACTGCCAGGGGTCCACGTCGATGTAGCCACTTGATCTGTGGGGCCCACCATCCCCAAAGCGCTTCCAGGTGGCAAGAATTGGGGAGGCGTTGGCGCAGGGGCTGCTGCAGATTCCGAATTCACAGACGAACCAGGACCTCCAGTGGGGGCCTATTGTTTGTGCGCAAGATTTGAAAGTGATGGGGCCACTGGCACTTTCGGAAGGGCCTGCTGCTTCTGCTTGGCATGGCAGAAACTAGGTGTGAGCTTCTACTGGTGTGTTGCAGCCTTGCAATGACTTGAAACAATGGCAAGGCTCAGGTGTCTCCAACCACCCAGCAGTCATCGGAGGTCACCCCAAAATTGCGATTGTTCACTCAACCCATGCTGGCCTGAAAATGTCCTCACCTCTGGGGCCCCATCGGGGGCGTGATTAGCGGTACCCAAAGATAGAACCCAGCATCCCCAATGGTTAGGGGTTCCATAGTCAAAAAAATAGGGGAAAAAAATGCATTGGGACCAGGGTTTGAATCGACACATATTGGCCACAACCAACTTTTGCCCACCACAATGTAAATAAACACTGGTTTTAGGGGGCAATATGCACTACTAGGGGGACCTAATTGGTGCTATGTGGCCTCCCATGGGTTTCAATATCCTTCCATTGTCACCAAAATGTCCCCCTAGCCGAGCCAAGGGTCCCTGGGGGTCGTCATGGTCGACAGTTCAAGTCGATTTTCCCGCCAACTCATGTAGGCCAATTTCGGTGGAAACGGCAATTATGCGTCTTTCACGGGCCATGATGGATCCTAGGCCAGGCTCGAGGCTGCAAAACATGTTTGCTTGCATCCTAGCATGGGTATACTGTTACAACATCATTGATCCCACCCCTCTAGGGGGTGGGGGTCCACAGGTTCACTAAGGCCGCCCAAAATGCTATCACAGCAAAAATGGCTGAAAACTGCATGAACTGCATTCGCATTGGTCGAGATCCACACTCACTGTGCACCATGGATTTGAGACCTGACAACAGTTTTTTTGGCTGAAAATCAGGAAAAAACACAAGATGCGCAATTTCCAGCCTTCAGAAGGGGGAGGGAGGTCATTTTTTGACGTTTTTTGACCCCTCCCCGCTACCCCCAGCTCCAGCCTCAGCTGTGAGAAGTGGGTTTCTGGTGGAGGAGGTCTAGGAGGGATCCCAACCAAAAATCATCAGGGGATACTTTTATTCGACAAAATAAGGATTCTACAAGGGGGTTGAACCAAAATTGTGTGTTTGCCCAGGAGGCCAAGGGCAGCGAAACCGGTCAAACTCATTTCATAGACTGGGAGAGTGACTTGGCCCTGCCTGTTGCTTGCTTTGGAGGTCAGTTTTGGCTTCAACCTCAATCAACAAGAGGAAAAAACAGGCTATTGACTTTTCACAAAACCACCAAAACTGGTTTTGATCCAACAAGCTCTACAAGGTGATTTCACCTATTGGGGTATGGTACATAAATGGGCACCCGAAGGGGTATGTGATGTTTTCCCCTGTATGTGGGTTTGCGTGGTTTTGATCTAACAACCTGTGAGAGTTATTGTTTTTTTGCCCTGCTCAACCCCAAAAAAAGAAGTGGCACCCAGCTAAGGGGGGGCTGAGGGGTCAAGATCGAATGATGGGGACGATTTTGTCTCCCAAAATGCTGATTTTACAAGAGGGGGGGCGGGGGGGGGGGGCATCCAACTTCATACACTGGGGTTTGCTATGCAAATGATACACCCCAAAACGAGGTATATGCGCCAGCACCTGCCCATGACCTAACAAACTCTCTTTGAGGTTATTTCTCCACTAGAATTGGGCTGACATCACCATGCCCACTTCACTTCACTTCACTTCAAGGGTGAGCACAAGGTTTTCAGAGACAGAATCCAACCTACCAACTGCAGTTTGAACCTAAAATGGCCCATTTCTAAGCCTTTTCGGATCTGGCTGGAATTTTGGTGATACCTATGAGGATGAAGTACAATCACATAACGTATCAGCAAGAACCCCAACTGTGGCAACCACTGGCGGGTGCCACAGGTGGTGGATCCTGGTTTCAAAATCCATTAAAATGGCCCCAAAATGCCCTTTTTTTCTCGCTGGTTTGGGTGCCTAGGATGCTTCTAGAAAGGGTCATTTGCAGTGGAACCAACGTAGATGATGAAGAAACACCTTGCAGCACCATCCTGCACTTTAGCACCCAACTTGCGGCCTCAACGAACCCTTTTTGGGTCAAAAATGGCCGAAATCAATCTTTCATGCATACTGTTTCAAGTGTCGCCGTGTTTGACTGCCATGTATTGCGTTGGGCACCATTGTGGTGATGAATAATGCTGAATGATCAACACTTGGGGGGTGCCCACCGCCTGCGACTGCTTAAGAGGATTTTTGTACATGTCTACGGATGGCATAACCCATACACTCCCTCCCCCACTCCCTCCAGCCCGCCCGGCCTCCCTCCCTCCGTCCCTCCAAGTGTGCAATGCATTCACCCATTGAAGGAAAGACATATCACAATTGTCTCTTGCACTAAATAGTAGCAGTGGCAATGGCTTGTTGCCTCATTGTCAACACAAGTGGTTGGACGCAGGGAGCCTTGGCCTTTTGCCACTTGGCACGATGAACACGCACCTTGTCAGCTTCCATTGGATCCGTCGCTTGCCCCTTTTGTTTGGCCGCCTTTTGTAGGGCGCTCATTCCTATCTTTTCGAACGTTCAAAATGCCTTGCAATGCCGGCAACCTTGAGACGGCCTAGTGGTCATTGTATCCATCTTCCTCGGGTGCTAGATGATGGCCATGAAAAGAACACAAGACGCAGGCAACCACCGATGGCACATCAAAATGTGAAGCCACTGGAGGATACCCATTTTTGCGCCAGGCTTTTGCGTGAAGGTCACGAAATACTTTTTGGGCCTCACGTGCTCGACGACGGACATCAACAATGGGAATAGGAACCGATTTTCCACGGTAGCAAAATTTGGTCCTTTAGACCCCATCGTCACTTTCTTTCATAGTTACGACGTCATCTACCTATGCAATTGTTACGTTCGGGTATAAAACCGTTTTTTTCGATTAAAATAAAAATGAGGTAAAAACTACTGTCATGGCAAAGAGCACAAGAATTGCGTGGAGCCCTCAAAAGGGGATTTTTGGCCAAAAAAGGGCATCTCAAGCGCTTGCGACCGCTTGCGACGGTGGGCACCCCTTTGTAGGCAATTTTCATACTGGGAACATGACTTGAAGGTGGAAATAAAGAACAAAACGTTCAAGGACAGGCCCAGATGCCAACAGCAATGTTGTCGGCACATCATGCCTCATCAGGGCACAAAAAACCATCAATCAGCCATATTGTGTGTCACCAACCCAATTTTTCCATAAAGCAGGTGGTTTAGCAAATGCTCTGCACCTAAGTTGGAATCTTGGGCGGAGCATTTCAGGAAAAAGAAGCAAATTTCAACCCAGCTGGGGTGCGTGGAGCGCACTGCACTTTGCAGCCTCTCAAAGCCAGGTGTGAAGGCTTGGCTTGCCAAACATAAAAGCACACACCTGCAGAGCTGCTGCATGGATGCCAATCTGCATTGCATCCTTGTCAATGTCCATCTGCACATCACCTAAGAGGCCAAACAAGCATGCCCTTGGACAACCCTATGACTGAACCTCGAAGAAGAGAAATTTTGAAGGAAGAGCCTGCCCCCAGATCAACTTATGGCATGTCGATAAACCAAACACTGAAAGCAACAAAATGATTGATTGCCGCAATCCAAAGGCTGGGCCCTATTCTGCACGAATTTGTGTGTCGCCTGTGCTGTTATGGTGATACACCTGTTGCACTGCAGGGTTGGCAATACTGTTGCCTGATCGACAAGACGCTGCAGTAAGTGCCGCTGTCAACGAAGGTGCAGGTCTGAGTGCATTTTGCCGGTTTCCAGGCAGCCTCTGTGCTTGCTCTACCATTGGCTGCATGGGGGTTTGTTAAACTGGTCCTGTCTGGTTGTGTGCAGGGTTAACAACAGAACAGGCCGTTAGTGCAAGACACAGACGCAGGCGCATTGTGTGCCTTCTCTTGATCCAGCAGTGCCCGTGAGGCAGCAGGTATCTGCTGACAACCTGCCTGGTGGCAGAGTAGAGCCGGCAGCAGCAGCAAATGAATGCGATGAATTGCATGCTTCTGCGAGCCAGTGCCTCGCAGAGGAGTGACAGCTTCCATCTGCATATGGCTGCATATGGCGTTCACCTGCAAAACCGGCAGCCTGCACGCTGCGTCGCTGAAGTGGACAGCTGCCCAACAAATATGATAACAAAAATGAACCAACCCGGATGGTCTCACCCGCAATTATCCGGAGGTCTAAGGTCCCTCCCCCCCAAAAAGATCCATTGCCTCTGGCAAGGCACAGTGGCGGCTACCCACCACAGTGCTAACGGGCCCAATAAGCACCACTAGGAGGGCCTAGCTGGTGCTACACGGCTCCCCATGGCGTTTTACGTACTCCCGCTGTCACCAAATGATCACCCTTTTTAGCCAACCCATGCCAGCCTGAAAATGGCTTCATCCTAACCAGTGGGGGCCCATAGGGGGGCCAATCTTGGGAAAATGGAGATAGCACCCAGGACCCCGTCATTGGTTAGGGGGTCCAGAAAGAAGAAAAAAGTAAAAATGGGACCTGGGTTGGAATTGAGGCACACTTGCGACTACAGGACAACCAAATTTTGCCCACCACGGTGCTAAATGGCTCAAAACGGCATTTCCGGGGGCCAATAAGCACCGCTGGGAGGGCTTAGCTGGTGCTAAACGGCTCTCCATGGGTTTATTCTCCCAGTGTCACCAAATGATCACCCAACAATGGCCCAAGGGTCCATGGGGGTTGTTGGACCTGAAATCACGATTTTTCAGCCAACCCATGCTGGCCTGGAACTGAAACCCCACGGGCAGTACTCCAGATGTACCCACGCCCACCGCCAGCCTGTCCCCTGCGCAGCTCCCCGTCCCACGCTGAGGGAGGCCATCCTTAGCAGGGCCAAGCCCCCGGCCCCGTATGTGCCGTATGTGCCCGTGCCTGCGGCCCGAGCAAGTATCCCCCGCTGCACATGCAGCAGCCAGCCTGACAGGTGATCATGCGTGATGTTGTGTTAGGGGGAGCGAACAATCCGTCTGTACGCGCGACCGGTGGCGGGGTGCGTGGCCCCACAAGGGACAGCAACTGTTAAGGCGCAGTTGGACGGAGTTGTGCGGCACAGCCTCTTCTGAGGCAGTCCGGACAGGCCGAAAGGGGGTCGCGCACTTCGGCCTGGCGGCGGTGGTGCCGAAGGTGTCGTAGAGAGGGGGTGCGATGGGTTGGGCGGTTTGCATCCAGTTTGGGCACATCGGGGCGACTTTATTGTCGAGGCAACACTCCAAACCGTTGGGGTTGGACGCTAAGGGGCTACTGAGCATCAAGGAGGTGCTTGTTCTGACAGAGCAGACTCTGATGGTGCAGCCTCATATCTGACGGCCGGTGGGGACAATTGTTGGTAGTGGTGTTGCTGTTGTTGTTGGTGGGGGTGGTGGTGCTGGTGGTGTTGTTGAGGTTGTTGTTGTTGTCGTTGGTACGGGTGGTGGTGTTGTTGTTGGTGGTGGTGGTGGTGGTGGTGGTGTTCACAGAATCCTAGTTTTGAGGTGGGGTCTTGGACAGTGGTGCAAAAGATTTGTCAGTGAGAATGGAATGCGCTCATATTTCCTTTCCACGCTCGTGGCGTCCACTTTCGGGGGCTTGAGGGCGAGCGGGTGGTGGGGGCAAATTAACAGCTCGCGCTATGCATCAGCATCCTTCAACCTCACAGACCTGAATGTGACTGTTGCAGATCTCCGGCATCACCCACCCATGGTGAGTATGGCGGAGGAGGTGGTCGGCCATTTTCAATATCCGGCACGGACGGAGCAGGTGCAGGTGGACTTTGCTGATCTGTGTGCATATCTGGCTCGGTACTTTCATCCGGGGAGTATGGAGGTGGTGATGGTGGCACGTCATCGAATTCAGAGGCCAGTGCAGTATCCGTGGGTGCAAAGTCGTCCGCCATTTCCTCACCGAGTTCAATAGGGGATGGAGCTCTGTCCTCGCCAGGCGCAATGGAAGGTTGCCCCTCCTGCTGTGCTGGCGGGGGCGGAGTTTGATCCTCCTGTGGTGCCGGCGGGGGCGGAGGTTGCTCCTCCTGCAGTTCCGGCAGGGGTGCTGGGGGTGCTGGAGGGGGTGGAGGGGGAGGGGGTGCTGGGAAGACTGGCAAGGACTTATCCTCCAGTTGGGCACCAGGTTGCGTTGGCAAAGCTGTGAGTGGAGCCCTGCCTGTGGATTCAGAATCAGAATCGGAGTCTGAGATACTGATGAAAGTGGTGCTCAGCCCCCCTGCTTTCGAAAGTGCAGGCGTCTGGGCTTCCCCTCCAACAGACGGAGGTCCGACAACCTGAGAGTTACCAGCACCCCAGGTTTCTTCCTCTGGCTCGTCCATACCAAAGAGCGCCGCTGCCATGTGTCCAGCGTCCACAACAGCCGGGTCGTCGGTCGCGTCAGATGATAGGGACCACACAGAAAGCGTAGGCGAATCTGGGCGTTCGTTGGCCTGCTCTGGTGACTGGCTCGCGTTGGGGGCAGCCTGCGCACTGGCAAATGAATTTGACCCATTTGCATGCTGCAAGGGCTCTGTTGGAAGCATGGATGGCGTGGAGGTGGTGGCTTGGCCAGATATTTGTGCAGCGGATGCTGCCGTGGTGTTCGGGTCCAGCGTCAGCCCTACTGCGGCCTTGAGCAGAGCAGGGCGTCTCCTTCGCCATAGAACCCGCAGCACAGCCTGAAGTATTTCTTTAGAGGGAACAGATGAACTGGTGCTCAAGAGTGGACCTGTGCCATGGCTGTCATGTACAACTCCGTTGCCTTGTGACCCAAGACTGTGCACAGAGGAGACACATGTACAGCCTGCACACATCAGGCTGCGCAAATCAGGCCGAGGAAATGGGGTTGTAAGAGGGGCCCAGCAGGTTTACACCTCCCAAAACACCATGTTCAGCCCCCCCCAAACCCAGATTACACCTTTCGCGCCATGTGCCCCCAACCCCACTCCACACAAGCTCAACCATGCAGCCCCTCTCAACTGGGTCCTCACCTCACGGTGGTGTGCCGGTAAACCCGATGGGATGGGCTACCAACCTGCTGCCCAGGGCCGATACAGGAAGCCTTGAGCCCGGTGGGCTGCAAATGCTTCATTGACACCATTGAGGCAAGGAGCATGGCGAAAAAGGCACTCGGAAAATGGGGGTTTCCAAAAAAAATTATCCAAGTGCGTGCACAGAGTTCAAAATGTGGACCTGAATCACAGTTCTCACCATTTTTATCCCTCTTCTTGGATACGTTGATAAATTTAAATGATAATATATTCCTGGGAATATATGGCATTGTCATGTACCTGGGTGGCACATGACAATGCCGCAGCCCATGGTTGAGTCTGTGAGAGTGTTGGTGATTTGTGAGAGCAACTTGGGGATCCTCTTGGAAGGGCCCCTTTTGGGGCGCTACTGACTGTGAAAAAGTTCCCCTCCCAAGCTACACTAGGGGGCAGGAGGGGTTTGCTTGATTTCACGATGCCACAGGTAAAATATGCGGTGAAGATGGTAGCACTACCATTGTATTGTTTGGGATGTACGCCTCGGTGGGGTAGTAGCAAGGAATCTTGTAGAGTCCATGTGCACCGGGTGCATGAAGGATTTTATGCAGCAGTGTAAACTGTGCCCAAGGCGCCCATGATGGAAGACGCCAGAGTAGTGGTGCTCCATGGTGGGGGGAGGGTTGGACAAGGGTAGCCCATAGCCACAATGTTGTTGTGATCACTGTCCTATCTGCGGGGAGTGGCGTTCTCGCCCATGGCGGAGTAGCTGGGGGGCTAGCACACTTGCTCTTCATTCGACCCTCTAGCTTGAGACCTCACGGGCTTCCACTCCACCATGCAGCTCCTCAATCTACAACAGGTAACCCAACGCACTGCCCATCCCCAACGTGTGCCGAGGCCCCTCACACACCCCTCACACACCTGTCTGCACGGACTCCTATGGGTGGGTGCGTCTCGCCTTGCATTGATGGTGTTCAACAACTCAAGTCGAGTGACATACACTACAGGAGTTTATCAACGAGCAACTCGCCCATTGGTTTTGAGAAGCGCAACGGTAAACGACTCCAACAAGAGATAGCAAAGGCCTGTGTTCATGGACCTGGGATACGATGAAGTGTGGGCAAAGATTTTTGTTCGTAGACCTACAGGCCATGCAGGCGATTGAGGGAACGGATGCATGCGACGCACCTCATGGATTTGATGTAGCATGTGTGTGTGAGGGGATCGAAGCAATCGGACCAGCCAAGACCTACGAAATGCCCCATCAATTTTCAAGTTTCCTTTTGTGCAAATGGACCTTATGGACCTCCTTTTGACATCTTTGAGTGACACAAATAGCGTCACATGCAATCATTGTTATCCAATTGAAGCTATTGGTGTGCGAAGGCACATTGTTGGCGAGCAAATTAAAAGAAATACCCCCGTCGCAACGTCACTCACCATGGAAAGAAATCGGGTCCTAAATTAATGCGGCCTTAGTGTCCGTACGGACAAGCCGTAGCTGAGACATGGGCCATGAAGCATTCAATGCAATCGCCCAAGTTCCCGTTTTGAGCCATGGTAACCCGTTTTGGCCCTCCAATAGTCCCAACAAGCCTTGCACATGGGCACTTGGATGAATTGACCCGTGGAGGCGTCCTTCCATCACATTTTTGGCTCATGTTTCATGGCCTTTTGGGATGATGTGTACGGATAGGACCTCAAGCGTCGTCGACACACTCAAAGTAGGCTCAAATTGGATTAGAAAGTGATGGGATGGGATGCCGAGTTGAAATGAGATTTGACATCCTTTTGTGGTGTGTTTGTGATATCCTATTGCCGAGGAACGTTTCGCTTTGCCGCTTGCACAACCCCTTCTTCCAGAATAACCTAGTGTGGAGGCGACTCGTTAACTTTTTTTGCCTGTGTTTTGTGGTACTTTTCACGTTTTCAGTACTGTAAGCTCCTCGGTGCAATGCTTGCACACGGTGGGCACGGCACGGCGACACGAGCGCTAGACCATAGTGAAATTGCCAAAACTCCACAAATGCCTTAAAATGAAATCGGATTTTGAGCCATGTCGAAGACACGGTCCAATCTCGAGTTCGGTTGTGGCAGCGAAACCGCGCAAGTTTGGTGCCACTTTTTGAGAGTTTCTCGGACACATCGCATAGTTGGTAGCCACAAACCGGCGGTTTGACATATGCAATGCAAACCAAACAAATTGCGGCAAATGACCTTCATTTTCCTTGATTTGGCGATTGGACACGCACATTAGAACACTAACCTAGAGCCTTTGTTGGTTGCCTTTGGCATTGCGTTGCGCACACACACGCAGACACACACACACACACACACGAACACACACACACACACACACACACACACACACACACACACACACACACACACATACACACTCTAACCACAAGACAACACAAGCAACAAGTATTGATCTTGAGTGGATAGTGCATGAAAAAAGTGGACCTATACATATAGCATGTTGCAATGTAAGCGAAAGGCTCAATCTCAACAATGCATGGAACCCATATGGAACATCAATCAAACCTTTTTTGAGAAGCCCAACAACTAACAAGGGATTCAAAGGCAATGTTGAAACCCAATGGGCAGAACATTCCACTCGCCAACAAGGTGTGACTCACATGTCGCCTTCACAACTCTAAGCACTCCAAGAAGCCATCAGCAACGAGATTTGTCAATTGTCAATTGTACGTTTGCACCTAGCCCTAACCAGACTTCCACAGTTTCGACACAGAAAAAATGCGAAAATTTATGAAATCGTGCCAAAAAAAGCGTCAATCTTGACGATAAGGTGCAAACTTTACTTTTCACGTGACTGCACTAAGGGGTGCCAAAAATGTGAAAAAAGAGCAAAATTTTACGGCAAGAATACACGTGGGTACAAACGTTCTCAAATGGCTATTAATTGAAGGAAAGTTGTCGAGCATGAAAATGGTTCATGGTCTATGTTGCTTTCTAGACCACTATGCTCCTTGCCGTAGTATGTCAGAAGGTAGGAATGGAATGGGCTAGTACGTGGCGGCCAACTACCGCACCAAATGGTAATTGAGTGGCTCCTTTTGTTCATTCATCTCATTCCACATTCATCAACACACCATCATCAAATACTATGGTTTTCAAGAAGAAAGGTTCCCACGGCGAGCACCGGTTCATTTGCAAGGAACTGGGAAATCGGTGATTCGGCGCCTTAAGATCGCTAGGGCTTCAACTATTTGCATGATTTGCGGTGGCATGCTAGGGTCATTCTTGCCAAAGGGATGGATGACAAAAACCACAAAGTCACCTCTTGGCCACGTGAAGACCAAGTGTGCTCTCCATTTCATTAGCGCAAGACAATCTAGTGTGTCATTGGGAGCTTTCAACGATGCAACCTTTGAGGTGCTCATGCAATGGTAGGTTGTTTGCCCTTGGGCATGGTCATTACTCGTTCGATTGCCTTTCTTGCTAGCAACAACATGGAGTGAAAGGTGAAACATAGTCCAACATCCGGACCCTCTTATGGTCATATGATTCTTGGCTGACGAGTTGGTACCTTGCTGCTCTATGAAATCAAGTGTTGAACTAGCATTGCACAAGTGTGATCTTATTGTATGTTTGGTAAACGACGAGTTCCATTCTCCGCAAACATAGGCTTGTGTTTGTGCATCAGTTGCATTTCTCAATGAAGAAATGCCACCTGCTACCGAGGTGCGTGGTGGCGTTTCTCCATTCAGAAAATGTGAGGCCGATAGCGCAGACAAATACGATTCCACCAATCGAGTGGGAGTGAAAACACTTGTTTGAGCAAAGGGAGCCCACACAAGTGCGGATGGTAAGAGAGAGTTGTTCCACGATTGTTCTTGCACCATTTTGGAATAAACACCGGTTTTGGCCCAAGTGCACACAGCCCGTTTTTGCCGCAGTGCGCACAACCCGTTTTGACCACTTGAGTTGCTGGCTTTCCCAATATTTGCAATACTATTTCTGGGTACCCTCGTCAGCAGGACTTAAGCAAGCAGGATGTTGAAAACAACAAAGCAATAATGGCTTGCGCCCATAGCACTCTGTGAAGTACAATGTGACACATGCTTTCGGGAACCAGAAAATTGCTCATTTGAGCCACACACCATGTAGCATGCAATACACAAGTACTCATGGACTTTGAGCCGTGCCGTGGCAGCGCGCAGCGCAACTGGCACGGCGAGGAGGCCATGAGAGGGGCTCATCATGAATACCCAAATACCTGTGTGTCACGCCCCATGGAATGTGCACATGGGCCTTTCAACAGGCCGGACAGGGAGGCCCGAATGGCTGGCATCCCCTCCATGACCGCGTCATCCACACCCAGGTCCTGAAGTCGCCCTGGGGCCATGTGTAATACGCGGTATAATTGAGGGACCCACCAGGAAGTGGGGTAGCCCTTATAGGAAAATTCCTGGACTATATTACACAGATTACTGGCAACTCCCTGCACTGTGGAGGCATAAAACAGTGCCTTCTGGCAGAGAGCAGGTGCCAGTTATTGGAGTACAGCCCTAGCGTTAGGACTGCAGCAATCAGGAAAACGCAGGAGGCGTCGATGTTCAGGAACATCCCACGTCATTTTCGTTTTTAACCGCAAGTCAATCTGACTGTTATGTACAGACATGCACTCCAGGTTGGTCCATGTTTTGCCCTCACCTTCCACCTGCAATTCTACACCCAGCACACGTTGAAAGTACTGGCAGACAGACTGAATACTGGATTTACCAGATCTAATTCCTACCATATTGTCACGGAAGCGATAGGGTCTGCAGTGGAGGGACAACGCCACTCGTCTCCGTCCCAGTGTGTTGGTGTCCTGGCACCATGGGACAGTCTTATCCTGCAAGTGACGGTGCCAGAAGTCCTCCCGCTGCATGCAAAAAATACTCGCGCTCTGAGCGCTGCAAAATCCACCTATAGCTACCCCCCGTTTCTGCCTGAGCACCTGGCCCCCCAGGACGAAGATGTCATTAAAAAAGATATCGAACATCATGTAATTCCTGACGTCAGTCCAACACAAGTTGGAAAAATTGTCATAACCCTTCCCTAACCGATCCCACTTGCGGAAATACTTGTTCAGGGCAATCCAGGGCGCCCTAGCAGTAAACCGACGCCCCTGGGCCTCCTAGGCCCTCAACCCTTGGAGTTGGAACGCCTCCCAGACACCCCATTCAGCACACCATGGGGGATCAGCAGGTGGGGGACGCTGAAAAACATTATGTACATTGCCTCTTGGGAGCCTCGGGAACATTTCACGCACATCCAGCTCCCAAAGCTTCAAGTTATCACGATCACGAATGTGTTTGTGACGCAGGCTATGATTAGTTTCATGGATCCATGCTTTAAGGTTTGACGTTTTTAACATTTCAAAGGTATTCATGTTCGACTTACCCACAGAGATGCATACATTCAATGCTCGCCCCACCTGTTTTCCTATAGCTCTCAACGGGTGACGTGCGTAAGAAAACAGGACGCGGCACTTCAGCTCACCATGAAACTCATCAGATTTGTTTTTGATGTAAATGAATGCTGATGGGGCCGCAGTCTTACCTGAACTCTTAAAGAAATGTTCAACGTCGCACCTCATAGCATTACGAAACAGTAAGTCTTTAGCCAAATTCATAGCATCAGTTTTTGAATTCAGTGAAGCAACAGGCTCAGATTGCACAGCGTCGTAGAAGATCTTCTCTAACAATTTGGCATACAGGGTTTTGCAGACCAGGAAACCTTTTCCAGGGTTCTTGTCAACCGGTATCCATTCCCATTGCTTACTGAGTTTGTCCCGGACCTGTTCGAGGTGATGTTGGTGCATATAGGTGGGGGTCTCAGACTCAGCGGCATCCAGCATATGGTCCATGGCCCGATGCAAAGCATTCCGGGTCCAGTATTTCCATTCGCTGGCAATACCAGGGAATGATTTATGTAAACGAGCACAGGCCTGGTTGCAAGCATCCTGAAAGTATTTCCTATTTCCCAGAGCAGCATTTTTCATGTTCTGGCAGAGAGTAAGGTAAAGGGACCGGTTCATCCCCGGTGACCAGTTGAGCCCCACCCTGGGGATTATCAGGGCAGGGTGGGGATGAATAAGACACCCCCTGGGGATAAAAAGGGCACCCCCGGGGATAAAGAGGACACACCCTAAAATACTACAAACCATAAAAAGCTTGTGGCACATGTTTTCCTTTACAAACCCTGTAATGTTTTTCTTTCTCGTAAAAGGTTGTTCTCTTTTCTTTTTGTGAAACCATGCAGAGAGTTACGTCGCTCAAAACCCCGTGATGTGTTTTCTCCGTACCAAAAGTGTTTGACTAATGGTTTGTAAAAACATGCAACGTTTATTGGTTTTCTTACAACCGTGTACTATTGATGTGCCCTGTTTTGTACAACCATGCAGAGGCTTTTTATTTTTGAAAACTTTGTAATCTATTTGTAAGTACCAGGTTGCACTCTCCTATTTCATACCACTGTACAACTTTTAATTTTTTGTAAAACCATGCAACGTTTATTTCTTTGTAAAACCAATCAATGTTTGTTTTTTCGGGCAAAAGGTTGCACTGTTCTGTTTTGGAAAACCATGCAAGGTTTATTTTTTTTCCAAAACCTTGGACTGTTTTTTTTCTTGCTAAAGGTGGATGTCTCCCATTATGTAGAACCATGCAAGGTGTTTGTTTTTTTAAAACCGTGCAATGTTTTTTTGTTGCAAAAGGTATTTTCGTTTGTAAAACCATGCTTTTCAAAATTAAGGAGTGGTTTTTTTTTTTGGGAAAACGTGGTAATCTCCTGCTTTGTATACCTGTGCACTGTCTCCCTAGCACACTTGCACAGAGCAACACGGTGACAGTTTCTGAATGCTCCCGTACACCTGTTGTAAAGGTACTTGAAGCACTGAGACAGCTTATGGACATAAGCGTGTACCTGGCTGAAAGTGTATGGCTTTGCACTTTTGATGACCGCGCCTAAAAGCACAATCATTCTAAGTCTGCCAGTGTGTCCCATGACATACCCGGGGGTAGCCGGAGTCACGGGTGTGCAGAGTCACCACCCCGATTTTGAACTGGTTTTTTCGTGTTCAAAACTTCTCATCGTTTTAATTTGTAATGTCTGCGGTCCCCATGGCATCAAGCAATTGCCAGCAAGTGGCAAGCACGTGGGATGGGAGAGCATCAACCCTGCAGAAAGGAGGCTTCTCTTCACAATCTGTTGAAGCGTGTACCCTGCACCATATGCACCACAGATTGTAACGCGCACGCTTCCCACTGTACTCTGCTCCCAGCACGCTGTTCGGAGCAGGATGTGCACTGCACACAGCACTCAACCCGATGCAGACCACACCTTGCGCACTGCACCAACTGCCCTGTGCAGTGTGCACACTTCATACTGTCCATACACAGAGCACGACACGGTGTATGCAAGGAAAGTGGCTGGCGCGGTGGTTCCAGAGGGGATAGGAAGAAATTGTTTCAGGAGCAACAACGGCCCATGTTGACCTCGGTGGAGATATGGCAGGCACATCCTGTTGAAGGCAGATTACATTAGTGCGTGCGTGCATTGTGCACGATGCGGGCGTGCAGCGTGCACAATGCATGCGTGCAGTGTGCACAGTACGTGCGTGCAGCGTGTACAATGCGTGCGTGCAGTGTGTACGATGCGTGCGTGCAGTGTGCACAGCGGGTGCGTGCGATTTGCTGGCTGGGATACGACCGGTGCGCACTGGCAGAGGGGTTGCATGAGAAACGGTGGCAAAACAGCAGTGGCTCTCGGGCACCGAACCGAATGTTTCCTTCTGGTTTCTGAAAGGCACTCCAGGCATCATGAGTTTGTCGTTCCGATTTGTATGGGCACTGTATGATGGAGGCACCTGAGAATCCAAGGCACTTGGCCTCCATGAAGAAGTCGTAATCAAACTGCTCGAGCTGCATTTTCTGCATGGCCACTGCATGTGTGTGCATCATGAAAAAGCGCTGCAGGAACCAATTGTCAATCTTCGTGATGTCGTGGATCTCCGTAATGGTCATTCCCATCTGAAGCGAGGGAATTCAGACACTTGGAATTGTGACTGGATCCCACTTGGAATCAAATGACTGCCCCTGTTGCAGACTTGTCGCAGCACATAGGTGGAAGACAGAGATGTCCCTCCGGAGAAGTAATTGTGGGCTCCGTTGCACCCAAGCCTCCAGCAAGTCACTTGCCGAGTGCCGTCAGTCCCAATGTCAAACGCCCTCCTTTGTCTTTGACTGCTGACTGCTGTCAACTATTTGCCAACCGTAGTCAATTAATAGTAAAAAAAACCAGTGTCGGAAGGGCGACCTCATGGAGAATAACAGCACTTTGAGACAAGCAACGTGCGAAATTAACAGCGTCTTCTCTGTGTGTTTGCGCTGGTAGTGCAGGTGGGTCCCAACCGCATTATCTAAAATGAAAAAAAACAAAGGGAAATCAATCTCGGAATCGTATATTTCGCGCAGTATTCATTTTGCTTTTACGTGGTGACATTTGGGCTTACGTAACTTTGCGGCGCTAATTTACGCAATTTCCCGCGGTAGTATCTGGCGATTTACGGGATCGCCAGATGGATCTCGATTATTTTTATAATGTTCAAAAGAATATTTCTTTGATTATAAATCGTCATCTCCTGATAACATTATTTGCCTGGCGATCCTGCGCCGCGACAGTGGGTGTCTAACTGGTCCCTTTACCTTAGGTGCAAGTGCTGGCACCACACACTTAAGCTGAGGACCAGACCTGACACAGACACACCCCTGAACCCCGGGCAGTGAATCAGGCAGTGATGCACACGCACACTGCATGGAAGCGCACTTATGGAGTTGATCCTTGGTTAGGGCTGTACCCTGGGTGAAAAGGGCACGTCCCACAGGTTGCTGACGGCGTACCACGGAGGTACCACGGAGGTACCATGGAGGTACGCTCGCACTAACTTAGGTATAGGCAAGTGGTTGATGATGTCCCGCACTGTACTCTTTAAGCAGGACAAATCAACAGAATTGTGCACAGGATAGGGAATAGGGATTCTGGCAGGCAGATGCATGTGGACACGGGCCTTGGCAACTTCGCGAAGGCGATGTCCAAGACGTTGTTTCAGTGGTTTGGAGACCCCACCTGCAGCCAACCAGAGCTGCAGTAGGTCATTGGGGCACTGTCCACGACGAGGCCTATTGAGCTGTTGATGAATCAATGCAGTGACTTCGCTAGTAGTGAGGGCATGTTTGGGTAGAGGTTCATCGCATAAAGAGTGCCAGCGTTTACCAGTACGCCATCGGGTGTGCTGGATATTGTAAACTTGGGAACCCCATTTCCGAATCCAGAGAATCTCCTTGGTGTCTCCTTCTCGCGGTTTGACAAGCTGCAGAGGGACAATAATGAAATCCTCACGACCCAGATGACTTAAGGCCTCATAAAAACGCTCAGGGCTTTCATGGCGAAACCTCTTATACGACTTACCTGTGGTAAACTATGCAGCCCCATTTAAATGCTCACTGAACCGTTTAGCTAACCCTCTACGCCCAGTGCGACAACCAGTTTGACCAATGTACACTTTTGAGGAAGAGGGAGAAACACAGGCGTAAATGAAAGAGCCTTTCTGGTCCAGCGGGACATTCCAGGCTTTAGAAATCGCAAAGATGCGGCGAAGCCAGTTGAAGGGCGCAAATGGGATCAGACGTTTAGTTTGTTCCATATTCTGCACAAAGTCTCGCCACTGCACACCTTCCATTAACATGCGAGCACGTTCTGCTTTCAGTATCATCGACAGATCAGTAAACAGTGCTCTCTCCATTAGGCGACCACGGGTACAAAGCCAGTGCATGAGTGGCATCGTCCATTTCCCTGCACCATGTTTGCTTAAATTACTGAGACAAGCAATCATATGGTGCACATCAATATCACAGCGGTTCACCACGTACCAATGCACAGTCACAGAAGGATTAGCATGTACAGGCACACACACCACTCTCTCTCCAGATACATGCAGTAACAATTTATGGGCTCCAGGCTTATGTGCCGTAAAAGCACAAAAGGCCCCACCCTGATCACAGTAAGTATTTGACTGATGAATCCAGTCAGGTCTGTCATCTGGCACACCCAGCACCCATGTGCGGCTGGATTGCTGATGGTGATGTAAGAAATGATTCCACTGGTGATGGGGTTGCACTGCCCACAGGATTGGGCCTACATCTGAGGGGTTTAGGTTTGTACATCCGAATGATTTTTCTTCACTTAAACCCAGACCCGCATGACATAAGCCATCAAAAACTGTACACGGCGAAACACCAATGGTATGTTGCACACCAAGAGAGACCGTCCAAGTTTGTAGCCAAGATTCAGGCAACGGCCAACAATCAGGATGCATGGACAACAGGGTTTGCATGCCATTAGTCAACCCTCGCACACAACGAACAAATTGCAGTGCATGATCAACGGACACACTTTCCCATGATAGGAGTGGCACAGTGGAAGCAAAGGCGGTCCACAAAGTGGATAAAACAGGGGATGCCAAAACTTCATCACGAAAAGGACGCAAAGATGGCAACATGTCGGCAGTCGCCCACACATCCCATGGAACCGAAGAGGTAGTAGAATCAGAGCTCCTCGCAATGGAGTGGGGACATACCGGTGGGGGGTGTAGAGGTTCATCCGGGCGGAGTGGCGGTGGAGCGGGGGAAGGAGATGGGTGGGGATTATCGGTGGCATCATGTTTTCCCGGCACAATGGTTTGTTTTCTTCGGCGAGCATGTTTTCTACGTGATTTTTTCCGACGATAAGCACCAGCAGTAGTGATCTCAGGACGACACGAATGCAAGTCAAAACTGTTTGCTGCACCCAGTGCTTCCGGAATGTGCAAGCCTTCTGCATGTTGAATGAGGTCAACCCACGCGCGTGTTTCATGCAATTGACGCTCAAAAGGAACCGGTTCATTAGGTGTTGTTTCCATATCATGGACCCATTACAGCCGAGTTGTGCATCAACAATCGTCACCAATACTTCCCATTCTATCTTTGATACCTCCTTCAGTGGCAATGCACGATGGTGCCATACAACACACTCGAAACAGTGATGTGTGTAATTTGCTTTCGGGCATCAAATTAATCGGTTGTTTGTATGAGCTGTCAGCAGTCATGCTCATCGGTCTGCGACGTGACCTTGAGGTCCAATGTGTGCCTATTGACGGTTTGACATCCAAGTATTCAAAAAAGAAAGTGGATCCAATGTTTCCCTGTCTTGTTGTCATATGGTTCATAGCAGCACGATGTCATGTTGAATTCCTTGCGCCCTAACCACGATTTTATCTCGAAATTGAGTTGTGTGCGATCGTGGATATGGGAGCGCGCGTCTAGCCGCAGACCGCTAGCACGATGCAATTATTTTGCACAGTGTGGAGCCAACAACCATCAAACATGGATTTGCACTCGTTCTAATATTTGGTTGCATAGCATGTTCTTTTTCGTTTTTGCGCGACGAAAAACCAGTTCGACGTTTCGCATACTCGCATCAAAATGGAACCTCGAAGCACAGGAGGCAGCTTGTAATCGTCAACAACTATCACAAATTTTTGATTGGTTATGGTATCTTGTGAAAATCTCATGGAAAAATTATCCGCTAGTCCACTTTTGACCACTTTTGAGGGTTCAACTATGTGCGCACGAACGACCCAAAGGTGCCGCGCGCCCGCATCCACGATTCATGCCAAGAAGCCCGTACCAACATAGCCATGCCATGTTCCATGTAGCTTTGTTGCCCAGTTTGGTTAATGTAAGTCAATGTAAGAGAAGGCATTGTACCATGGCATATGTGCACGCATACTAATATAGCTTGAACTTCGTTCCGCAGTTGGTGACCATGGAAGGACTAACTAGAGAGCAAGTCGAGATATGTGCCCGTGGGGTAAGGCAAATTAGCCTTGCATGCAACCCCCAAAGTCATGAAGTTAGCGGTTGGGGCTTCGTCACGGTGACTTCATGAACGGGCTCCCCAACTCTCACACCCGGTCCGTGTTGTCGTTCATTTGAGTAAACCTCTACGAACGTCTTTGTTCCCGAGCCGCAAAAGGAACATCGTAAAATTGAACCACATCGTACAATTGAAGCGCCACGCATACAAGGCCGTGTAGACTGCCGCCATGAGCACTCACACATGGGCTACAACTTGGGGGTGAGGGAATACTATTCCCAATGGAACACATAGCTCAGAACACATGACCTATGGATAGTACAACCCGAGATGGACCCAGCCACACAGCCATTTCGCAAGCGCTACAAGCCACGAGCCAAGGAGACACAAGCAAGGTCTCCTGAACGACACACGAAACACACCGCACCGGACGCACACTAGACAGCTACTAAGCCTCTTCAACAAGGCATCCAAAGGACCCGCACGTATGACTCGCTAAACACGCCATGCTACCTTGGTGGGTGTTGGGCCACACCACCCCGATGGCTCCAAGCAGTGCGGCACGTGTTTGAGTCAATGTAAGAGAAGGCATTGTACCATGGCATATGTGCACGCATACTAATATAGCTTGAACTTCGTTCCGCAGTTGGTGACCATGGAAGGACTAACTAGAGAGCAAGTCGAGATATGTGCCCGTGGGGTAAGGCAAATTAGCCTTGCATGCAACCCCCAAAGTCATGAAGTTAGCGGTTGGGGCTTCGTCACGGTGACTTCATGAACGGGCTCCCCAACTCTCACACCCGGTCCGTGTTGTCGTTCATTTGAGTAAACCTCTGTTACGGAACACCATCTTTGTGTATATCCTCTATGGGTGATGGACACAAAAACGCACGTCGCATGTATTTCTACAGCTATGCAGCACATCGTACAACGCAACTGAAATCGCCTTCATGTCACGTTGAATTCAACATGACATCGTGCTACCATGCACCATATGGGTGGGTACGATGATGACTCTTTCGTTGTATGCGTGTGTTTATGATTCAACCGATTTGACTGGAGTCATGGCGTCTGTCCAAGGGGGCTTAGGGCCAAAGGTCCACCGAAGCGCACTCTACATACTACCACAGGAGCCCTAGCCCCAACGTCACCAAGTTTGTATGCTAGAAAATGGGCGTGCATGTGCCGGAGGGGGCAGGCACACAATGAAGCTCAACGACTCAACTCAACAATGCGCTTGATCCACAACAAAATTGTTGATGCACCACAACGTTCTTGATGCACAAAAGTAGTATTTCAAGGTGGGCAAGTTCTTGATCCACGACAAAGCAAAATCTAAACCAGTTCTTCATCTAGGACAGAGTTGCACCACAAACTTCTTGATCCAAGAAACATACCGAGGCAAGTTTTTTATCCATGACAAAGTTCTTGATCCACAACAAAGTTCTTGATCCACAACAAAGTTGTTGATGCTACATTTGTGATGAGTTGCCCTCGCCTTGTACTTGAGCTAAACAACACAATTTGCAACAAACTCCTTGATCCGAGAGAGCAAATCCAACCAATTTCATGGAAATATTGGACAAGGGCAATCAAGTTACACCCTGATGTGACGATGTCATCGTCAGGCCCATGTGCAGGGTCTGTTTCGCTGACGTTTTGGTGTGCACAAGCTCCATCACTTGCAGAAAGACGTGTGTCTTGTGTTTTCAATTTTGTTTGCCCACGCTTTGTCGTGCGCTCCGAGAAGGTCAAGACCATAGCACGTGTCGACGCATTAGCAGTGTACGGTACTAATTCTTTCTTATGTCCCTTTAACTTTATGCACACGTTTTTGCACATTTCTTAATGTCCAGTTTTTTTCGAAAGGTCCTTGTGGCACTTATCTTTGTGTCGTGCACGTCCGCCTGACGACGGTTGTGCGTGTTGCATTCGGGTGCTTTGTGCTCACATGTTGTCAGGCAAAGGATGGATCATTTCACCTCCATTTTTCCACCACCCCCCATGGTTCAAGCCAGGAATAGA
Source organism: Eutreptiella sp. 'Long Island Sound 2002' (assembly GCA_964036045.1). Lineage (NCBI taxonomy): Eukaryota > Euglenozoa > Euglenophyceae > Eutreptiales > Eutreptiaceae > Eutreptiella > Eutreptiella sp. 'Long Island Sound 2002'. The sequence continues at coordinate 34,890,702 of OZ038392.1, forward strand.
GAGTGTGCATGCTAGACCTGGTTTGTCCGTAGATATTGTTTGCATCGCGTAGTTTCGTAGGGCCATGCCTTTTGGAGAAGTTTTGCTTGTCCGGGGTCACGACCTCCAATAACCATCTTGCCCCGTTGCTTGGTGTAAAGTGTCAAGGAATCAAAGTCCGGGCAGAGAGACACATTCACAAAAGCCCATCTAGTGCCTGGACGACACATCACAGAAGAGAAATGCATGCACCATGGACCATGGGGATATTGTGCGGGAAATGGACGACGAACGAATGAAATAATCAATGCCTCCACATCCATGTCACTATCAGCCCCACGATTTGTTTGAAGTGCAAGAATGGATGGCACAATAGAGGCAGCACCTCTTCTTGCGGATGAGTCAAGTGCCGGTAGTATGTCTGCCCGAAGTCATTGGCAACACTTTTGGAATGTCCATTTTTGCGCGGCTAAGATGCATTTGTGAATGGTTGTTGCTTGATGCCCTACTTGTTGTACGTGAAAAGTTTCTTGTGCGTGCGCCGCCTTCGACTGACTAACAACTACACATGCCCTCCACCCAATCCACTACACATAGCCTTGATGATCAAGACCTTTTTGATATTTGTAACCCTCTACCAACCCGACAACTTGATATAGTGTATTGTTGGTGCTCGATGGTTTTAATGTGTGATTGAATGTCTGTCTACTAACGTGGACATTTGCTATGTTGAGCGAGTCTTTGGAACAGCGAAAGGTGTGAGGTTAGAATTAGCATGAGTTATGCATGGGGCTGTGGTAAACAATGATTCGTTCTGAAGATTTGTGGCCGACGATCCCACTGTGTCTTTCACGCTGGTTTCAGCCTAATGCATTTGTGAGCAGCTGTTCTTGTGCACCGTTTCTCGCCGTGCTTGCCAAGTGGGAGTATTCCGCTCCCAAAACATCCCAAAAACGTTATCAAAGGTGTGGGTGGTAGCCCCCCGAACGCTTTCCCAACCATTTGGATGCTTCAAAACAAGAAATGACCATTTGCAACAAGTTCAGCCCTTCCTATGGCTCGCTAGCAATTGGCAGCAATTTTTAGGCAACCTCCAAAAACCTACAAGCCAACTGGGCAAACCAGTCAGTTTGGCCGCTTCTTGCCTTGTGCTAACCTTTTGGAAAATGTCCAAACTTTTATTGAAAATGTAGAAACCAGTTGAAAAGAAGGACACTCGGCACCTATTTGAATGAGACAATATGCGAAGGCGTGCCTCTGGTTCCACAAACTCATGGTGGAAGGCTCTTTTAAATACGTTCTTCCTTCTGGAGGCTCCGCATATCTTTGATTTCAATCATGTGTACTTTTTGTGCATTTTTGTACTATGGATTTATAGCAAATGGGGCAAGGAGTGAGCACAATGCAACAATTGCTAGACAACCAGAGACAACGGCTTCAATACTCATTGCTGGAGGTTAGGCATGGAACATTGTGTGTGTGTGGGGGGGGGGTATTTAAAAGTGTTAGATGGAGGCGAGTTTTCAGGACGATAATCGTTAGATGAATCTCGCGGTCCATCTAACATTTATCGGCCTGAAAATTGCTAAAACTGTTAGATGGGGGAAATTATCTCTCAAATTCAAAAAAGCACGCAACACCACCCACAATGTTGTTGAACCATTTGGGCCACCTTTGCAATTTCATTTTCAGTATTCACAAAACTTGCGAACTCGGAGGTTAGTTTGGCCGATGCAGCCAAATATTTGGGTGTTGCCCAAAAAACGTTGGCGGTGTACCATCGTGCTGCCCTTGATATTCTTATCAAGGCTGCAAACTCAATGAAGATGAGACTGTGTCATCTAACGCCAAGGGGCCTGGCCTCTTGGACGGAGACTTCCTTTTGGAAGGAACTTCCCTCGGCATTGCCGAAAACAATGCCGAGGTTGTGGCTGCAATTGCTCCTTTTGCTGAAGAAGTTCGTAATTCACAGTCCTCGTTGTGTGAATCGTTGGGATCTTTGCGTGAGTATGTGCTTGTGGGGGTGGAATCGCCGAGCAAAGATGTGCATGCTTGACCTGCTTCTATTCACTCATCCTTGGGATTTTTGAGTGGTGTGTCTGTAGATCTCCTTGAGGAGGAGAACTCCGCAGAGTCTTTGAATGAGGATGATAGTGAGTGGGATTATGACAAACGGCCTCTCACGCAGCCCTCCCTCAAGCGTTCCCTCCAGGATGCCCGTGAAATTTATAGGACCGCGACTTGGGAGGCCCCACCGGCACCCGAGGGAGCCGCAGTCAATCAGGATTTCTCCAATGTACCACAACCATTCAAGCGAATGCGTCACCCACGGTATCCTCCAAGGCATGTGCCACGGGAGCATACGTGCTCCAAGTGTTCGTGCGAGATTTTTGTTTGGCGACCCTTGCGTGGTGGTGCCCGCATTCAGTGCAAAGTGTGCAATGCACCTTACCATGAGTCTTGCTTTTATGCTACCTCGTCCACTTCTACCATGAAAGTGGACGATGGTGTGGGTCCTTGTTGTTGCGAGGAATTTGACTATTGACCATCCATTTTGCTTGGCAACCATGTCATTATGGGAACGCCACACATTCCATTTCAGCTGAAAGACACCGGTACCCATCACCACAAGTACAGTGATCACGCAGTTCATACTCAAAGCTAGTAACGCATTTGCCCATGTCTTGTTGCCCGTGCTTGCTCCCTGCCGTTTCCTCCCCTTGTTTGCAACCTTACACTCAGGGCTTGCCACAATGAGCTAGGCGCTAGATGCCGCTGATGCCGCTTCGCTCCTGGGGGGCCGAGTTTTCAGGCCGATAAATGTTAGATGGGAACGATTATGTAATAAAATTGGTTCGAAACCGTTACCGCTTCCTCCATAGTGGGGGGGGGGGGGGTCATCCCCTTCCACAACCTCTAGCAGTGGCGAGAGCTAGTCCAAACGATACAAATTAGCGGTGGCATTATCCAGCATGTCATTGCACTAAATTGTCATTGCACTAACTTGCTCCCAGTTAGTTTGAGGGCATGAGGGTCCACTTTTTGGCATGACAAAGTGCAATATCTTTGCGTGAACTGATTCATCTTCGCTTCAGAAGCTGCCGACACTACCGCGACGGCCTCCCATGTTCATGGTGTGGCCAACGCCCGAAACCGCATTGTTGGGCCGTGCGAGCCAAGCAAGTTCCTTTTCCTCGGCCTCCACACCCTGGGCCTTAGCCTGAGCTTTCTGGTTGCATTCCACCGCCCTGGACCATTAGCGCTCCGCACGTTTCTATTGCTCGCTGCCGGGTCCTTGTATTGGCTCCGGCATGCATTCGGCCTCATGGTTTTGGTTCGCAGGTGTGTTGTTTACGGTGTGTTGGTTAGCATTCACGGCTTGTGGCTGAGCCGATTTGGCGATCATGGTACGAGGCAATAGCATATTATACAGGAAACGCTATCGGGTAGCGTTTCACTATATCCGCTATCGAAGTCTCACAATTTCTTTGCAAAGAAATGCTATCGCCAACCCTCCATGGCAAAACCCGCATTCCCAACACATTGACATCAAGAGGGGTAAAGAAGTCAAGTCAAGTCAAGTCAAGTTGAGTTGCGAAACGTCACTGTTTGTCGTGGCACCCCGCACATTCGGAGGCGGAATGGCTACCACATGGCTCCTACCTCTTAGCCATAAATAGGGAAGAACTACGGCGTCATGGTGCAGCTTTCACAAATCCATGACCCATGACGAGGCACTCGAGTCAACTTGGCACACCGAAGGTGGTAGGTTGCACGGCATGCATCACATGACACCGGTTGAAGAGCAATAGTGTCACGTTTCCTAGGGATCGGCTCATCACACATATAGCATACACTTGGTTCCACCTTGGGTCTACATGGGGCCTTTTTAGGCTTCTTTGCTGCTGTGAAGGGGTTAGGCATGTCTTCAAATACCTGATTGTGTGCTGCACCTTCCTCACTAGGTGGGGCGGCAAAAGCTGCATCACGATATTCATTGATACCTTCTGCAAGTGAGGCAAACACATCCCCCTTCTCAGACAATTGAGTCGGAGGAAACTCTTCATACACATTTGCTTCATCTCCGAAGGAAAGCTTAGAGGAAACCATAGAAGCATTCAACACATCGCAAGAATGTGAGCTCAGCAAATCATCATCAGAGATAGTATAAATACTTACTTGACGATTGTCCATCTCTTGGGGAGACTCAAGTTTCACTTTCATTGGTGAAGGGTTCTGTGGTGGTTTTGGGCAAGGTTCGGCTTTTATCTCTGGTTTGGGGAGGGTTTAGCCGAGACTTCTTGGAACTCCATGGCTACATTGAGGGCTAATAACTCCGTTCTCTTGGTGTTCTTGGGTTTTCCGATTTGATCCTCATGATCCGAGTCATCCTCAAACATGTTGCTATTGATAGGTTCCTTGGTGTCTTCTTTCTTATCTTTGCATTCTTGAAGTACACCAATGAATTGCTCTACACGGGGTGGCGTGGGCAATTGTGCCTCAGAAACCTTGGAATCTTTCTTGGACATTGTTGTGCTACTCTAGTAAACACGGAGGGAACAAAATGCACACTAACATTTCTTTGCGAAGAAATGCTATCGCCTAACATTTCTTTGCGAAGAAATGCTACCCCCTAGTGTTTCTTTGCAAAGAAATGCTATCGCCAGGAGGGTCGGCGATAGCATTTCTTTGCAAAGAAATTGTGAGACCGATAGCGGATATAAGGCACAAGAAGGGGGCAGGTTCGTGTGTGTAGCCCTCTCCATCTTGGACCCTATGGTGGCTGTCTGAAGCTGGCGGCACCTGCTGGCCTCTCACCACATCCTTTCCTTGAACCCTTTCCCTCCATAGATGGCAGTCCCCATCAGCCTCTCACCACCTCGTGCCCTTTGCTCTCCCCGTCTGGCCAATGCTTACCTCCCTACACACCCTTTCTTTCCCTCGGTACGTTGTGCCAACGGAGCTCCCGGGTTGTCCCTGTTTCACCGTTCTGCTTGGGGTGGGGGGCTTTTGGCATTGGAGGGCTTTTGGCAGGAATGCGTAATAGATGCGTAAGGTAATGTGGGCTTTGGGGTGGCAGAACTGGTTTAATTGGTTGGTGTCTAGACTGTATGTCACATTTCAATTTATGAATCTGAGATAATGGGTTAGCTGAGTTGGTCTGCACCCTGTTGCAGGGTACCTCGTTCAGTCCCTTTTTGATACATAATCTTTTGGTCTTCATTGCTCAACTCATTTCGGTTCACAGGTATGACGCACCTTGGGGTGCCGGAGGGTAGGGCAAAATATGATTGCCCCCCCTGCCCCCCACCCCCCAAAGGCGTGGTGCGGGGGGGGGGGGTTGAGTGGTGGATCGGTGAGTTGGTGTATGGCCGAATCGACGAAATACCCCTGGGGTGGAGGGTCACTAAGCAACAGCCTGACAAGGAGCCCGGTATGGCACAGTACATGCGGCGAAAGATGACGCCCCGGTTAGCCTTTCTTTGTGGGTATGATTGAGGAATGCATTTCTACAGCGCCCTTGGTGGATGGGAACCAACGAATTGAAACAAAAAGCAGGCCAGCTTCCTTCTCTTTGTCCCGGCCATTTGCTCTAGTTCCTCAGGTTTTAGGGTTGCCGCGGCCAATGCCTTATTCTGACGACGTCGTTGTCTGCTTCCTTGTGTCGTTCTCCTTTCATGCTGCTTGTATTTGCACGTGAGCTCCTTATTGTCGCGCAAAATGTCTTTATCAATGCCCCTGCTGCACCCCGCTATGCGCCTGTTGCTTTCTGCTATTCCCATGCCTCTTTGCACTACGCCCTGATGCATCTTGCTAAGTGGCTGCTGCATCCAACTGTGCGCCTGCTGCATTGCTGCAACTTATTCTGTAGATCTATAGCATGGGACGAGGCCATCGGCGTGGGCTGCTTCCTGCTATTCTTGCACCCGGGCTACGTATGGCTGGGCCTAAGGCAGTCCCCGGAGGCTGCTGTCGGAGCGTGGCTCGGACTTGGGCTGGTGCTCGTAGGCTCGTGGCTGAATACGTGGTCAGAGCTTGACCGACACCTGTGGAAACTGCGGCCTGAGCACCGGGGCCAGGGCTACACCGGCGGTCTGTGGCAGTACGCTGTGCATATCAATTACTTTGGGGATGTGGTGCTGTTCTCCGGCTGGACCCTCCTTACAGCAACCTGGTGTGTGCTGCGTACTTGCAGTGTACGCCTGCAAGCCCCTGCTGTGCAATGGCTGTTCGGATGCGCCCCAGAGTCGTCTGGGCTGCAGTTGGGACTTTCCCCCTCGCCATGCTCTGCTCTGAATATCGCTGTTGGCTCACTCTCCCGCAGGTGCACTGCGCTTGAGGCGGCCCTATCGCGGTTTGGCCTCAGAACACGCGCAGTGTGCTCACGTGGGTTGGACGACATTTTTGCAAGGCGGCATGTGACGTCAGCATGTCAAGAACGGATGTCACATTGGAGTATCCTTGACGGCAGCAGCAGCGGCAGTCACTAGCAATCCACTCACACAAAGCCCAAACATTCCAATGCACCCACTGACCACTCACCTTTGGATTGAGATTCAGGCCAAATATCTCCCCTCTGCACACCAGTGTCTACTCAAATCGTGGCAGAGTCCCTCACTGCTGTCAACTTCTTTGCTTCACTCCTCCTGGATTGGCTTCACCTCCTGGCTCGTTGCTGCCTGCTGCATGTTGTTTTAGCGCGGCCGATGACATGCGATTCCTTCTCAGGTGGATGGGTTGGCTGCCTGTCGCCATGGCATGCAATTTTGCTGGGCCCCAAGGAGCAGAACTCGACGCGTACCTGCGGCAGCGCTACGGAAAGGACTTCGAAGACTACCAGAGCCGGACCAGCAGCCTGATCCCCTTCGTGTATTAGGCTGGCGTGAGATGGCGATGCATGCCGTTTGACCAAGGTCCGGGGGTACGCAGGGCGCACACGTGAGCGCTTCGTTGCATATCATTCAAAGGCTTTGGGCCCCCCGCTCGTTCCATGGTGCTCCCCTTCTGCCACTCGACAGTAAAATCGTCCATTTTGGAAATACGTTATGACCCGTAAGTGCACCCGAAGACAAATGTGTGATGCCGACCGCGCAGTCAAAGGGAAGGAAAACCACAGTGCAGAGTCTCAAATCACGACAGAATACTGCCAAGGCCCATTCAAGTGCAAGGGCACCTGCAAGTGCCAGTGCCGGTCCATGCGCAAACTGCTGAAGCGGTTTTCAGCCTCAACGGCTCAGAAATCGAAATTTCCAAAACTGAGTGTTTTGGTGGCGAGGTACAAGGGTGAAAGACCGTTTGTAGTTGCGAGCATGTGTGCAATGGGCTCGTGTACTTAGTCACCAAAGGATGTTCTGGAGCCCAAGATTGCACAGATCTGCCTGTTGTATATACACTGTGCATGCCTGAAGCTGTTTTTCGTTTGGGACCTGCAAGTTCTCATGGCATGCGTTTTCTTGTTTTGAGCCATTTGGCGATCTGGCGCTATTGCGCTTGCGCGGTACAGGTCACATTCATTTTGTGCAGCCTGCACTCCAAGCCAAATAGACGGAGTTGGGAACAGAGGGACGGAGGGAGGGAGTGAGGGAGGCCACCCACCCTAGCAACAGAGTGAGGGAGTGAGGGAGGGAGCGAGGGAGGGACTTGGAGTTGAAGTTGGGTACATGTGCTGTTTACGGCGCGCTCACCACCTGCCCAAGGACCGTCAATATGGCTGTCATGGACAGGTGAAGCCCCCCCCCCCCTGCCCCCAGTTGTCTGTTGTTTTAATGAGGTCACACCCCCCGCCCCCAGTTTCGCCAGACCAAAATGGAGGTGATTTGTCCCCTGGAATGCAATAGTGCGTATTGGGTAGCAGGTGGCGTGCCCTCACAAGGGGACACGAAATTTTCTCACACAAAACAATAGTACCACACTCCATGTCCCCGTTGTAGCACACCTCACCCCTCCCACCCCAGACAGGCACATGTGGCAAGGTCTACGGTGGGAGTCAGGCCTGCAGTCAAACAGCTGAAGGTGGAGCGCATACGGCGCGTATCACACGCGGCATAAGATGAATATTGTGCATATACAGAACGCATGAAGCACACCAATTATCCCGATGTGCAGCAGATGCGTGCCATACGAGCAGGAGCGCTGGACCAAAATTTGGATATTGCTGGGTTGGCGCTGTGAAGTGGGTACCTTGCGGTGCAACATACCACCGCCCCCCCCCCCCGGCTAAGGAGGGTGCACGTGTGCTTCGGAGGAAACTGCAAAGCCAACATATCTCTCGGGGACGGTGGGGAATATGCCAACTTTGTGGGTTTTGGGGGGTCGGTGCCATTGTTGCCTCATTTGTGCCAACTGAGTGTTCCAGAGGTAGGGGTATGTAGGGTATATTCGGAAAGCCCTTGAAAAGGGCTATTTGAAACACTCAGGTCTGCATGCTGGACTGACAACATGTCTGAGATTTTCGTCCGTTTTGGACGATGCTTGTGTTGTTTGCTGCCTCTTTTTGTCAACAGGCAGCTGCCATGTCTTCATACAAATTCACGCCACGGGCTGTTACTTCCCCAGACGCACCACAAAAAGCCTTTGACGCGCAAAAGGGCTCGCTCTGGGCGTGTAAAGTGGGTGCAGGTGTCTCGGGATGAGCCCGGCAGGAGGGCAAAAAAGCCCCGTACCTCCCGCTCACAGCCACCCGCATGCTCCCACAAGGAGCATGCCATTCTGACGACCGCATTTCTTGGTGCGTGTTCATCAAAGGTCATTCATATAATCTTTGTGATGCAGCGGCACGGGCGATGGACCGTGCTCTGCAAAATGTTGACTACTATTATGGCCTGACTGACATGTCCAGCCTCACAATCCAGCACGTTGTGCGGAACAAGCAACGCTTCGTCAGGAAACTGAGAATCCTGCACCGTCCAATGTGTTGTGCTACGCTGAAAAATGGCAATCCCCCCCCTCCCCCAACCCATACATTTCTGAAATGGCCTTTTCTGGCAGATTTCAAAAAGTATACACATCCCCCCCCCCCCAGGTGACGACATGTTTGCACATGGAAGCAAAAGTTGTAGAAATTGCCGAAAAGTGCTAAAACCCAGAAAGTTGGCATATTATGAATGTCCCCGAGAGATATGCATGTCTGACGCCGAAATCAACTCCCACAAATCGGTTGAGACTGTGCAGATTCCCTCCCACCAGTGCAATTCCGACTGGTCTGTTAGGGCTCCACGCATCCACCCATCCATTCCAGAACAAGAGGTGCAGTCATCTGACAGCACTGAGCGCTGCTGCAAGCCTGGATGATACATGGGTCAGGCCCACTGACTATCAATGACGTGTGTAAATTTGATGTATTTTGCGCCTGCACTTCCCAGCGCATACGTTGGATTGTGGGACGCAGGGTTTTGTTCGTCAGCTAATTCACGCTCTGTGGACGGCAGACAGTGGTCAGGTGATGGTGGTTGGTGGCTGATTACAAAGATTGGCGGGCTGCGGTTGAATAACAGCTCGTTGCGGATAAAAACTAGAGGTGTACTGTGCACCAAGTGAATGCGATATGCAGTGAAGAGGCGCATCAGACTACTGCAATATACTGAATGTTTTCTATTTCGTAATGGAAGTGAGAAATTGCCCTTGGCAGTTTACACCCCTGCCTTTTGCGAATTGTAGAATTGCTCAAAATGCACATGCACTTTGCAGACAGGTAAGACATGGATGTAAGTGCACAGTGCGTGACACACAGCACAACAGACTGCTCATGTGAGTAATTCGACGTTGGTAGATTTACTAAGTGCTACCCGCTGGTTCTATTGTGCGTCCGTCTTGTGGTGATGCCCTTGCACTTGTGTCCCGTAGCTCTGCTACGAAGCAGGTCCAAACAGAGATGATTCAGGGATGTTCTGCATGATACCCCACCCCCGGATAACAACACCCCCAGTCCTGTTTTTGACCATTGGTACTGTGGTGGTATATCCAAATCGTTGAGGGGTTTTTTTGCCCCTCAAAGGGGGCATGGGTTATCCATCCCCCTTTAGGGGTGGGGGATGGGGGGCTGCATTTGGTGCCCCATACACCGGAAATGGTGATGACGAATGGATAGAAGATGTGAAGCCGACATGGTGGCACTAAATGGCCAGGAGAGGCAAATTTTCTCAATAGTACACACATAGTGGCTACAGCCAAAGCTCATTAGAAAGACTCACTAAGTGCCACAATAGGACATACCAAAGGAGTGCATGCACAACGGAATGACGAGCAGAGACATTCCCACAAATGCTACACATGCTTGTCACAGGTGCAAAGGAAAGCCAGTTTCTCCAGGCTGGGCTTATCCACACTGGCATCGCACATCACATAGGCACATGCTCTTTTTGGAACAAGCACAACAGGTGCTCAGTAGTCTTTTCTCCCCAACCACAACCTTACCAAGTTGATTGTAATGTTGGGAGGGGTTAAGGGAGGCGGGAGAACTATGTACAAGTCTGGTTTTGGTAGCGAAGTTGGTGTCTGGACATGTCAAGAGGAACAAACCTGAATCGTTTTTAGGGTGCTCCAAGGCGTGGTATTAGGAGCTTTCAGCTTTAAGAGAAAGAGATACAAAGGGTCAGATCCATTTAAGCTACATGCACCACACCTCATGATTGGATGTCACAGAGCACACAACGAAATCGCTTTATTTGCATCCAATTTCACTTGTGATTGACCTTTTGAGACAGGAATCACACTGCACAAACAGAGTTACGGCTTTTGTTGCTCTTTCATGGTGTGATACAACACCCACAACATTTGCCACTCATAATACAACCCTCTTATCTTGGGACCTGAATCTCATATGTTTTGATGTATAATTGCTGCACTAGGCCATCCATGGACGCATTATCTTGGGCATAATGTTCAATTTCTTTATGGTGTCGTTTCTGGGCCCCCAAGTTGAGCATGTTGCTCCCTCAAAGCAGGAGGCACATGCCAGAAACACACCTAACGCCAAAGAGAGCAATTTGGTGGACCCACCGTGCATAACTGGGAATGCACGCAAAGCGTGCTTCGACAACTCGAGACACATCGTGGAACAACCTTGGCATCAAACCATCTTCCATCCCGTGCATTGATTGCAACCAGAATGGCAGCCGACGTTTTGGATTTGGGGCTCATATTTGAGAGGGCCTTGGAGAAGTGTAATGACGAGGCCCTCTTTTCCACCGCCAAAAAGTGTAAGGAGTGACGTAATTGTTTTGGTGGCGGTGGGGCGTGGGAGGTGGCTGTTGAGGGTTGTGATGACAAATTATGAATTGCAGAATTCCCCACTTTTATTGTAAGCTGGTTGCTCCCTTGCCTCATGGTGTGCTTTGGATGATGAACATATTGAATTGGACCAAAAGAATTTCTTTGCCGAGATAAGGCTTGCACATCACGTGGTTTCTTGAAGTTCTGGGCCACTGTGGTAGCAACCAAATCCCACCCTTTGTGGTTGTGCCTAACAGGCTTGCGCTTTCTGCCCTTGTTGCGGCGAGATTTTCGCTTGATTCGCCTGGTGAGCCTACGGCCCCTGTGACCCTTGCTGCCCATATTGGAGCCATAGTGTGAGAGACATCCTGTTTTCCAACGAGATGCATCCGGATGCTACCCGAGGATATGAAAGTACGCAGTGCTCCAGCAATATTCAGTGCAAAAAAAAGCATGCTTAGCATCAGCACTTGAAGGACAAGACAATACAATTCCAACAGCAAATACGTTCTTGACATCTGAGGACAGTAGTTTGGAAGAGTTGTTGATGTGCAGCAGATTTCTCTAGTGATTCCTCATCTAGATCTTCAAGTGGTGACGATTCCACTAGTTACAGTTTTGGTTCCGGCGGAGACAGTGATGCGTCCAAACTTGCAGAAATTTTGGCAAAATGTGTCAATAACAAGCAAGACAAAGCATGCAGAAGTGAGCATTGTGCAATGATTCCACACAAAGAGTGCTACGCAGAGCCCTAATACCAGGTTACGGGGTGTGGGGAGGATTTCTTGCATTGACACGAACCATTTTTGGTACACAAATTTTGTAATTTGTATTTCGTTATCGGGAAGGGGTTGGGGGGACCCCCCCCATATCTATCCCTGCTACCCCCCCCCCCCCGCTTTTTTGATATCCTGCGTCAAAATAATATCATGCACGCATGACATTATTTTGTCCACCTAAATGATACCATGCACCCCCAACGTGAGCACCGGAGGGACATGCACTGCACAGATTTGTGGGCTGAGTTGATGACATTGTTTAATTTTTGGAAGAATGATGCCATGGACAGTTGGCTAACCACAGGTTTGGGCTGGGCCTTTGCTTTAGTTTTGGCGGCAGTGCATCACCGACCGGCACGGCAGGGGGTGCAGTACTTCATCATGGTCCTGTATTCCAGCCACACAAGTTGGATTCCATTTGAAATGCACTGGTTGCCATGAGAGTTTCCAAAATACTGTGCAACAGACACGTGTCAGAATAATATCAAACAGACCAGAATAATATCATGCACAAAATGATATAACGCGTCAAAATGATATCACGCGCGTGATATTAATTGCGGGGGGGGTTTACATCTTCCAAGGACCTCTCCTTCTTCCACCAACTTCCTCTTCTTCCCTCAACCTCTTATCTTCCTCCTCTTCTCTTGACCTCCCATGCCATTGCGTGTTGGGGTGCTCATCTTCCATATTTCCAAGGCCTCCCCCTACATTTAGATCCTCTTCCATAGATCGCTTTCCTCCACATGACATTTAGGGAGTGGAAGTGGCTATGGGTGGCTGTTTTTTTACAAAGCCACTTCTTTAAGCTATTTCCATCCCCTCATCTACTACCCCACCCCAATCGCCAGCCCACAGCCCATCCACCCATCCCCCCCATTTCCTCTGCCCCCCCCCCCCCTCCCCGTTCCCCTGGTCTCCCCCATTCCCCCCCATTTGATCTGGTCCTTCATGGTAGCATCAGGTTACAGCAGGTTACAGCACAGACCAAAACATGCCGCTGTACATACCGGCCAGCACCAGGATTCCTCGTCTGATGTACTTACGATAGTGGAGCACCCCAACCAAGAAGGGGACATGATGACTGTGCAAGAACCACTGGACTAAGGGCTGAAATTGTCTATGGCGGGGACATTCAGTCAATCGATGCTGACCATTGATCCCCCATTTTCCCTGGCTTTTGGCGACCAAACCTTGTTTGGCACTGGCAAACATGGAGGCCTGAGTTGGGCTCCATTGGGATGCCATGAGATTTATGGTCTTTGTATGCATTATTGGTAGCTTGCTGATATGCGATGCATTACTTTGCCTTGATCATCATGGATTCCACAGAGTAGGGATTATTTCATTTGGAAGCAAACTCAAGAATGCAGTTGCCCGGCTGCAGTAATGTTATTTTTATGTTGAATTTGCTTTGCTACTGGCAGTCAGTCACAGGATGAGATGCAATAATTCCTGGCTGCTGTGCCTGCACCTCAGCTCTTGTTCATACCATCTGTCCTCCAATAATCATTTCCGACGTATTACGCCTCCTCACCACTCTCGAGCTGAACAGCAACAATCCTCCTTCACCACAGATGGACGCACTTCACGCTGACGCCTTGTTTCACGTTGCCCGCTTCACGATGGCGCCTTGCATCGCCTACGTGTGCTGCCGCTGGTGGAGGCTGCTCCGGGGTCGGCATGTGGCACTGGTTCATGCTCCTGATCCCAGCACCATTGCTGATATCCCAGTTGAGACAGCTGCCGTAAGACTCTTGAAGCTCAAACCAGGGCAGCTTGCATTCCTCCACAATCTTTCGTGCCTCACTCACTTTACGTTGCATTTGGGTATCTCCTCCATGGGCCCGTTGGAAGGTGCAGACCTCGGAGCTCTCCGCAAGTGCTCGCAGCTGGTATCGCTGTCACTTACATTGCCCAGCAATTCCCTTGGCCCAGCAGGTTTCGCTCAGGTGATGGCCCTTGCCAGGGGTCCCAACCTTCAGCATTTAAGGCTGAATCTGGATCGCAATCAGTTGGGGAATGAAGGTGTGGAGGGACGGCGGGAGAGCAGTCAGTCTTGTTGGGAGGATGCAGGACAGCAGTGCTTGTGCGAACCAGCAAAGTGGAGGCGGTGGATGGTTGGCATTTAAACGATGGCAGGTCGTGGTTGACCAAAGGCGGTTGGCAGTTAACTGACGGCAGCATGGTTAAGGTATGGTGGTCGGTGATTAGCCGACGGTTGGTGAAGCGCAGTGGGCGGTGTTGGAAGGGTGTTGGAGGGCAGATGGAGGATGGCAGAGGAGTCTGCTATTAGTCAAGCAGCATGGTGAGCAACTGGCCTTTGTCCTTCAGTGCCCGGTTGTGACCACCATGTGCACCGGAGAATGGACCCAGGTTTTGACTGGCAAGCGGCTCTATAGATCTTGTCCCGATTTTGTCTTCCTCGAATTCTGGCAGTGGCCTTGATGATGTTGATAACCAACAGTCTGTTGGCCGGCCCTGTGCCCAAACAAGGAGGCGGAGCACGCATGGCAGTGCATGACAAGGGGCACTGGTATTCGGCGGCTGCAGTTGGGTTGCTGGGGAATGCTGGGCACATAGTGCAAATTTTTGTATGTCGGAAAAATACTCAAACCCGAGTTTTGGCTCCTTTCCACAAGTTTTTTGTTTCATACCGGGGGTTTTTTGGCTTCCTATGCATGGGATATGGCATATTTGAATTGTTACCCATTTTTACCCATTTTTACCCATTTTTACCCATTCTCCATCCCCCTTTTCTCCCCACTATGGGGACCCTGAGAAGGCAGGGGTAGTGTAGCCATATTGATCTCTCCCCGCCATGGGGATCCCGAGAAGGCAGGGGAAATGTAACCATATTGATATGTTCATAGGATGGCCGTGGCTGTGGACAATCTTGGGAATGTAGTATGGATATGTGAATTTGTGCCGGGAACGTCGGCGGATGTTATGATTTAGGATCAACGTGGTCCTTTGCGAACACATGGGCAGTTCTTCGATTTTGAAGTAGGTGCACATGATGGCGCCTACAAGGGCTGCTTGCACACTGCGGTATCTTGTATTGGGCGGAAAACTTTAAGTGAAGCCCAACAAGAAGATAAATGTCCATGGCTTCTATCGCGCAAGGGTGGAGCACCTCTTTGCACACTTGTGGCAATGGAGGATTGTCCGCAATGTGTGGACATGCTCTGCAACAGAGCTGCATGGCCATGTGCGTATTTTGCTCCACCTTACTCAATAGTTGTACCTTACAAGACTGAGTGGTTTGTTCATAGGTACATTGGAGTACCAATTTGAAGGCACTTTTGATGTCATCTTGTGGGCTTTGTTGCTTTGCCGTGCTAGCAGACAGGTGGCAGGTGATCTTGGGTAAGTTTCCCAGCAGCCCGGCAGGTGCATGCAGTGCGCACGCAGTGCAACACCATTGCCCTGGCATGCACTACATGCCCAGCTGTAGCCCACCTGGGCTACAGCTGCCCATAATTATGAGAATATCACAATGCATGTGATCTGGCAAAATTGTGATATTTCGACTACATCTGTAAGACTACAGACCAAACCCAGAGAGATGTGGGGTGGTTGAGGCTGTATCAAACTAATGGTTTTAGATTGCCAGTGTTGGGTCGCCAAGATATCTAGCATGCTGATAAAAGCCAACCTATTGCGCCACCACCAAAAACAATCGACCAGAAACAGTTCAAACAGGTTTGTTTGAAGATGAACCCACACCCCAAACTTTTTAAGCTCTTCGTTTTTTGTTCAAAAGAGCATCAGTCCCAAGAATTGGTGGCCGGCAGAGGTGTCGCAGACCTCAAAACACTTGACGTTCCCTCCAGGAGGTCCCTGCATCATGCACTACAAGAGTATATGCTGGATCATGCGACCTTGTGATGCACTAGCTCAAAGCAGGCAATGCACGTCGTCCGAATTCCTGTGCGGTGCAGCTGTGTTTGGGCATTTGTGCCAGGTTCAGCCTATCCACTTGCTACTTGATGAAACCCAGCTCCCACCATTATGACCCAGGTGCCGTTGTGCAATACTGGGGATCCAGGAACAGCCAGTTGGATGTTTGCTACAAGCACGGTGAGCTTGATCTGCGATTTCCTTGATGGAATCTGCTGAGTCTGTGGTGCTGGTGCAGCTGGTTAATTGATAATGAAGCCCTATGTTTTGGGGCCTGATTTCCTTGATTTAACATTTCTGGCGGGCAGTGTGCTATTTGCATAATTTTCTACCGTTTTCAACTTCGACATGGTCTGCAGGCCTTGATCACTTCGGGGAGCTCTCGCACGCACACCAGCTCCAGACCCTCCACCTCAGCTTTGCCGGCAATGGCCTCTCAGTCCCATGCCTTCGTCCTCTACTCTCTGCGATCCGCTCGCTGGAATTTCTCAAAGCTCTGGTTCTTGTCGCCAACGACAACCTCCTGGGGCCCTCCCTTGCCCCCCTCACAGACCTTCGTCAGGCTCCACGCCTGCACACTGTGACCCTTGGCCTCACCTGCTGCAGTTTGGATGCCGCTGCAGTATGTGCCATCGCTGCACTGGGCCGTTGCAGGAGCCTGCATCGTCTCGCGTTGCACATGGAGGTATGCTCTATGGTACTGGACGTCTGCCGGTGGCCATGTTCATGCCGATTCCAGGCAGCAGGGTAGCTCGCCTTCTGGGGTGGGGTATCGCTCTGGCGCGGTTTTTGATCGCTCCCGTTTTTTCCGGCTTTGAGAACTACGCGGGCTTGTCGCTTGGCCGACGGCGGCTGGTGCCCAACGTCGGTAAGCGGCTGACGGCAGTAGATGGACTATGGATTGTGGCGGGGGACGATAGCACTTTGAAGTGCCTCATTCTGCCCCCCCTCCCCCCCAACGACCCTTAGCCGGGCATCACAACCCACAAAACAGCCGTCAATCGGCATCGGACTCTACCGATTCGCCGCAAATTCCCCCAACTGCTGCCTGTTGCCGTCGAACTGCCGTCCCATCCAGTCGTCGGCCTCAGGCTGTCCTGAAATAGCGTGTTCAATGGACATTCCGAATCCATAGTGTTCCTCTTAGGCGCTGGAGGGGGGGGTCCCTAGGTCAATGGGCTGGGGTCTGCCGGCGGAAGAGAGACACGCAATGCAGGGCCCAGGCCGAATTACCAAAAACGAAGGAGCACGTCACTCTGTCCCTCTCCCACTTATGTCGACGTACGTCCCCCCCGCACTGATATGCGCACGCCACGCACGGCCGTGTCTGCCGCACGTGCAGGGCAACGACCTCGGGCCCCACGGTGCGCGGGTCCTCTCGCAGCTGCAGGAGGCGCCCAGCCTCAGATTCCTGGAGCTGAGGCTGGACCGGAATGCGCTCGGGGACGAGGGAGTCGCGGCGGTTGCGCAGCTGGGCTGCGGCCGCAGCCTCCAGGCCCTCGTCCTGAGCCTGGGCGACAACGACGTGACGACGGTCGGGGCGCAGGCACTGGCCGCATTACTGGGGAAGGCCCCCGAATTGACTCGACTGGATCTGGCCCTGCCCTCAAACCGTTTGGGGCCACTGGGGGCCCAGAAACTCACAGCGCTCTGTCGTCAGCCGCGGCTTAGAGGTGTGGCCACGCGACTGGGGGCCCGGGGGGGGGGGGGTCAACCTCATAAGCGTACCCCCCCTCCCTCCACTGTCTGGGAATGACTGCATGTGAAGCCTGCCAGTGCCAGCAGGGGAGTGGACATCACGGTGGCAGCAGGTTGCAATGATGAGCAGTGGGACAGACACTTACTCTCACCCACAACACTGCGCTCATATGGGGTGCCTTTCTGTGCAGTGCGCCAAATGCGAAGTTTTTGTACTGCCCGAAATACCAGGACATTTTCAAGCCTCTGCTCCGGGTGTACACCAGTGCCATGGGTGATGGGCAGAGGCCTTGCAGATGACAAGGATGCCAATGAATTGTGTTTAGGGACACTGTTTGTGCCCTCGCGAGGTCATGGGCCTCGTGGGTGTACAATGCGGGTTACAGCAACACATGCACATGAAGTGCGCACACAGTGTAAAGTTTTGCCCTCTTCGCCATCCCTCCACTTGCCCCCACCCCCACCTCTCATCCGCAACTGAACTCGGTCCGCAAGCAGGTCACACAACAAGCCCAGTGCAGGGCGCCAAGTGTGCTGCGCTCCACCAACCAGCCTTTGTGCCATTTCCCACAAGAAGTCTGTTGGGCGGGGGGATGGAGGGCTCCGGAAGCAGCTCTTTGCCGTGGACCAATGCAACTCCCATTGTTGCCCCCGGTGGTGTGCCTTGAGGCCGGTGGCTTGTTTTTCACCATTTTTTCACCCGGAAGAACTCCGTTGACAATCGGCAAAAAAGCTTTTGGCCACCGACGCAAGCAGACTTCCCCTTCCAGAGCCCCCTTCTCAGAGGGTGTGGGGGGGGGTGCAAAGAGACTCTTGTGGAAAGTGGCCCTCTGCGCCCCCACATTTGAAATTTCACCCACCCACTGACGGCAGCGTTTGTTTGGGGACAAGGCTGTGCGTGTGGCTGTGAGTCTGGCGCCTCTGAAACGAACCGTTTGTGTTTTCAATGGAGGTAATTTTGTGCCACAATTGGGTCTTTACCCTTTCTTCAATGTTTGGTGTGTCAAAGACTCAGCTATTTTTGGGAGACTGCTTGCGAAAAGAACACGCTCATGTCCCTTTGGGGAGCTGCCATTGCATACAATGACCAAAGCCGCAGTCAAAGATTTCAAAGAGGGCTTGGAACCTCTACCCCCAGGTGGCAGTCTGGGCAAGTCATTGGTATTTCCATTTCTTCCGCATTTTTTTCATTCCGCATTTTTTTTGCATTTGTGGGCATACTTGCGACTCTGATTTGATCGCATTCATCCTGCGGGGGCCGTGAGTAGCTAAGTTCTGTCACTGGGATCTAGTGCAGCGGCCCTGGGCACGCTTATGAGACACAACGCTCATGACACACAACGTCCAAACCAGCAGTGGTCACTGCGCACAACCAACTAGGGGCTGGACCCGCACAAGTCCCCAGCTCCGAGGCGCTGGGCCTCCCTGCCACAAGGGTGGCGTCACGGCTGTGGCTAGCCCACCGCATGTGGGGCAGGCACCATCGGAAACACAGAACCCTTGCATGGGGGGACGGGGGCATGGGGCAAGGCCGGGGGCATGGGGCAAGGCCAGGGGCACACGGGCATCGGCGCACGAGGGAAGGGGCAACATAGCAAGGCAGGACACAGGCGCCACACCATGAGAGACAGAACGACAACAATGGACAGGGAAGGAGCGTGTGAGCATGTGAATGTGAGGCAACAGGGAAGGAGCGTGTGAGCATGTGAATGTGAGGCAACGACTACACAAGGCACGGTCAGCCAATCCCGTTGCTACCGGATGCCAGGGCAACACCTGCTCAACGGGTTGTTTGCACGACACGGCAGCCGTGAGGGGAAGGGGACGACAAGGGTGCCCCACACCAACATCAGCAACCCACCTACATGTGCCCAAGTCCCCCCCAACCCACCCAGGGTACCTCCCACCCTACCCAGTGTGCCCCTTACGCGTTTCACAAGGCAGCATTCTTCACACACCGGGGAACAATGCTGCCTTCAAAATCAAGAGTGGGACCCACACAGGTATCCGGCCATGGAACCCACCGTGATAGCCGGGGCTGTTGTCGGGAGGTGCGCGCAACACCCGCAAAAACCATGAAGGTGCGCAATGCCCACGTGCACCATAGGGAGAGAATTTTTTCCCGGCACATGGTATGGAGTACTTTTGTTCATCCTCCTTATGTGTGTATACTCCAAATGCTCAGCTCGCATTGGGGATTTCATAGTGCATAGTATGCTTAGTTGGAACCACTTTGATCTATCTCCACTATGGGCACCCCCAAGAAGGTAGGGGTGATTTAGCCATACTCATCTCCCCCCACTTGTCACCGGGCCGCGACACTGTCAAACCCAACGAAGCGTCTTGCAGCTGATGCTATAGATTGCAATGTGAACTACTTCGCTATGTTGTTCCATCAAACCGTGTATCGCGAACCCCATGCTATGCGCCTCACCCCATGACCGCCTCAAGACACCCCCCCCCCCCTTGAGGTTTCTAGTACCCATTGCCGGACCGGAAATACCCAAGCCGATGGTACCCTATCTATTTGGATCAGAGTGGGGCGTGAGTTCGGCTACCTGGGCCGCATACCCAACTGTTTAGAGGTGCTTGATCCCCACCCCCCATTCATACCCCCTGGAACCCCCGGGCCTCCCCGGTAGCACTCCCCCCGCCCCCCCCCCCCTTGCAACAACAACAACCCCCCCCCCAAAATTTTTCGCACCCAGTTGGGTGTCAAGATTCGAACAGGCCGCCCCCCTTGCACACATGGCAACGTGGCGAGGCAGGTGGTTGATGGGCAGGACAACACGCGGAGGGGTGGAACAATTGTGCCTCACACACACAGAAACACGGAGAGACATGTGGTGGACCCGACGAACGCAGAGGGGAGTGGGCAGCAAAAACCATAACACGACCCCTGCAGCAACCAGCAGAACCCCAGTACGCCAACTACTGGATTCTGCGAACACGGAAACGACACCACAACGAACACAGGCTGTAGCGGCCGTTAGAAAGCATTGACCCAACGCAGTACGCAAAGGGAACAACAGGTGACTGCCTAGGGCCCCGTAAAGAAACTGCACAACCAGAACGCGGAGGGGAGTGGGCTACAAAAACCATAAAACGGCCCCCGTAGCAACCAGCACAACCCCAGTATGCCAATTACCGGGCTCCGCCAACGCGGAAACAACACCGCAGACCACACAGGCCACACCGGCCGCCAGAAAGTATTGGCCTGGCACAGCACGCGAAGGGAAGAACGGGTGACTGTCCAGACCCGTAAAGAAACTGCAACCCGACGGAATGTCACACAGGGGGGGGGGGTCGTACCCTGGGCTGCACCAGATTTGCTGCACAGCAGTCCCATTGATAAGGTATCCCTTCAGCTTTGAGGATGCCTTGGTAGAGCTGCTATATGATGTGGCCACTTTGAATGTGAAAACCCTGTCGTTGATCCAAGCAATGTTTTAGTGGGTCAGATACCCCACTGGAGGGGGGTGGGGTCTGCCTGGCATTTTGGTAAATTGTGGTTGCCTCCCCCAGAACCCCCCCCCCCCCCCCCGCACGTCTGGTTCATTAGGGGATATACCAACCGTCAATCAGGGAGCAGTAGGGCAAAAAGAAGAAGAAGAAGAAGAAGAAGAAAGATGAGCCTGCATCCAAGTCGGATGCCGCTTCAGATTTCGCATTGTCATCTGAGGCTTGGGACTCAAGCGAACAGGAGTAGGTCACAGAAACCTTTTGACAATTTAGTCTGTGGTCCATCTTTGGTACAAGAGCATGTGGTGTTGTTGCATTGCATCCCTTGTTCCATGGTGAGTGGGTGTCTGCCTCCTGTGTCTCGGGGGGGGGGGAGGGTAGGACATAGGCAGTGCCCTCATAAAGTGCCTGCCTACTACAGGATGATCACTGAAAAAAAAACGGCTTGCGTCGATAACGTGCGTGCACCACGTGCTTTTTGCACTCTGCATGCTTCCAAGATACGCGCATCCTGTTGCCCAGTGATGCATGTCGAAGCGATTTAGGCTCGTTGTAGTCTTTGTGCCATGTGGATACCATAAACACGTTTGGCAGCGTTTGCATGGGCCCCTTTTTGTCGGGACCTTAGCCCGAAACGCAATGTCCCCGTTTTGAGTTTTGATTCTCCCACCACCACAGTGTGGGATTGCAGAGAACGGTTCTCACGGGCTTTTTTTGCTTCGGCTGGCATGCTGATGCATATTACGCACTGGGTTTGTTTGTGACATTTTGCTGCTGTGCCAGTCATGTGACGTCCGGTCGCATAACAAAGCAAGAGCGCAAGTTTATTGCTTTTCAGAGTTACAAAAAGAAGCCCAGACTGACCCCATGGCTGTGAAATGCTGGTGGCCAATGGTGAAGCGTTGGCTCTCAGGGATCGGCCAGGGATGATAATCAATTACTTGAAGGCAGTTAACAGCTGTTGGCAGTTGCGTCAGAGCAGTTGGTGTTGAAACGGCAGTTTGGTCGGCCTGCTGCCTTGCACTGGAACATGTCGTTCCGAAGGTGAAGGGCCGCCCTGGATTTGGTTGAACTCTCTGAAAAGGTGATGGCCCTTGCCCCCTTCCCTCCCTCAGCAGGAGCCTGGGGAGGACGGTGTGTTGTGGACGTGGCTGGTGTGCTTGCCTAGGCCTGGCCCTGGACTTAATGCACAACGACCTGGGGGATAAGGGGGCGAAGCGGTTGGCCTTTGCCCTGGAGGACGCCGTGCACATCTCCGCCTTGTCACTGCGACTGCGGTACAACAGCATTGGAGTGGAGGGCACCGCATTTCTGGCCGAGATGGCACGCATGCCTCACATGAAGAGCGCGAGGATCGATTTGGAGAGCGCGGTCGGGTCCCAAGGGGCTGCGGTGCTGGGCAGCCTGGGGTTTGTAACGCACGACGCCCCTGCTACAGCGGTGCACAATCCTCACGCATGGTACCAGACCGAGACATCGTCGTTTTGAGCTGATGCCACGTGATATACAGCGCACAGCAATTGTACAGTGTTCGATCATTTTTTTTCAGGGAGAGGTGTGTGTGTGTGTGTGTGGGCGAGTGTGTGTGTGCGTGCGCGCGCATGTGTGTGTGTGTGTGTCTCTGCGTGTGTGTGTGTGTGTGTGTGCCAGTTCTTGCTCATGATTCCACATGTTTGTCCCCGGTTTCTCTCCATTCTACAAACCGCTTGTCCAATCCAGTGTCTTGTCCTTAGCTGCCCATTTGGGGGATTGAATGTTTTCTGTGCAGGTGGCGGGCAGCCACAGTGGTGATATAGCGACGGCGTGAGCAACGGGCATGATCATCTCTGCATCATGATTCACTGCCCCGTTCCCTGCTATAGTGCGGCCACCCTCCACCTTCCCAGTTCGGAAAGGCACCTACGCCACCGTGATTTCTTTGCGCTTGACTGATCTCTTGATGGCGCTCTGGTACTGACGGCAGACCACCAACGCTCAGACTGCTTCATCGTCGCATTGCCTGTGGTGCTTTGTGGTTCTGGGGTCTTATCATCTGTGTGCATGTGTGTCTGTGTGTGTGTGTGTCTGTGTGTGTGTGTGTGTGTTTCAGTACATGCATGCGTGAGGAAGGGTGGGTGGGAGCGACGGAGGGACGAAGGGCGGGCGGGTGCACCGTAAGTATGTGCCTCTAAGTGTTTGCATGTGTGTATAAATGAGTGAAGTTGTGTGTATGCACAATAGGGTTTTGTGCAGTGGACAAACTCGGTGAGCGAGCGATGGGGTACATGCATGTGGGTGCGCGTGCGTGGGTGCATGAATAAGTGCATTTGGTGCATCGGGGGGGGGGGGGGGGGTTACGTGTACGGCTGGACCCCCACCCCTCCAGACCCCCCCACCTAGCCGATAGGGAACAGCAATTTTGCCAAATGGTCTGCAAGCCGGCTTCTTCAAACTGTTGGTGGACGCATGAATCTCTATGCTTGCCCCCTTTCGCTCGCCACTTCAGTGGACATCCGATGATTTGTCCCTCCAACTTGTGTATAGTCAAACTGCTCAGAAGGAAACGGAGAACTTAAAAATGCCCCCAAAACTGCTAAAAAAATTTTGCCCCCCCCCACAACTGGCACCCCATCTCCCGCTTCCGCTGCTGGCTGTTGAATTCCAAAACTGAGCTGAAATGCCCCCCCCGATTTGTTATCAGAGCACTGCCCCACCATGGCCAACTGATTTTCCGAAACCCAATGGTGACTGCATTTGATGTTGTTGAGTATTTTGTTGTATGCATGCACGTGTCCGTGTGTTTGTATGTGTGTGTGATGTAGCTGTTGTACATAGGGAGGCCAGTGGTACTGTCACCTCTGTCTGCAATATCTCTCGGGGACGTTGAGGAATATGCCAACTTTGTGGGTTTTCGGGGGTTGGTGCCATTGTTGCCTCATTTGTGCCAACTGAGTGTTCCGGAGGTAGGGGTATGTGGGGTATACACCCCAGGTCTGCATGCTGTACTGACGACATGTTTAAGATTTTCGTCCATTTTGGACGGTGCCCGTGTTCCTTGCTGCCTCTTTTTGTCAACAGGCAGCTACCATGTCTACATACAAATTCACTCCACGGGCTGTTGCTTCCACGGATGCACCACAAAAGCCTTTGGCGCGCAAAAGGGCTCGCTCTGGGGGTGCAGAGTGGGTCCAGGTGACTCGGCAGCGGCCTGGTAGTCAGGCAAAAAAGCCCCATCCAGCCGGTTCGCAGCAACCTGCATGCACCCACAAGGAGCACGACATTCTGACGACCGCTGAGGCCACCGCCTTTGCTGCCCGGTTTTGGGAGGTTGGGTGCCAGTGAAGGCACGGAGGTTGCAGGATTGGCCAAAATTGAAGAAATTTGTCCCTGCCCACAAACAGGGGGATGTCTGCCCTGAGGTCCCAGCCCTGCCTGAAAAAGGGAATGCTGACGATGACAGTGATTCAGAGTAAAAATGGATGAACGGTGCAGTGCCATGTTTGTGTGCACGCTACGCTGAAAAATGTGACCCCCCCCCCCCCAACCGATACATTTCTGAAATGGCGTTCTCTTGCAGATTTCAAAAAGTATACACCCCCTAGGTGACGACATGTTTGCACATGGAAGCAAAACTTGTAGAAGATGCCGAAAAGTGCCAAAACCCAGAAAGTTGGCATATTCTGAATGTCCCCGAGAGATATGACACCATGGCCCATCCCAAGTGCAGCTTTAGGTAAAAGTGCCAAGTCTTTCAGCGTTGCCGGGACAAGGGTTCAAAGGGCAGCATTGGCTGGACGCATGCTGCAAGGAATTTGGACATTTCTGGTTGCCTGAGGCTGAACGTCCGGTGTCTCACTGCCATGAGGGCTTTGCCCCCCCCCTGTGGGCTTATCACTCTTTCTGCTCAGTTAAAAGGGAACGCTGAGGCCCAAGCTGATTCAACTGTGCAGCGTTGCTGATGGTTGAAGTTGTGAATGTGCGGAAGTCAGAGATCTAGGGTTTGGGTATCTGTGCTCCCCAGCAGTCTCCGACCTATTAAGACTCTGTCTGTTCCAGTGGGAAATCTTCTTCCCCGGGAAATGCCAGAAATTGGGCAATGGACCCAGTCACTCCCTGTTGATGCAGCAGGTGCCAGGTGTGTCATACCATCGTCTGCAGCTCCCCCAACCAGCTGCTGTTCCACATGCATGGTGCAATCACAAGCAGAAGCAAGAGTACAGGTATCAAGCACAGGCAGAGGGAGTGTGTGCCTTTGTTGACACAAATACAGGTTGGTAACTATAGACCTGAGGCACGGCACATATCGGAAGGGGAGGCACGTTGTGACGTGCAACACACATTTGATGCCCTGCCAATTGTGTTAACAGTGCACCAGATCTCTAGCCCGGTTTCATGATCATCTAATGTTATCTGATATTGTCAGGTATATCTGTGCATTGTGTTCGCAGTACCCTGGCTGCGGGTGCTTGGGAAATCGCCAGCTGTGTCTCTAAGGGCATATGAGATTTGCCTGCTACCAAATGTTCACGTGTTTTCAGCAGCCCGCTGGCAGGCTGGCGTGGCTTTATGGCGCTTGTACATCGCCTGTCTTCAGCGCCCAAACAATCGCAAACCATCAGTGCTATCATTGTGCAACCATTTGCCTCTGCAGATCACACCCACCTGCCCCTGACCTTCCAACATCACGAATCCCTATCAATGACCTTGCACTACCACCTTGCACCCTGCACCTCTCACTGTTTGCGCTGCAGAACCAGACCACATCCTACTTGCTACCGCTCAATAGCATGGCATTGTAGCCTGGCCCCAACAATGATGCAAACTGGCAGCAGAAATATTATTACTGGGCCTGCACCAGATTTGGTGAATGGTTGCCTGCTTTGAATGTGCTTGCATTTTTGGTGATTGCTGTGTCCTACAGCGGGCACAGTGGCTGCTGCTGGCTGTGATAATTGCACAGTGAGCAATTGTTTTTCTCGGTGTTAGTTTAATGGTATCCCTTGGATGTGGTGCCATGCCATGCTCAGTGCTTCTTCAGCTTGATCTTGGGTACCAGAGCCCCCAATGACCGCCAAATATCGTCACGCACGTCTGCAAAGGTACATGCTTACTTTCAACAAAGTGTCCCTACCCGCTGGGCATTTCACTAGGGTTTCCTTCGCACTGTCAACTGGATTCATTTGGAAAGCATTGTGAACAGCAGGTGCGTGAACACAGGGTCAAGCATCTGTGCAGGTGGAGTTTGGTGAACCACCATGCAATGACCTTTAAGATATTCTGCAGATGTGATTGCCCCAAGAAAATGTGCCACCCGAAAAACCTTCCTGCACGCCCCTGCACGTTCCAGTCACCGAAATGGGGCTGGGGGAGGGGGGGTTTTGCTTTGGCATGGGTGACCTGCACTCAACACAAGTACTTTACTCTTCTGTGCTCCATTTGCCCCTTCCTGTCCTGTCGCTGCCGCCCTGTCCTGTCGCTGCTGCAGTTGCTGTAGGCATCACACCAGAGTGGGGTAGAAAATTAGATGTGCTACTAAACCTTTCTAGGGTAGTGCATTTCTGTTTTGTGGCGTTTGTTTGCCCCACTTACCAACATGCTGAAGTGCTGCTTGAGGGGGCAACAATGCATGATTTTTTTTTGGCTCACTGAGCAATTTAAAGTGCCAGACAAATGGTCCGACCCTGATGCTGACGAGGCAAACATTTGTGATCATTGTGTTTGTTGTGCGCAACCCAATAAGTTTTTTAACCAGAGTACAACATCTACTGCTACTCACCCCATTGAACCTACTGAGCTGGTTGGTGCTGCCCAAGGTGCCCAGCCTGCACAACTGGCTAATGTGCCTGCCGTTGGTGGTAGCAGTGGTCTACGACATGTTTCAAACAAGTGAAATCAGACTACAAGGATAAGCAATTTCATCAGCAGGTTAATATTCAGCCCATTTTCAGGGCATGCATGTCAATTGGTGGTCTCTTCAGAAATTCAAAGCAAGCCGAGCGTTATGTAAACCCTACTATCACTGAGGAGGAACCTGACAAAGCACATTTACTTTTGCATTGTGATATTGCCAAGGGGGGACCTTTTTTGATAAAATCACTGATTGTTGTGACCGTTACCTTGTCGTCAATAATGACACGGTGGAAAACCTTGACGTTTTGGACGTTTGGGAAACCCAAGACCTGCGCCGCTAGAAGGTGAAATTGGTTTTAGTCGACAATGCAAGGTATTGTGCCAAGGCATTTAAGGATCATCCACCCGCGGCGCGTGTTGAGCCACACTGCAAATTATTTTGGGCTGCCATATCGGAGCACCCTCATATGGAAGATTTGCGCACTATTTCAAGTAGATGGGAGCCCTCGTGCATGGGGCAAATCAATCGTCCCACTGTCAGAGATGCTGTTTGGCTGTTGGTGATTGCTTGCCACAACACACAAATATGTAGTGGGATTTTACACACACATGCAGGTTCAGTTGCTAAACGGTGAGTTGCAACATGTTGAACAAGAAAAAAAAGAGAAACTGGTGGTGCTTGGATTTAATGGAGCAGTGGGGAGAAAGCGGTCACTCTTATACTTGCAAGCACCATTTCTTTATCCGTCTGGACATTCTATATCTGATTTATAGAGAAAAGGCAAGTTGATATTCTCCCAAAGCGCAATAGCAGCACTGAGCCGCAGCATTTTGGACACCATTTGTATCCCCATGTGTTGCAAATTTTTTTTGGGGGGGGCTATTTGGAGTGTCAAGCCAAAAACTTCACACCGGTGCTGTTGGACCTCTTTTGCCATGATGCCTTGCATCAGCACCACATTTGTTTGCCCAAGTGTTGCTAAGAAGTTGTTGAATGTTTTGGATATGTGGAAATGTGCATAGTGGTGCATCCTCGTTTCTTTTCTAATGTGATTCCCTGCCAATTGGGTGTAGCATTTGAAAAAAGCCAGTTCCCAAAAAGTGAGTTGTGAACACTCCACATAACGTTTGACTGCCAAAATTGGACAGGATAAGAAGTCTTCCCACACCAAGGCCATTTGTGGGAAGTAAATCGGTATATACACGTATGGGACATGGGAAGATGGTGGTATTTGGATTGTTTGTCATTTAGAAACAATGTTGTACCAATACGTTCAGCCCACCGCCCCCTGCTTAGGCTTTATTGCACTAGCCCGCCCCCCCTTTCCTATCCCCACCTCTCCCCCCTTGCTATACCTTGTATGACTGGATACTTCCACTAAAAAGACTTTTTTGGTCTTGCACTGTTCTGCTGCTGCTGAAATCTTGCTCTTTTTCTGGAACAGGGGGAGGGCACTTTTTGGTATTTTGCATTTGAGGGAGTGCGTCTCTAGGGCGAGACTCTCAAACAGCGCCAATCCTTAGGCTTTCTCTGCAAGCAACTCAGCTAGCCTCAGCAGTTCACCTAGGTTATTCCGGGACAAAAATTCGACCACAACAGAGTTCAAACGCCCATCGGGCAAAAGAAATGCTGAGCAGGAATCCTAGGTGGCCTCATCCACGCCATACCCTTCCCAAAGGGTAAGGAAGCGCCAACCCTAACAGTGACAATGGCGAAATAGTGACTTCCTAGGTAGAAGCCTTCCTCAGCCATTTCTTCGGCGTTCTCGTCAAGGAGAGTTTCTTCCACTTCATTAGGGCTAGCTGGTAGCACCCTGTAAGTCCAGCACTACTACCTCCACAAAGTATGGGTCTCCGTTACGGCTAGATGCCCAAATAGTTGCACTGAGCGCGCATTGCACTAAGGGCACCCCCTAAATGTCCAGTGCACACATCTGGGACAACACATTTTCCGGAGGCTGGTGGCCAGTACTAGTGTCCCCAAAGCTGCCAAAACCACCTTGTTTTAACAAAAGAAAAGTGCTGAAAACTTCAAGAACTGCATCGTCTTCCCACACCACCCAAGCCAGCCACACTCATTGGGGACCTGAGAAAGCTTTTTCATCTTCTCCTTTCATGTCTTTGACCTATGGTGGGTTGTGGCAAGCATTGGGCTCTGTGTATAGGGACACACCCTAGGCTTTCCGCATTTTGCATGATGTCTTATGTGAAGGGAAGGTAGCTTGCATTTGTCGTCAGCTAGGTTAGTTTGGGTGACCTAAATTTAGGGGCGATTGGAAGGGGTGTGCCTGGGGGCTCTTTGGGGAGAACCTAGTCTAAAAGTAGCGCCAGTGCGCGCGTAGTGCAAGGACTCCCCCTTACTCAGATTTTGATGTCGTCCAGCACTACAGTGCTGACACCCATGACTATAGAGGGGCTGTTGGTTCATGCACAAGGGGGGGAAGAGATGGCAAGTTGTAAAGGTTCATACGTTGCAGCAAAAACCTCGTCATTTCTGGGGGCAGCAAATACGGCGAACCTGATGCAATATTTTGGGAGATCCTGAAAGGTTTTTGCAGAGGATGTGGATGAAGGGGCCAGACACCGTGGATAAGGGTTGAACAGCAACGCCCACCGGAATTGAGTCCCGATGAGAAGCCATGGCAGATTGAATGTGGCCTCTTTAGTGCCAACAATATAATACCTGTCCACCACCAACTACTCGGGGTTCCATCGACAACAATCAAGCTGTCAAAAAGACTCGATGGCATTTGAGTGAGTTGGTGTGCGCCATATGTTGAAGGTAACGACATCATAGCCTTATTAATGCGCCCAAATTCCCATACATCACCCAAATGCGCCCAAATTTTTTAGGGAGTGGCGGCAGAAACATGGTGTGTCGGTGGTCATCGCCATGACAACCACTAAAACATGCAAGACTCCTGGACGTCAACCCAATTTTTTGCTTTGTGAGGTGAAAGCCATGGAATACACCACGAACAGGATGTAATCCCCCATCAAGCACCCAGCACCTTACGCTATCACTCCTTCGGTGCGCACCCTCTTAAATTCTCACTCTCTCCAGCTCCTATCCCCTCAAGCTCACAACGCTCGCAAAACCAAAAATCGCTTCTTGATTGGGCCGGGAGTACCATGCAAATCCTAAAGATTTGCGAAAATAATTAATTCCTGGCACAAGGTGTTGTTGTCCGCAAAAAAAAAAATTAAAACGCAAAAAAAATTAATTATTTGCTTCATGCCTTATGCAAAAATGGGTTCCGCAAAAAAATCGCAAAAACAAAATAATTTTTGCCCCTGCCCCCCTTTTTGCAAGAATGCCAGAACCGCGGGAGAGTTTGCCCCACTGCTTGCTGTCCCCCTCTTGCGTGTCTCATGCCCCATTCTGCACCTTGCTTTGCTTTCAGAGAATGATGCATCCGGGATTTTCACAAAAATATTTTTTGCCCATTTTTGGATGCTGCCGCAGAATTTTTGCTTATTATTAATTCAAAACAGCCAACACAAAAATTAGGATTCCGCGAAACTTTAGGATTTGCACGGTAAGTGCTCGCTCGTTTTCTTCTTCTGTGGGTGCAGTGCCCCAAATGTCGGTTGGCTTCAGACCTAGTGGTTTGTGCACATTTTATGCTCAACCATTCACTGAACCCACAACAATCCCTCAATGCGTTGGTCCCCCCCCAAAAGCGTTGCAAAGTACCCCGACTCCTTTGGCGGTTTACATGCCACTGATTTACAATTGTTTGAAGGGTCATGGCGCGTTACATGTGAAGAGCCATGGTTGGTTTGATGGTTGACAACCCGGATCCAGTTGTCAAAGACGTCCCACAGGTCTGCGCCAACAACGAGGATGGTTTCGATTCGTCGGACGTGTTCGACATTATTGGATGCATTCGTGACCCTGAGCATCCTTTCAGCCTTGCGCAACTCGATGTCATTTCTCAAGAGAATATTGAGATCACAGTGGAGACGAGAGAGAGCAGCTCCAAGCCACCTCAGAGGAAGCCAGAGGGGAGTATCCATGTCATGTTGAAACCAACGGTCCCGCACTGTAGCTATATAACATTGATTGCACTGTGTGTGCACTCCCGGCTGCAAAGGTATCTGCCGGTAGATGTCAATTGGAAGATACGACTAACAATATTGAAAGGCGCCCACAAGAACGACGAGGCATTGACAAAGCAATTCAATGACAAGGAACGCGTATGCGCCGCTTTGGAAAACCCGGATGTCCTCAAGGATGTGGAGCGGTGTATAGATGATGACATGTGCATTTACTCTTGACAGCGAATTTGCCGCAATGTTGCATTGACTAACCTTATTTTTGCAATGGCATGAAGGATTTGATCGTGTTGCACAAAAGTGGCACAGATGTGCACCAAGCATTGCTCAACACTTCAAATCGACATGATTCGACCAGTGTTCCGCATAAGAATGGCGTCATTCTGGAGGTGGGGGTGGGGTGGGGGGGGGTGGGGCTGGCTGGCTAGCTGTGACAATGTCACAGTTTGATGTCACACCTGGCTTTTTTCAGGCTGATGGTGACAGGGCTCACTGGTAGTAACAGTGACTGTGATAGTGACTGTGACTGGGACTGTGACTGTGGCTGTGGCTTTTGTCATTTGTTTCCTTCTGTTTGCCCTGCTTGTTGTTTCAACTGTTTTCCTGTCCTGCAGCAACATGCCTAAAAAATGGACAGACATGTTTCCTTTTGAGGTGGTTGCTGGTCTGTGGGCTGCCAAGCCTAGACGGGGTGTGCAGCACAAGGAACGGAAACCAAGGGCCAAGGTATCCAAGGAACCAGGGCCCATGCAGAACGATAATGATGGGCAGGACACAGAGTGGGGCTCTTTGTTTGATGAGACAGGGTTCCAGTCACAGGGTAGTTCAGATTCTCTGTCTACCATCTCCAGCAGCAACGACAGTTCCAGCACTGACAGTTCCAGTGACAGCTCCAGTGGCACTGACAGCAATGCCTAATGCCTGAGCAATCTGCCGTATTGTGCTCTGAGTGGTGCCCTGCCCTGCCGTATGCTGCCCTGCACCTGTGACATGTGACATGTGACAGAGGGGGGGGGGGGGGCTGGCAAGGGAGGACCCCCCCCCCTTATTTGGAACCCTGGCATCGACAGTGTGAAGCATGTGATCAAATGTAGTCGTAACAACAAGATGAAGTTTGCAGGTCATGGCCCTCTAACCAACACGGAAAACAAATACAGACCGGTGATTCGTGGGAAGCCTGATGCAATCACCCTCATGAACGCATAAGCGTGTGGCTTTTGCGTTCTGCCTATACAATCCGAGAGGTTGGAAGCATTGCCTTGCAGCAGTACGAGATGAAGCTTGGCCCAGGGCACCGAATCCATTGTCTTGGGGGCACGTGTCCGTTGAATTCGAAAACAGCAATGCCACCGAGATGTCCCCTGCAGCCATACTTCCCGCCAGCCTCAGGCTGGCACAAGTTCCAGAGACCCTTCAAGGCATTGCGTTGCACTGTGGGGCGGAGGCCTCTGATTGTTTGGTAGCCTGACCCAGTCTCAATTTCAAGAGCCACACACCTTTGTCCCAAACACTTTCTGCAAACAACGCTACAGGCCCCAGTTCCTTCAATTGATGTCCGCACAACATGTTTTTCGCACGTAACTTCAATGGACTTTGCGTGGAATTTGGGCGTTACAAATGCAAATTATACAAATTATAAATACAAATGACACAAATGTGAAAATTGTTGGCAAAGCAACGCAGTCTTGTGAATGCTTCTCCCTGCAGCTCCGTAGAATGTGGGACGCGTGCAGGTGCACTTAGAGTGCGAGATGGCCCTGCCCCACTTCCCCCTGTCCTTGTCCTCGCCACACCACCCGTGGGGGTGTCGACTGGGGCACTGAAGTGATTTCGGTACCAAATGTGGCCATCAGAGACCGCCGTTCTTGTGGAATCCTCCAAATTGGCTGGACGTAGACCGTCGGCTTGCATTCATCTGCGGCAGATGCCACCTATTTCAGGCCATATCAAGGCTGCTGGAAACCCGAGGGCCGCTTCGATAGGTGGGCGAAGGCGGGGGTTGATGACCCTCAGTAACCAACCTACCTAATCAAGACCTGATCCGCTACCCAATCAAGACTTACGACTAGGACCGAGCTGGGGCTTTATGGTTCTCTTGAACCTCGTTAAAACACGGATCATTTTGACCTGAAAATGGACTACTGCATGGCTGCTTGCTGCTGCTGCTGCTTGCTGCCAAAATACATTGCTCACACTGGACCCTAAAATGGGTTGTAAAACCTTCACTGGGAGACCCAGCTCAGTAAACATGCTCTACAGTGACAATGTGCTCTTCAGTGCTCTCCCAAAGGTCCTGAGGTCCATGTGCTTTTCCAGACACTGCCCTAACCTCCCCACCCCCAAAAAAACAATGCTGACAATGCTCCGTATTTCGCGATCCAGCGGCATGACAAACCCCAAGCGCCACTCCCTTGGCCATACCCCATGCGCCTCAACAGCCATCGCCCACCCTCAACCAACATCGCCAACCTCGAACGGCAGTCCTCGACAACCCTTGTGCCCAAGAGAGCACATCGTGTGCCATTGGACGTGCCCGCCACTACAACACTCACTTTGTATTGGCTCTGCCTCCCATCCGCCCCTTGTGCAAACAGCACAGTGTCCAAACGGCGCGACGGGCGGCTTCCGTCATTTTTTGGAACCATGCAAGTGACTATCTCGGGTGGATACACAGCACTTTTGCCAGACACCGCATCTCTCACACCTGCTGCACCCGAAACATCTGCGCACATTTACATAGTGAAAAGCTTGGGTCCCACTCACTGGCGTCCCAGGGCTGATGTCACCCTGTTTTTCATGTCCACGCGCCCCAGATGGGCGTGTGTAGACGGCGGCTTGTCCATGCAGCACAAGGCTCATGGTGGGGGTGCCTGCGGCCAGAGCGATCCGTGTGGTGGCTGCGCCGCATGGCGACTGAAATGGCAGTGCGGCGACTCGTACACCGCTTGTCCACTGATTGCACTCAGCTATTTGCCGGCGAGAAGCGACGATTGTGACCGTCTAGAGGGAAGATTGTCGCTGTCTTGTGACCATTGCGGTCCTTTTCGATGTCCGCAGGTGTTTTTTTTTCACAATAAGGACCACCCTTAGGAGCCGCTATACTTATCGCCAAACTGCAGTCGGTTTTCCTTCAATCGCCGTGAGTTCCCCTTCAGTCGCCGTCGTTCCGGCTGGTCGGGGCGTTGGAGCACATGTCTCCTGCACCCATGGCACCGGGTTGGAAGCCCACGCTTCAAAGGTTTCACTCCACCGGCGCCGGGAATCCATGCACCGGTCATCGCGCATTTGCTGCATTGGCTCTCTGCGCTAGGTCACGCTGCTCCGTGTATGTTGTAATTCGTGTAATTTTTTTTTTTTCGCTGTAAATGCGCGTAACAAAAAAACCGTATAGTCGTGTAATTTTTTTTTTTTCGCTGTAAGTCGTGTAAGCCGGCTTACACGACTTACAGCAAAAAAAAAAAAATTACACCACCTGACGGTTTTTTTGTTACACGCATTTACAGCGAAAAAAAAAAAATTACACGACTTACAGCAAAAAAAAAAAAATTACACGACCTGACGGTTTTTTTGTTACACGCATTTACAGCGAAAAAAAAAAAATTACACGACTTACAGCAAAAAAAAAAAAATTACACGACTTACAGCAAAAAAAAAAAAAATTACACCACCTGACGGTTTTTTGTTACACGCATTTACAGCAGAAAAAAAAAGCAAAAAAAAGCGTCAGGGGTTATGTAGCCACCTTGCCCACTTGTGGGCCACTTCTGATTCTGCCCCCCGCTCTGCAGCGGTGGGGCTCCCCGATACGGCAGGGGTGAGGTAGCCAATTTGCCCACTTGTGGGCCACTTCTGATTCTGCCCCCCGCTCTGCAGCGGTGGGGCTCCCCGATACGGCAGGGGTGAGGTAGCCAATTTGCCCACTTGTGGGCCAATTCTGATTCTGCCCCCCGCTCTGCAGCGGTGGGGCTCCCCGATACGGCAGGGGTGAGGTAGCCAATTTGCCCACTTGTGGGCCACTTCTGATTCTGCCCCCCGCTCTGCAGCGGTGGGGCTCCCCGATACGGCAGGGGTGAGGTAGCCAATTTGCCCACTTGTGGGCCACTTCTGATTCTGCCCCCCGCTCTGCAGCGGTGGGGCTCCCCGATACGGCAGGGGTGAGGTAGCCAATTTTCCCACTTGTGGGCCACTTCTGATTCTGCCCCCCGCTCTGCAGCGGTGGGGCTCCCCGATACGGCAGGGGTGAGGTAGCCAATTTGCCCACTTGTGGGCCAATTCTGATTCTGCCCCCCGCTCTGCAGCGGTGGGGCTCCCCGATACGGCAGGGGTGAGGTAGCCAATTTGCCCACTTGTGGGCCACTTCTGATTCTGCCCCCCGCTCTGCAGCGGTGGGGCTCCCCGATACGGCAGGGGTGAGGTAGCCAATTTGCCAACTTGTGGGCCACTTCTGATTTTGCCCCCCGCTCTGCAGCGGTGGGGCTCCCCGATACGGCAGGGGTGAGGTAGCCAATTTGCCCACTTGTGGGCCACTTCTGATTCTGCCCCCCGCTCTGCAGCGGTGGGGCTCCCCGATACGGCAGGGGTGAGGTAGCCAATTTGCCCACTTGTGGGCCACTTCTGATTTTGCCCCCCGCTCTGCAGCGGTGGGGCTCCCCGATACGGCAGGGGTGAGGTAGCCAATTTTCCCACTTGTGGGCCACTTCTGATTCTGCCCCCCGCTCTGCAGCGGTGGGGCTCCCCGATACGGCAGGGGTGAGGTAGCCAATTTGCCCACTTGTGGGCCACTTCTGATTCTGCCCCCCGCTCTGCAGCGGTGGGGCTCCCCGATACGGCAGGGGTGAGGTAGCCCATTTTTGTGGTTAATTCCAATGACAAGGAAGGGTTGCACTGGTTTGTGTGTGCCTTCGATTGTCGTGTCCGGTTGGAGCTTTTCACTATTTGGGTTTGGGAACCCCTAAGCTCCACTCATTTGATCCGTCCTTTCTTGTCGGCCTTGAAGAAGCTTTCGCGAACCACCAAGCACCGCGCCTTGGGATTCCAAACGGACGGTTGGTCTTGTGGTTTTCAAAGCTTGAACATCGCAAAGCAGGTGGTGGAGCACCGGGGTACTTTTTCCAATGTGCCCCTTGTCCCAATGGGTGCCGGTTTTGTGCACTACGTGCTCAACATTGTTAACGCTGATCGTGCTGTGCGGGTCGCTCAAGCGCCCGGTGATGATGTGGAGGGCGTGATCGAGCTTGCTGGCCCTCCTGAGTCCCCCCCCAGCACCCAAGTTGAAGGTGCACTTTCGGCTAAGGAGGACAGTGTTCAGGCCACCCCCACCCCACTCGAAGGCAAGGAGGCCTCCGCCGAGCAGAGCGTGGAAAGCCCGGAGGCCAGGCCGCAACCTTCCGTGGACACTCCCACCGAGGAGGAGGACACCCGTCCCAAGGTCCTCATCCGTGGAGAGTGGCGCAAGGTGCCGGATGGCTACCCAGCAGATGCATCTGGCCAGCTGGAGCGTGACCAGCTTTTCATTGATGACCTGTGCAAGCAGCTAGTGGCAGAGTTGCGCGCCGCTTGTCAGCTTAACGCCAATCCTGGTGCAAAGCCCAAGTCCGGTGACACAAAAACGGACTTGATCTACAAGCGTGCATTCTGCAACTACTTGTAGCGGGTTCATGTTTTGTGGGCTGTATTTTCCTCCGCCGTTTGGTGTACCAATGGTGGAGCGTATAAGATTGCTATAATATTGGCCCCATGCCAGTGCCTTGGTGGCCTATAATGGTGGCAGTAGCGTTGGCCATGGCCCTGTCGGGACTCTTTTTCTTGAGCCTGATTTTGTTCCCAGTGCAGGCACACTGGATGTTGGCCATGGCCCTGTCAGGACTCTTCTCTTGGGCCTGATTTTGAGTCTAGTGCCAATGACAACATGTGAAACTATGTTATATTGGCCGAGTCCCAACTAATTGGTGGCCACGCGGAGTACTATGTGCTTTGTGGACTCGGCGTCCCATCGTTAAGGTCGCTATGGGGTGCCGTACGGAACCGGCAGCTGTACATATTGCGCATGTATTGCAAAGGTTGGATTTCTTTCAATTTTTCAATTTTTTTTATAATTTACACGACTTACAGCAAAAAAAAAAAATTACACGACTTACAGCAAAAAAAAAAAAATTCAATTTTTTTTTATAATTCACACGACTTACAGCAAAAAAAAAAAAATTACACGCATTTACAGCAAAAAAAAAAAAATTACACGACTATACGGTTTTTTTGTACACGACTTACATTTTTCACCGCTGCTCCGTGGAAACGGTTGATGGCCCTTTTAATAGCATTCCGCAGATGGTTTGGGGGGCCAGCCGAGCTGGAGGGGCTTCCGTTGGAAATGCAGGACGCCGTCCAGCACATCAGCACAGTGCAGCTGGGCTGGAAAGTCCCCCCCCCGCTGTGCGACAGCTGTAAAAGAATGAACCGTTGCAGAAAGCTGTTGGGCCGTAGGCAGGGCGGCTCCGATTCTGGCACGAGGCTGATTTCTGGCACGAGGCCTATTTCTAGCGTGCGTTTCTAACCCTCAGTGCCAAACTTCAGGTCCGAACTCTCGACCATGGGGTTTTGGGGAGGGTAGGGATGCCGCAAAAAAGTACTGTGGGAACTGACAGATCGCCAAGGGCTGCCACAGGCCACCACTGCCCAGGAGTTGCGTTTCACTACTTATGCCAGATTGTTGTCAAATTTTCCTTAAAACCTTCTTTCATGCTACATATTGGCTGACGACCAGGCCAACCAGTGCGATGACCATGCGGGCTGACTTTAGTTTGCAGCGGATTCAGCGTCCGGTAACTCGTAACCCTGTGCAATACTCCCTCTTGACCAAGTGGTGGCACCTACAGTTACTGCCTGTTATTGTGTTATGGTGCCCAAGGCCCATTGCCGCTTGCCATGTACTTGTCATCGTTTGTGTGTGGAATTGGCAGAAAGTACAAGGGTAGCTCCTGATAAGCGACGGGGTGTCCGGGGAAGTGCGCCGAAGGGGCGCTTCGACGGGCGAATCCCATATTTTTGGCTGCTGCGACGATTTTGTTGCAATTTGCCACTGGGTGTTTCAAACTCACAACTACGCGATTTGGATTTCAGCAGCGCATTTGTGGCGTGTGCTGCTGGTCCCCGCATCACCGCGGCCCCGCAGCAAATCAGCGAAAGCACGAAGTTTGAGTTCCGAGCTCCTGTTTTGGAAGATGTATTTTTTTTGTTTTGTAGTACAGTGGCTTCAGGCTTGAGGCGGCAGGCCCTGATGTCCTGTTGAACCTTTTTTTTGGAGTACAAAGTGTAGCCATGGTTTCTAAGGTTTCACTACCAATTCTGCATCCAAAGATATCATTTCGTGCCTCCCCTGACCTGGTCATTAGCTTTCCCATGGGTGCCGAAGTTAAGCATAGCCATTGAACCCCCCCACCCCCCTCAACACACCATTACCGCCGAGGCAGATCGGAAAACGCCGAAGAATACACCTCAACACACAAGTGTGACTGCAACCCTCTAATCTTACCCCCACAAGCAACCTCTTGGTGGATGTTTCCTTGCAAAGTAGCCACGGTTGGCAGATTGTGGTTGATTAGTGGTCTGCCAACAACCCCAAAGTTGCCGCTGATTCGTCTGCACCATGAAGCATCGCAAGTTGTGGCCCTGTTTCATCAAATAGCATTTATTGATACCCCCAAGCCCGCAGCGATGGGGCCCCACCGGCTTGACCTAGAGCCACCTAAGTGAGAAGTATTGTTGCTGTACACCAATGGCGGCTGCCAATAGACCGGTTTGGTCCATATTATGCGCTTGGGGGGAAATGCTTGAGAGCCATTATGACCCTGAAATCAGAACCCGTAAGCCGTTCAACAGTCCGTGGAGCAGGAGAACGCCGCTGGGCAAATCAATTAAAATGGTGACCTGTTGGCTCTAAAGTGTCCGATTGAGGGGCCGCAAAAACAAATGAAGGAGTGTTGCGAAAAACCTATTGTTGAGTGCTCAAAAATGCAACCCAGTATTAAAACAATTTCTGGATCAAGAGGACGCTCTGTCTGAGTGGATGTTGAGTTTGGTGAAGTCATCAAGGAGTCCTTGGAAATTTTGGATCCCATGTTTCTGCGCCCCCCGAAAAGTTTTGGGTTTTGCTTCTCACCACACGCAAAGCTCAGGTCCTAGAATTGTTATGTATGCGGGGTATAGCACTGTTGCATAAGGTGGTGTCAGACGTGTGCTGCTCACTGAATACTCATTTGTGTACACATGCTTGCTTGATTGTGTAATGGCGCGCAATTTGGGTAATTATCATGGAACATGGGAAATTGTTCTTTTTGTGGACGGTACTTTTGAATGGGGGTGTCGTTATTGGGGGAGCGTTAGCGTGCCGGGCGCGCGCCGGGCATCTTTTTTGACCCGTGCCCCACCGGTGACCTTTTAGGGGGTGCACTAAGTGCAGTGTGCACACAGTGCAACTATTTGGACGTCTAGCCGTCCTAGGGGGAGCCTTAAGCGCAGTGCGTGCGCAGTGCAACTATTTGGGCGCCTGGCCGTACTAGAGACCCATACTTTGAGATACTAGGGGCCCCTAGGGGCATCATGGTGACCCCTAGCGGAGCTTTTGCAAGGCGTAGCACGTTTGGGTCAAGGCATGGCAAGGCGTAGCATGGTTGTGTCAAGGCATGGCAAGGCGCAATGCTCGTGTGCACACATTGATCTATCGTGCTTGCACATATGCTACAGGACTTCATACCCCCCTCCTCCTTTCTTAGAAACACTTTCTTCATGGATTTGAGTCTTGCCGATCGAGTGTTCTACACCCGCTCCAACGGCGTGCGAGTTCCCGCCATGGTGGTTGGGATGGCAGGAGATGGGCTCATCCACTTGGAGTACTACCAAGATGCACTACGGGTGGTAAATCGCCAATGCAAGATGGAGTCCATGTGTACTTAGTAGACAATGGAACAGCAAAAAAAGTTCTGTGTTCTTGAGGGTGGCGACCAATGCACTTTTCATGGCTTTTCCAGTTGTGCATGATGTGTGTTATGTGAAGGGAAGGTAGTTTGCAACTTTCTTGAGCTAGGGCAGTTTGGGTCATCTAATTCTAAGGGCGTTTCCAAGGGGTTTGCTTGGGGGCTCTTCGGGGGGAACATAGTCTAAAAGTAGCGCGCAGTGCGCGCACAGGGCAAAGATTCCCCCCTAGAACCCCATATTTTGTGATACTATGGGCATTATTGTTGTTTGAAAACGGGTATTTTGGTGTATATTTGGATTCTCACCCAATTTCAGCCCGTTTCATCTATTTTTTGCTCGTTTCCACCACATCCACTCCTTACTATGTTGATTTCTCCCCACCGTGGGAACCCTGAGAAGGCAGGGGTGATGTAGGGGGAGTGTTAGCGCGCCGGGCATCTTTTTTTGACCATTCCCCATCCGTGCCTGTTTTTGCCCCCACCTCACCAAACAATTTGGAGTACCTTCTCGCCCTGTCTAAGAATTTGGCCCATCCTTTGCACCCAGTTTATGACGATGGCAAGGGTGGTGGTTGGAAGTGGTGGGAGTGACATTTTGTGTTGCTGAATTCTCATATTTCGGCTTATGCAAGGTGCATTGCAGGGAAGGTTTGTGGTCTACAGCGGTCTACTTGGGGGACTTCCCAAGGTGAGGATAAATCTGGGGCTAGAGAGAAGATATTTAATACAAAGGTAGTGTGCCGGGCATGCGCCGGGCGCGCGCCCGGCAAACATTCCCCCGTAGCCATATTGATCTCTCCCCACCATGGGGACCCCGAGAAGGTAGGGGTGATGTAGCCATATTGATTTCTCCCCACCATGGGGAACCTGCATCACCCCCCCTGTAGACCATGGGAGCATGCCCCGCCTCATGTTTGGACGAACAAAAGCAACTCGGCCACCACGCAAGATGAGGCAGAGGATGAGGCAGAAGTGTGTGTGTTGTGTTGTCAGAAGCGTTCCACCATCACAGTTTGTGGTGAGTGTGAAGAGCACTATTGTGCTGAATGTATTGACACCCACACTGGTGGGACCAATGTTGTTTGTTAAGTACAATACAAATGACATTTGGAGTTGTTGAATTCACAGCTATTGCCTTATCATGCAACGTGCTTTGTAGGGAAGGTGTGCAGTCCAACGTGGTCTACTTGGGGGTGCTTCTCCATGAGAGGGTAAATCTGGGCCTGAAGTTGGGATAGTTAATAGAAAAGTAGCGCGCCGGGCAAACGTTCCCTCATTGCAACACTTTTGTCCATTTTGAGTATCGTGCCTCGCCATTGTGCCCTGTTGACCTGCATCCTTCACCCAAAATCGAGGAAAATTAATGCGGTGCCAATTACCGGAAGCTTTCCCAATGGAGGGTTTCCCCCTCCAGTCACCACAAGATGCAGAGTATCTTCCATGCCTCATCAAATTTCCCAAGAAAATTGGGCTTGGAAGCTGCAATCTGCAATCTGCAACCTGCAATTGAGGCATTTAGGCTGTTGAAATGTGGTGTCAAAAATTGGCCTCTTTTGTGTTGGTTGTAATGCACAATACTGCCCTGAGGTGCACGGTCCCTGGTAAGGTCCACAGTGCCCCTATGGGGTGGAAATTGTCTGACCAATGGGGCTTTTCCAGGGGAGGTTGTGTGGGGATAGGAGTGCTTGATTGTCGGTATGATATATTATGAGTGCTGATGCACTGGTAGAAAAGGTTGCCTGGGTTACTTTCACCTGTGAATGTGGATACTGTGTTTTGCAACTTCCCCTATTTGGTTTGCAGATTTTTCCAATTCACAATCATGAGTTACTCTGGCGGTTACGGCACTGCGCCCCACTACATGCCGGTAAGTGGCACTTTGGTCGGCCACTGGCCATTGAGCCCCACCCCACCGCATCAGCTGGCGCCCCCAGCCTCCGTTGTGGCCTTCAGCTGGCCTGTTCTGGTGGACTTTCCTGCACGTCTCACAGCAATGGATAAGCGGTGGGAGGCCTACAGCCCTACAAGTACGAATTCTGACCAACCTGCTGCCTGCTGCGCAGCTGGAGAGCCTCAAGAGCTGTTGGTCTCGTCTTCAGATTGTCCAGAAAAAGACCAGGAGGACATTGAGCCTTCAGCGCAGA
The DNA here is from genome assembly GCA_964036045.1 of Eutreptiella sp. 'Long Island Sound 2002'. Taxonomy (NCBI): domain Eukaryota; phylum Euglenozoa; class Euglenophyceae; order Eutreptiales; family Eutreptiaceae; genus Eutreptiella; species Eutreptiella sp. 'Long Island Sound 2002'. Next base: position 34,932,735 of record OZ038392.1, read on the forward strand.
TGCCTCAGACTCTGCAGCCGCCACCTGACACCCAGCCGACTCTTCTTCAGCCCCCGGCACCGCCACTGCCAGCACCAGCGCAGGCTCAACCAGTGCCTGAACCGAGGTATCCGCTGTACCCACAAGGTCGCTGTACCCATAAGCCACACTGGCAGCACCTGCGTGCCAAGCGCAACCATTCCTACTACATATGCACGCAGTGTTCGAAGATGTGGCGGCAGTGGAGGCCAGGGAAAGGGCCAGGTTTTGGTCGCGGTTTTTAGCTGGCGCTCTGTGGCTTCGTTTGGTAGAAGGCCCGCAGGCCGACAGCCTGCTGCCTGCAGGACATACCGAATGTGTACCTGTATATTTCTTGGTACACCAGCGATGAGTTCCTGGATCCTGTCGAGGCAAATGTGCAACAACACTCCCAAAGCACAAGGACTAGGCACAAAAGAAATTTGCAATAATATGCGGAGATGGGTAATGCCCGAAAGGCGAAATAGCAAACCTATGCGCTCCAAATTATGTCCTGTGGGCACCAAGGCACCTTGGAAAGTGTATAACACTCATGTCTAATGCAAACGACGTTCAAATGTGCAACACAAATCTTAAGGGGCAAACGATATGAAGCGCCACACCACACACACCACGACCCCATAGCACTGGTTTTAGGTACCCCACAAACAGGCGTTTACGGCCACGGCGACAGAATGATGGTTTGTGTGTGTAGTAGTATATAGATCGCACTGTGTGCCACTACAGGGCACTGGCTGACAGCTTCAGGCTTTGCCCCCCAACTGAGTGCAGTTGGAAGGAAGCGCCAGACACTGTCCCATCGCATAACATGTGCAGAGACCCGTTCTATGCCAGAGACAGGGCGTCTGCATGAGTGCCATTGCACTGCATGCAGTGAGCGCAATGTTTTTGTGGAAGGGACAATCCTTCACATATCACGATGAGGTCTATGGAACCAGATGGCGCATGTGGAAGGTAAGAGCATTGCAGGAAAAGCCTTCAGGTCCATACCTCTTCATCATCATGTATGTGAAGCTCTAAGCACTTGCTGCATCATTGAATGATGATTGTCACACATGCAACCCCCCCCCCGTACGGGAATCCCGTATTTCCCGTACAGCCCCGAACAGTGGCCCGTACACTGGGTTCTCAGAACCATAGCACAGAAATAGGCAATATTAGGCACCCATTTGTCTCTTTTTCCTGCCCTCCCCTATGCTCTTGACCAGACTATGCCCTGTAATGTATGCCACTCCAAGAATGCTGAAACTGTTGCTTTTTTGTCTTTGGCTGAGTCGGATCGTTGTACCCTTCGACAGAAGCATTCTGATTGTGCTGAAGATTGGGTTATTTGTGAACTGTGTGTCCGCCAAGCCCGCCCAAACCCTTTTTTTGGGTCAGCGTCCAATCGGTCCGCTACTTCATCCAGTACTACTACTGCTGCTACTAACGCTGCTGATACTGCAACAAGTTCAGCCACTACTAGTGCCACGCGTGCTGTACCAGTGAAACCAGTGAAACCTTTACGCAAAGCAAAGAAAGAAAGGACATTGAAGACCATCACCGTGGATGACCGTGTAGCAAAGTATGGAAAGTATGGGTTGTACAACCACAATGGAGTTCTGACTTGTAGGCCCTGTGGACAAAGATTGGACTACACGAGGGATGACGTCATCACAACTCATATTACACGAGATGGTCATGACAGGCTGGATGCAAAGATTTGTGGTTCCCAGCTTTGTTGTTGTTGTTTGTGATTGTGTTCAATGCATGTCATGTGCACTTGTACTGCTGAAAAAGCGCCAGAAAAAGCGCCGGAAGCGCCAGAAAAAGCGCCAGCAAAAGCGCCAGAAGCGCCAGAAGAAGCGCCAGAAAAGTACCCAGCTTTTTTGTTGTTGTTTGCGATTGTGTTCAATGCATGTCATGTGCACCTGTACTGCTGAAAAAGCGCCAGAAAAAGCGCCAGAAGCGCCAGAAAAAGCGCCAGGAAAAAGTGCCTGAGGTGGGAATTGAACCCAGGACTCTCCAGCTACGAGCACATGCATCTACCAACTCGGGTATGACAGGTCTGTGGTAATATGTGGGTTACTGGTGGTATAGGGTCTGAACATATTTTGGTGATTGGGGTCACCAGGCAGTGCCCTGCTGAGGGTTTTTACCCAAAAAGGTCCGCCCCGCACAGTGGCCCGTACAGTGGAAAATTTTTGCCCCGAACAGGGGGCGGGTTGCACATGCGCTTCGTCATTGCTACACTGACATTGGTCTGAGCTGCCATCGCAGTTTGGATGCACATTCTGCCTGCCTTTGACGCGGCACAACCACATAAACCACCTGAAAAGCACATGAGATGAGAGTTTCTGAGTCTTTGCTACCCAAACAACATACTTATGTTCAAGCTGGAGCACTCTGAGCCACTGAGTCGACTGGACCCTGGCAGCTGTCTCTCTGCAATACCACGTAATACCATGCATCAGGAGCCAGAAGGGTCTGCAACCTCGTGGCTTTTGGCTCTCCGGTGGCAAAATATCTTCCAGCTACAGAGAGAGTCATAGACATACTCCCAGCCCCCTTGTGACAGCAATGCTCTTGTCAGTAAAACGCGAGGTGTTGCTCCTGCAACTTTTGAAACGATGGATTTTGACGGTTTCTTTTTCTGGCTGTCCTTGAAGATCAATTTTGTTTTTTATCAGATTTGGGGATGGTGTTTTTAGGAAATGGCCATGATTCCACTCCCAGTAAGGGGCTGAACTCAGGACTGGCAGATGCAAAGATTAGTTCTGGTTCTGTGATGTGTGGGAATGGTGTTTTTAGGATCCTGATTACCGTCCTGGCATTTCTTTTGCCCCTCCCCTGCATTTGTCTTCTGCCATTCTGCTCCTTCCTTCACTTTTTGACAATGGCCATGTTACCTTGGAGGGTATTTCTAAGAGGTCTTGTGCAGGCGCCGCTGGCCAGTCAGTACCTGATTTATTTATCATCTCCTGCTGTATTAAGGGTTTATGATACATTTCAATCAGCCCAATTTGGGCCTTGAATCTCGCATTCACCCATATATCATGCAAAACCCCTAGTTTTTCGCAATTTCAGGCACTGCGCACTGCAGGCAGTGCTATGGCACTGGTACAAGACAACCACTCTTAGACATGCAGCTGAATATATAATTCAAAATTCAAAGAAATCACAAACTAAAAATCTTGAGAACCCCCTATCTCTTCCCCACTCAACTTTTCAGTCACCCCCTCGGGGTGGACGGATTGAGGGCTGAAGCCTGCTAGCAGTGATGTGATCCAACGTACACAGACCACGTTTTGGATTAATCCGATCTGGAGGAAAAGAAAACTGACAGGTCGATCACATTCCAAGCTCATGTGATTTGGTACTCATTAGCATTGCGCTGGGATCTGACACAGACAGGATTTTCTCTTCTACAGATGGCGACACAGCCTCAACCGCTTCCGAGTGGTGCGCTGCTTCAGACAACTCGCTCACCACAGGATAGGAGTATGCAATGGATGTATCGTTAGGGCGACAGTGTACAGTACGGGTATCGCCAAAGGAGTGCCCGCAACAGCGCCCCAAGTATATACCTTACCCCCCCCTGCAATTCGCCCCACCCTGGGGGGGAACGGTCACTTGGCCCAAAAAGCATAGAAAATACTAGGCGCCGAAGGCGCCAAAGAAAATTTTTACAAGGCGCCAAAGGCGCCGAAGCTGATTTACACTGGGATCCTATGGTACAGTTTTGTGGTGCAACCCAACCCTCCGTAGGGGGGGGACGCAGTGACCGTCCCCCCCACCATGGGGGAGAACCGTCATGACATTTGTGGGGAAATTACAAGGGAGGGGTAAGGTACACAGTATGGCAGATACAGACTTTCAATTCTTGATTGTACATAGCACGAGAGACACAATGTAGCATAGCATGGGAAGGGGTGGTCTCACGTAGAGGCCTTACTTACTATGTTCGGTTTTGTGCCAGTTGAGGGTGCCGCCCGCTCGGTGCGCGCGGTGCACATGGTGCACCAGGGCGCGTGTGTTTGGCCGCATCCATGAACCCTGGTGCGCATGTGCGCTGCACGTCACCCCGTCACTCCGTCCCAGGGCCTGGGGCTATGTTGTGCAGCATGGCATAAAACCTGGGATACTTGAATGATGCAGCGTGCGCGGTGCACGGGCGGCACCCTCGTTGCAAGTTCGTAGTTCAGTTTCGGTTTTGATTGAGCTGCTGAAAGCAGGCTTGGCATGCAAATTGAACATTGCTCTGCATGTTGTTCCAGGGGATTTCAGCCCATGATCGAATTGTTTGCTCCCCTTTGAAATCCCCACCCCCCCCACCTTGACAATCCTCCCCCTTTCCCGCATGGAGAACTGTCATTTGGCCATTTTTTCAATGTGCTGGTTCTGTTTTATTTTTGCTTCTGGTTTTTTTTCTGTACTTCTGTTTCCAAACACCATTGCCTTGCTTGGTTTGTTCAAAATTCAAAGTGGTGTGGTCTTGTGAGAAGAAATTCCACATTGGGCCAGTGGTTGATGATGGGCACCTGAGTAATACCATGTCATGCTGATTATGTGTGTTGCTTATGTAGTGCCAGTGGATGGGGGGTTGGGTTTGTGTACCCTTGCAATCCGCCCCCCCCGCCCCCCCCCCCCCTTGTGGGGAACCGTCATTTGGAGTGCACTTCCCCCCGGGCTAGAGGAAAGATTTGAAGGGGGGCTGAGGCTATGTCTAAGCGGTCTTGTGCATGCGGTGCTGGTTGGTCAGCATCTGATTTATTTTTCAGCTGCTGCTCTGAGAACTGCACAGTACCTGAGAAGGATTTCTGGTACATTTCAATCAGCCAGATTTGGACTTTGAACCTCACATTCCTCCATGTATCATGCATGACCCCTGGTTTTCCGCAATTTCAGGCAGTGCCCAAACTGAGTGCCATGGGACCGATATAAGACAACCAGTTTTTGATGTGCAGCAGGTCCCAGTCCACATGTTTGGCTAAGGGCACTTTCCAGTGTCTATATCCATCAACAGCAATCCATTTTGGTGTGGAACGCTGTGAATTGTGAAGGGGTGCAGTGGTGGCATACGGTGCTGATGCTGCGAAACAGCATTTCCTTGAGGCGCCAGGCAGGATTGCAGTGAAGCAACGGCAGTTAGTGCTGAACTGAAAGGTTATCGCCACTGACACTGGTCTCTCCGTACCAGATTTATTGATCGGCTGGTGCTATGTGGAGGATTTATGATACATTTGATACAACCATTTGATTCAGATTTGGCCGAAATTTTGGTGGATAATACTTTGGCTGTGAAGTACAATCGCACAAAGTTTGAGCAAGAGACTCAACAGTGGTGGCCGGGAATGGGTGCCGCAAGTGGCGGATCCAAGTTTCAAGATCTGTCAAAATTGGCAAGAAAAATGACAGTTTTGCGCTGTATTGGGTGTCTAGGATGTTGGTGGAGGGGGCTATTTGCATTGGAACCAACAATGATGAACAAACACCTTGGGACAGTTTGGAGTAGCTTTTGCACTCGACTAGTGGCCCCAAGGACCCCTTTTGGGGGGTTAAAAGTGACGAAGTCAGCTTTGGAAGTGACTTTCTACTTTTTAATTTTTCAAGTATCACCTTCGTTTGTTGTGTTAGTGTATTGCCTTGTCATCCCTTGTGGTGATAAGTACCCTCCCCCCCCCCATAGCTATAACCCTCCCCACTTTGGCAAAGATGGCAATGGGCGTGAAGTGCATGAAAATGTTTTTATCTAGAATCCTATAAACCCAGGGGGGGGGGTTATAGCTGTGGGGGCAGGGTGATGAATGGGCATAATTGGAAGCTGTTTGCACACCACTAACACCCTTCAATGCGCCATAGGCACACAGTCTTGATTAGGGTTGGGGTGGAGCAGGTTCCCCGCACCTGCACCTTGAGTTCATGGCTGTTGCGCAGCTCCCCAGCACGTATATCTTGGTCCCCTAGTGCCATCACAGTCTGGTGTGTCATACATCCCTCTTCCTATCTCAATCGTTCCCTCTGTCATCAGAGTGGGCCACTGCTGCTGATCGCCTGGCCCCTTATAGTATTGCCTTTTCTGCCACTCCACATCCCCAAATAGGGTCTCCACACGTTCAGGGTCCTTTGTTTGCCCTCCTGCGCCAAATCCTTCTGCAGTTGCATAGGGTGGGTCCCCTGGGGATTCCTTTGGTGTGGGTATCTATCTAGATGCTAGAGACAGTTGGGAAGGGGCCACTATCTATTTTGGTTCGTGCCGCAGTGCCCAGCCCGCAAGATGCTCAATGGGTTGTCTGCCTGTACTTTCAGCACCTCCTCGCAACCTAGGATGAGCACCTCATCATGGTAACTGACTGCATGTCCACTGTTTCGTGTGAGTTCACCCAGACCCCCCTTCCCCCTCCTCTCTTTTGCTCCTGCTGTACCAACTCATCAATCCACGCCCCGCCCCGCGTCTCGCGTCACGGAGATTTTGGTCCCAGCACAACGCAATACCAAGTCCCAAACGCCCCTAGCACTCCTCAATGCTGCAGCCCAGTCGGCTGCCATTGCAGGTAGCCCTCAGGCTGTTCTTTACGCTCTTCTTTTCCTCTCCACCTTCCACAACCTACTGTTTCTTTTTCGCAAGGTTCGGCCCTTCTCCACCCCTGTCGCACTCTAGACGCCCTGCATGCAGCAGCCGCATGCCATGCAGCGGAGGGCACGTGACCCCAACCCGCCTTCACCACTGCCATGACTCTTCATCTTCACTCACTCTTCACCGCCCCCATGTATACCCCTGTGTGCTTTGCTTCAGTCCGGAGCTTGTGCAGGCACCCGAGCTACCGTGCTATGCAAGCCCTTCTGCTTTTTCAGTTCAGGCTGCTTCCACCCTGTTGGCAGCTGTCTGAAGTCCCAGCCAGTCTTGGATCGTTCATGCCGGCCTCTGTGCAGTCTCCGGCTCTACAGCCGTTGAATACACGACTGACACGGCCCTACAAGGCCCCGGCACCAGACATGCCTGTGTGCTGCTCTGTGCCTGAGCGCCTCCCCTCTGCAATCATGTTCACCCCACCCACAGAAAGCCAAGTCACAGCGCAGTGCCTTATGTCTGTGGTGCCCCAGAGGAACACAGCAGCCTACCGATCATGCAGACCCAGACCATGTCTGGGCCCTTAATCCTGTGTGCAAGAACAGCCATGCAGAGCGTCCAACCACTCCGCTATCAAGTGATGCGGGCATGGTCCCAATGTGCTTGCTCTAGAGGCCTCATAGGGGATGGGTTTCCTTTGGCCTCGGCCATATGCGAACTGTCTTCAAGTGCCTCAAAGCCCGGACGTCAGCAGTTGTTCATACGTTGCGCCCACTTTCGGTGTTGGCTTCTGGGATGTGTCAGTTTTTGCTGTGTGGGAACCAAGTGCTAGTGAGTCAGATTTAAGATTCAACCTCCCCCATTGATCACCCATTGTAGCTCCTAGCACCATACTTTCATTTATGTAGGAGGGAGCGTTAGTGCGCAGGGCATGTGAAGGGCAACTTTTTGGGCTGTTTCCAATCCCTACCCCTGTGGGACCCCTAAGAAGGTAGGGGTTATGAAGCCAATCCGCCCATTTTTGGGCCCCCGAGAAGGCAGAGGTTAGGCAGCTAGGTCCCATTTGGTGTCCGCGGGTCCTAGGGCGCCAACCCGGCGGCCTATGGGTACCACATTTGCTTCCTCCACACTTTGGTGCATTTGAAGGGGTTGGTACAATCAAAAGTAGGCTAAAGCCATGTCCCTGTATTTCAACGGCGGCCTCCAAACGGTGGAAATCGCGGGCTCCGAGTACCAAGCCGCGGGAGCCGCAGTGACAAAAGGACCCCCGCACATTCTAGCCCAGGTCATGGGTCCGCAGCAGTCATGTAGAGCCGAAATGTACGGCGCGGCCATCAGGACGGTGATAGCATCCAACCGTGACCAAATGTGCATAGGGAATGCCATGCACGCAGTGCGAAGTTTTGGATGTCGACAAATACTCGAACCCTAGTTTCGGCCCCTTTTCACAAGTTTTTGGTTCCGTACCAGGGTTTTTTTTTAGCTTCCTAAGCATTTAGGATTTGGCATATTTAAATTGTCAAGGTGCACCACGCAAGACAAGAGATGGAAAGCATTGAAGGAAATCATGTTTGAAAGCTTTGAGGATGCTCGCCAAGGTCAGCCCCCAAAACACAAATGGCAAGGTACAATTACACATTGATTAACCTATGCATGTGTAGATGCGTAGTTCTGCATGTGGATGTTTGGCGCCCTTGAAGGCCCTTGAAGGCATTTTCATTGTTCTCATGTGGGCTTTGCTGCTTCGCCGTGCTACAAGACAGGTGAAAGGTATTCTTGGGTGAGTATCCCAGCCTCTGCGTTCGCAGTATGCAGTGCGCACGCAGTGCGCACACATTGCAAGAACTTGGCCATAGACGACGCACATGGGAGTGCTCTTATTATGACATCCGCCAAAAGGTGTGTGATCACACACAACACAAGTGAGTCATCATGGAGTAGATCCCCAGTCACCATCAAGAGTCCAACGCCTACAGTGCACACGAACGTGAGCAAAATCTGGTGCAATGGGGAGGTGGACTTGCTCGCCAAAATGGCCACACGGCTACCGGTCCCAAACTACGATCCCATCCGTCCAGAGGATATAGTAGTCTGTGGCGGTCTGTTCAATGTTGTGCATGGATGGTTTGTTGCTTTATTTGGTACGCACGGGGGGGCGTCTCCTCAGTTCGAGTACGCGACACCCCCTCCCTCCCGGCCCTTCGAGCACATCTAATTACCAAGGGTCAATGGCTATGGGCCATACATAGGGTGGCGCCAAAGGCACATGAAAATTTGTCCCCTTTGCCGGGGACCCCCGAGAATGCAGGGGTTAGGTAGCATTTCCGCCCACTTGCGGGCCCCCGAGAAGGCACGGGTAAGGTAGCCACTATTGATTTTGAGGTAGCCACTTTTGATTGGTGCTTTTGAGCGCCACAGTAGCAAGACGAGGCACTATACAAATATTGTTTGCTACGAAGTGCTTTCCAGCGGAAGATTAGCAAGACGGGCCACTCTACAAATGTTGTTTGTTGTACTTGTGTGTACAGCGAAGGAAAAAAACCTATTCCCATAGCGCAGTACTTGTGTACAGCAAAGGAAAAAAAAGGACTGTTTGCTGTAGGCAAACTTGGGTTTCATGTCATGCATATTTTATTTCATGTTCAGATTTGTTTTTAATATTCTCCGAAGGGGGGGGTGCCACTGATGTTTGACTGTGTGGAGTTTGGAGACTACTTAGAGGCAGGGGTTCACGAAGCCGTTAGAGAGAACACATTTGCCATAGAATGGGCCAGGACCAAGGTACGTGTCACCAAGTCCCTCAGACAGGACCAAGGTACGTGTCACCAAGTCCCTCAGACATTTGGGCGATAACAAATCAAAGTGGCTGGAGGGCTTTGCAGGGGCTGTGGGCTTTTGTGGATGTGAGGAACACCTTGTGGACAGCATCATCGGATACTCCCTGACAAAAAAGGTCTCCCTGAATGTGGATTCTGGGAACTTCGAGCGGGTGTTGCAAGAACCAAAGCCGAGCCCTCCTATGACCGATTGTGCATTGTTGTCCGTGCTTCAGGGACAAGCGGGTTTGATCACTCACTCACTGATCACTCACTGAGAAGGTTGATCGCCTGTCGAAGGCCCCTCAAAAGTAGGAGGATAAAATTCCCCCCTTGTCACTGAAGGAACTTCACAAATCGTCAGGGGTTTGGAACCATCCGCAGTTCCTCAAATGTGCCATCTTGAAGGAGCTGTTGCCAGTCGAGAAAATGCACATGACTCATCAATGGAATGATGGATCGCAAAACCCCCTTCTTTTTTCTTTGTCCGAGGATCAGCGCAAGAATGAGACTATCTGTGTACCCACTGTGAAAGGAACTTTTGAATGAGTACGCTCACTTTGCTGATTTTCAGCCCGTTTTGCTTGTTGTGCCCTGTCTTTGTGCCCGTTTGCGGTGCTTACTTCACCTAAAATTCATAAAAATTCGTACGGCGAAATTTGTAGCTTGAATAGGTCATAATGTAGCTTAAATTCGCAAATAAAATTCGAATTCGCGTTCGCATTCGCAACCTAAATTCGCCACTAAATTCGCATTTGTATGTGCCTTCACATTCGCGCGAACTTCGCGCAAATTTCACATGAATATTTACATTTTTCCATTTCATCTCATTCTTAGGAGCAATGGCACTGCTGGCTGCCCGACCGCCGAGCGGCCGTGGCCGCCCAGAAGCGATTCCGCCCGGCCGGGCACACCAGTGCTGCTGTACAGCCGGGCACGGGCGGCCACGTGTCCTTCGACGTGCCCTCGAGTTCGGCCGGCGCCCCGCCCGTAGACATCCGGCCGGCCGTTCCCGCGGCCCCCCCTCCAGCCCCGGGCCCCGACCCCGTGGTCGTCGCAAACCCGGTGGCAGGAACCGGTGCCACGGCCTACCCGTCGGACCTCACCCCCATCGCCACCCTCTCCATGCTGCGGTCCCAGCCCCCGTTCGCATGGAAGCTGGACCTCCCGGGACGGAAGCGGGCAAGGGAGGAGTTCGTGGCGACAACGTGGGAGATCGAGGTTGAGACGCAGGATGGGGCGCGGGAGCCGCCCCTCAAAATGTCCTTCCCCTGCGCCATCACCTATCCCAACCCCGGGGGAGGTTGGAAGGAGGGGGAGAGGATTATTGCCCTCTACGCATACCGGCTGCGTGGAGGGCATTGGAGGATGGATTGTTGCGTGCAGGGTAGGGCGGGGGTGCCGGAGTGGCAACTGAGGCGGTTGGGCGTTGGCGGTGACGGGGGTGAGGGGACGGGGGGACCGGGCGGAGGACCACATGAGCTACGCCTGGCTCCAAATGCTCACCCGGGCAAAGGAGGAGCAGCGCCGGCATTTGGGGGAGGTAGGCGTGGATGCGGAGGAGGGGGAGGGGGAGGGGGACGATGCCTCCTCCATGCGGAACTCCAGGAGCGGCGGCCCCAGGGGCAAGGTGGGCCGGCCCCGCAAGGCCCCCAAACTGCCCGCCAAGTCGGGGGGCCAACCCTCGGCTGCAAAGCCCCCGCCGGCAGCGCACGTGGACGCGTGGGTGGCGGCGCAGGCAGGGGCCATGCCCGGGTGGCAAAAGCGGGCGGTGGCGGCGGAGGGAGAGGTTCTCCTCCTGCGGGGCAAGCTCCAGGAGGCAGAGCAGCGGGCGCACGAGGCGGAGCGGCGGGCAACGGCAGCGGAGCAGGAGCGGGACCTGCTGCGGGCGCAGGCCCGCGAACCCAAGCCCAAGCCGGGGCAGCAGCAGGAGGTGGGGGGGGCGGAAGGGGGGGGGGGGGCAGCGGTGGGGGGGGGGGGGGGTGAGCGACGGTGTGAAGTACCTTATGGCGGGGAGCCAGGCCTGGAAGGCCCAGGCAAAGAAGGTGAAGGGGGAGCTCTCAGCAGTGGCCGCCACCGCGCGCCTGCTGCTTGGCCAGAAGGAGGGGGGGCTGTCCTTCGAGTCGGTGGTGCCGGGGTATCAAACTGCCTTGGACGGCCATGACGCTGTTGAGAGGCGTTACCCGGGGGACGCCCTGGTGGAGGCCGCCGCTAACCCTGCCTTCGAGCCCCCCCCCCCGCCCCCCGCGGCCCATGGCTCTGGGAGCTCCATAGGCACTGCAAGCCCGTAGTGTCACCCTGCGAACGCCCCTTTTAACCATTGTAAATTACAACGGGGCCAACCACTGTCCTAAACATGCTGCGAATTTCGCACGAACTTCGCGCGCACTTCGCGCGATTTTCTTGCAAATGCACGAACGACCCGGCCGACTACCGTCCAGGGGTTTTTTGCGAATTTTGCGCGAACTTCGCGCGAATTTCTACAGCATTTGTGTTTAATAGTGGTTCCCAACACAAGGGGTGTACAATGTGTTGTACAAATTTTTTGTTGTGCGGTGGATGCCAATGGGGCTGACTTTGTCTGACTTTCTTGACTTTCATAATCAACATGCATTGCCTTTTGCCTATTGTCAGTGTTTTTTGTCACGGGACGTGGGAGTGGCGACAAGGGGCAGAAGGCCTTTACCCATGTCAAGTCCAGGCAGCACCGGGCCCGCCGCTTGAGGACATTGCAGGAAGCTGTCTCGGGGGAACTAGGAGCCGAGTATCTGGTGAGGCACCTTCCGGACAAGGGGCAGATTGTCCTCACACCAGTAGACGGGGGGGAGTGGTGCTCTACCCACTGCACCATCCATGTGCCTTAGTGACCTCAACTATGTACATACCCTTGCGCAACGTTTCAGACGCCGCAAACAGCGCAAACAACGAGCATAGTACGTTTGGACAGTTCATGGCCGGCGAAGTGGACGTGCGTGATCTTGTGAATTGAGATGTGCATACCTGTACGCGAATATGGGACAAATTCGCGCAAAGTTCGCGCGAATTTGTCCCATTCGCAAGGGTCGTAGCAGACACAGGCGAACGGCACAATACGAATAGGGCATTAAACGGCTACCATGGCCACGCAGCGTATGGAAAAGGGGTGTTTTTTTCTCGCAGGGACCTGTATTTTATTTTTTTTAGAATTTTTGAACCCATATCCTCCATTCCAACCCATTGAAAAAGGCCTTTTTCGGACAAAATAGTTGTTTTGGGTACCCATATTCGCTCTCTCATTCAAAAGTTCGCTTAACGGCAATTCGCAAAGGGTACATGGACCGAAATTGTGGTAGCCGCGGGGGTTACGCGGACGGGAGGAGATCCATCTACACCACCGAGGTCCCTGGAGATGAATACGGCAGCGATTCAAATGGTGCAGGCTTGTGGATGTTGACATACTCATCAGCCGACTGTTACAAGAAACGGTATGAATCAGATTCCTCGTTGTTCAAATAGGCCTCCTCCAACCCTAACTTCACCTCTGACCTTACTCCTACAGGGGTGCGCTTGAAAAAAGTAATGAAAAACCGATTTACGATCGTTGATGGAGTCAAATTTTTTGAGGTACATCGTGGGGAGTGGGTGCGATCCGATTCTTCACCAATTGGGCTCTGTAAGACCCGTCGACAGCATGGTGTCATCGAGAGACACTGGGTTTGGATGTGCCCAAGATTGGAGTGATTGACACCCCAGTCCGCCGTCAGTACGGGGGTTTGCAGAACGACGACTGGACTGGGTCACCAAATGCCCCATGCAAGTACCAACTGCAGTGGCTCCCGAAAGGATCATCAAGTGGCCAGAAATCATGGAGGCTTGGGTCCATTTGGAGGAACTCGGCGCGTCAGAGTGTGTATCGGCATGCTTGGTATCCACGTGGAAGCCAAGGACACGTCATTCGTATACAACCCACCTTCGGAGGTTCGCAAGGATCGGGGGATCATGCCCAAGGGACCAAACCCAGTCCTTGGCGGAGAAAGTATTGTTATCCATGTGTGCTTCGGCCACCAAGCGAGATCCTTGCGAGGATGCGTTTCGGCCCTTAAGGCAGTGGTCACCACTTTGTCCCCCAAACTGGGTTTACCACTTCGATCCCCCCACTGCTCTCTTCGAAAGGCTTGTGAAAAATTATTGCTTAATCATGATGTTTCGCTCTCCCTCTCGGCCACAGCAGGAACGCAATCAGGGTGGTAATGGGGAAGCGGCTCCAGCTGTGGCTGCCGCCCCCTCTGCCGCTTCTTCTTTAGTACCCGAGGACGCCTCCCAGGCCGAGCTCTGAGCCGCGCTACACAAGCAACATATGGGCTTGAGCGCCCGCCTAGAGGCCCAGAAACTCTCCGACAAGAGCGTGGTGCCGGACCTGACCCTCAATGGCATTGAGGAGTTCTCGGGCAGGGACAAGATACCGCAGTGGATGTGGGAGTCGGCGGCGGCACTCAAGCAGTTCTTGACGACGAACCAAGCCCCTACACGACCTCCTGATGTTGGCGGCGATGTGCAAGCCCAACCACCGCCAGGTGATGCCCTGGCCTATCGCATTTGGGCAACCATGCTTTGGTCCCAGGGAGCATACTAGTAGAGGTGCCACGCCTAGGAGATGAGCGCCAAGGCTAGGGAGACCCTGGACAAGTTGCCCTGGGAAGAGGCCCTGCAGAAAGGGGGAGCCGCCTTCGTGTACCGAGGGGTCAGGTTCCTTACCGAAGAGGGGATCCTGAGGTGGGTCGCGGCCAACGGCAACCACATCCCCGTCAACGCCGCTCTGAGTGGAGACTGTCGCAAGTGCACATCCCTGAGGGTCGAGGAGGGCAAGCGCCGGCACTGGCACTTGCGGTGTCCCCACTGGTCGTGACTCTTCGAGTTCGATAGGGGCGCCCCAAACGGGGTGCCTGCCCCGCAACGTGAGGACCACCCAGCGTCCAGCAGGGAATCCCCGGACACACAGGGGACCATGGTGTGGGGCCCAGAGGCGACATCCTTCCGCCAAGCCAAACAGATGTGGGATAGGGCCGCCAAAGGCGACGGAGAAGGCGGCGTCCGAGCACGGGCAGTTCAAGCATGGCGACCCCGCACCCGTCAGAGGTGTCGATCAGCCATCTGCCAGCTGGCGGCTGTTGAGGCGCGGTAGAGCCCGGATCTGGGAATGGATGAGGTTCTGGCAGTATGCCTCTCCGAGAAGTCTGATTAAGGCCAGTTAGCGTTGGGGATGCGGGGCATCTTCTCCGCGGTCCGTGCCCTCGAAGACATGTGCATCGTCCCACCCCTTGTGGGTGCCATCCACAGGCGCACCGCGGCAGGAGGTGCCAAGCCAGGGGCGCGCAGGACTACGCGACCCCGGAGATGCTCCGCCACCTGTGGCAGCAGGCGACATCGGAGAGGGACCGCGCCTTTCTGGCCCTCGTCATCCTGTCCTGGCTCTGCTTCTGGAGAGTCGGTGAGTCGGCGTCAATCCGCACCTTCGACCTGCTGGAGGACGGCGGACTGTCTTTCTACCGCACAAAGTCGGGTGGCCCCGGGGGAATGGCACCGGAGGCCTCTCTTCAGGTTTGGCATGGCCTGGGCTTCCTACCTATCGGAGTACTGCAAGCGGCACGACCTCCCCACCGACCAACCCATCTTCAGTGGTGGAGAGGCGGTCCTTAAGGACTACCTCACCACCCTCCTTCACGGATCACGATGGAGTGATTACGCTAGGCACAGCCACAGGAGAGGACGCGCGGCCTCCTGTTGGAACCAAAAGCCAGGGCGGCCGTACTTCAAGTGGTGGGGGGGTTGGGCTTCCACCGGGGTTGCCATGCGATACGTGACATCTTTCCTTGATCATGGAGTGTTGGCGTCGTTGGCCCTACCATGCCCTGGAACGGGAGTCGAGGAGCCACCAGTGGTCAACTGCCTATCTCTTTGGGGCTCTGCTATGTTCGGAGCGGATGCAGTGGAAGAGTCCCTGGACTATGTGGGGGCCGCCCTTGGTCCTGCTCTCCCGCACCGTGGCACTGTGGCTGATGAGCCGCATGCGACCACGGCGGCCCTCCTGGCCATGAATCGGACAATTCTTCTGCAAGCTCTGAGAGCTCCAGCTCCTGTGAGTCATCCGACTCGGATGTCACGATCATCGAGCCGCCGGTGGGGAAAGGGGCCCCCGCAGACTCAGCCTTCTGAATCGGCACCGAGGAACAACCAGCAGCACCGGGCCACGGGGAGGGGGGACGTGAACGTATCGACTTGAAAATCGAACATCAGCCGGGTGGGTCTCACATTCCAAGGACTCAAGCGTTGGGACCAGGAGGTCACAAGACGTCCGGGACCGTACACTTTGGCATGGTCGGCCTGGCTCAAAAGGTGGCCCCCGGTGAAGCACCGACTTTGGGTTCCTCGTGAGTGCTACAAGAAGGTATGACACGACTACTCAAGGGCACAACACGGCATGATGCAAGGTGGCACACATGGTGGAGGGCGGGGGCCGCGTACCTACAAGCAATGGGACCGCCTTGGCGATACCTCCGCTAGTGGGGACGTTGGAGGAGCATCAAAATGGCTTACCCTTACGCACTCTCCCCCCCACGAATGGGAATTCAAACGCATGGCGCGACTCCCTTGGCTAGCTGGCAATAGCATCCGCTGGAAAGAAACCCATGTTAAGGACTTGTGGCCACCTAGCCCCACAAAGCTCTTCGAAACATCATCCCCTGTAGGGTGGTCCACGGTTTGGGGAGGACGCTTTGATGCTCGCGGGTCGTAGGACAAGGCGAAAGATGACTCGAAAGGAGATGCAGCTGAACCGCCGTTGGGTGCCAAGGCCAGGAAGTCCCGAGGACGACAAGTTTCACAAGGGTTTGCCCGATAACGCCGTGGTGAGACCGAGGTCGGATCCAGGAAGGAGAAGTGCCGATCCTCCGAGGGGAACGAGTGTACAAGCGATGGGGGCCCATAGGGGCCTAAGAAACCGGCCGAGGTCGCCCCAATCAATGGTGAAAGGAACATTCCAGAACTTAGTTCATCGATCCGAACCGGACCGGTCCCAGAACCCATTGACTTTGATGAGGAGGACCCAAAACCCGTTGGGGGAGCAGACAAGGCAGCCACACCGGGACCGGCTATATCGGAAACCGGGGACTCAAGGATGGGGGGAAGGTTCCAAGGACGACCCCAAGGGGAAACAGTAGCGCGCCGGGCGCACGCCGGGCATCTTTTGTGAGCGGTGCCCCACCGGTGGCCTTCTAGGGGGTGCACTAAGGGGGCGCACTTAGCGCAGTGCAGCCATTTGGGCGTTCTGGGCGCTCGAAAAACTGAACAGTGCCCCTTGTGAGGGGACCGTGTTCTTGATTTCTGTGAGTGTGTCCTCTTTTGTGGAGCATCACATGGTACATCTCAAGGGCATTGCTGTTCCGCTGGAGTTGATGTGTAGTCGGACCCCTCTTTATGTTGCGTGGATGATACTATTGTCTCGAATGACAAGGAGGTGTGTGTGGGACAGATCTTGGACCCGCTTGTTGACATTCGTGCGTGCCACGTCCAAGAAGCCGGCAGTGCGTATGGGAGTGTTTTGGTGTGCTCGGAATCTCCGGCACCGTGCTAGACACGAATTGTACCGGGACTTTGGCATGTTAGCTCAGAAAGGGCGCGGATATTGTGTAGTGTGACTATGCTGTCACACATCAAAAATACCCTATGGCGGCCTCAGGCACTAACTATCATGAGCTTTAGGGGGCACAGGCAGGACAAGCGTTGATGGCACCGAAAAAAATATACATGCTCACTTCCGGACGTGGATTCCTTGTCAACATGGAGGCCTAAAGCCCTCCAAACGACCGTTGTTGAGGGTGTGACAACTGGGCGTCGAGTGCCAACTACTAACAATAGTGTTGTGACCAGTGAAGGTCAATCACGGCCCCTCGCCGAATCAAAGTCATCGTGCTTCTTTTGTGTTGCAGACAAAGCCACAAGAGGGGAATGTTTCATGTTGTTCGCCTTGTCATAAAAAAAGGTCGCCGTTTCACTAGCACATAAGGCCTTCCTAGTAGCGGAGAAACACTACACGGGGTCGCCTCACCTCCCCTATTTCGCTAGCTAGTTTCCACGCTCATTGCTTGGAAGTGCCGGAGAGTGGGCGACAAGGCCCATCATGTGAGATGTGTCGACCGTCAATGTGAAGTACCAGTGCTTCACACAAATCTGAATTGCATATTACACCAAAGTTTAGCAGTAAAGCCCCTGTGATGGACAACCCTAAAAGCCCCCTTGAAGGAGCCCTTTGAAGGGCCCCCTTGAAGCAGTCCACTAAAGGACCATGCTACACAAGCCCTTGAAGGAGCCCCCAAAAGCAGCCTCATGAAGGAAACCCCTAAAAGACCATCTTGAAGGACCCGGGCAACTAACCCGTGAAGTGAATAATAGCATGAAAGGTCCACCTAAAGAACCCTAGCCCTTTGTAATGTCGCTCGTACTCGTCGATTTGTGCATTTTTTTGAATCCATTTGCTATTTTGGTTGTGGGGAACTGTTGGCCCGGTGCGCGCCCGGCGCGCTACATTTCTATGAAATGATTAACTATTCCGACTTAAGCCCCAGATTTACCCTCTGATGGAGAAGGCCCCCCAAATAGACCATGATGGACTGCGCACCTTCCCTACAAAGCACGTTGCATCATTAGGCAATAATTGTGAATTCAACAACTCCAAATGTCATTTGTACTTTTTTTTGACTGAATCAAGAAGTTCAAAGAGTACTCAAGACTGTGCTTGGGAAAGTGGGCGTCTCCAGCATATGATATAGTGGATCCCCGCAACGCGGGGCACATTTCTATGAAATGATTAAGTATCCCGACTTCAGCCCCAGATTTACACTCTGATGGAGAAGGCCCCCCAAATAGACCATGATGGACTACACGCCTTCCCTACAAAGCACGTTGCATCATTACGCAATAGTTGTGAATTCAACAACTCCAAATGTCATTTGTATTTTACTTAACAAATGGTACTTTGCCTTTACCTTTCCCGTACATTTCGCTATGGTGATGAGTCCCCAAGCCGCAAGCGGTTTGGACAGGCTTTCTGCCTCGCGGCACAGGAACGAAGCGCAAACTCAGCGTTGGCTACAACACCCTTGCCTTCTCAGGGGCCCGAAATTGGGGGGGAAGGGCTACATCACCCCTGCCTCTTGGGTGTGCAGAGTTACCCTTTTTCGGGTAAGTTACAATAGTGTGGTTTGGGGGCACCAGGAACACCCCCTTTTGGGTAACAAAATCTCACGAACGTGCACCTACCCAAAATTGGTTTTTTCGCTTCACAACATCCCTTCTAAAAATGCATCCCCCTGTGTACCTGCTTTACTGCCACTCATAGACAGGCTACGGGGGGAGCATGGAATGGACGTGGACCAGAAAAGCCAAAACCTCTACAGAACACAAGCAAAAATTGTGGGGCCGAGACGGGTGTTGCTTGTTAAACTGCACCAAATGGACAATCATGGATGCCTTGGGGGAATGTTTGCCCGGCGCGCGCCCGGCGCGCTACTTTTCTATTAAGTATCCCAACTTCAGCCCCAGATTTACCCTCTCGTGGAGAATCACCCCCAAGTAGACCACGTTGCACTGCACACCTTCCCTACAAAGCACGTTGCATAACAAAGCAATATCTATGAATTCAGCAACTCCACTTGTCATCTTTATTGTACTTAGCAAACAACATTGGTCACACAAGTGTGCGTATCAGTACATTCATCACCAACAAAGTGGACAAAATCAAAAATCAAAACCGACGCTAGGCTCACCATGATGCTCCTAGTATCTCAAAGTATGGGTCTCTAGTACAATGTGAATGTGTCAATGCCATACTATCCGTTTCCCGCATATCCACAATGGCCATATCCAACCCATGCTCCCTTGCCGAAATTGCCAAGCCTCAATCCCTTGAGAGACTCATAGCCAGACTACGCAGCCCCGGGGCACCTGACGAAAAGTAGGCATCGCCACAAGCTACGAAAGGCCAAAAAACCCGCGGAGAGAGAAGCAAGGAAGCGGGCACAACAAAAACACAACAACAAGCACCCCACGAAACACACCAAAAGGTGCACCAATCATCGGGGTCGCCCCCCGCACAAACTAGCCAGTTCACACCACTACCCGGACAACGAGCACATGGAAGCCAAGAAGACCATCAATGTGATGCGCAGCTCTAGCATATAGAGCGCATGCTACTGTTCCCGTCATCACAACGTGCAAAGGGCACACATTTGGTGGAGCCAAAGAGAAGTGTGGAGCCACGTCAGGAAGATGCAAGCATGGTGCAACAAGCATGGATGGCTAGGAAGGTCTTCAATCAAGCGCCACACACATACTCAACAGGGGCCCCGTTTATGGCAAACGCAAATACAAAAGCAGAGGCCATGGAACACTCCCAAAGGGACTAGGGGTGATGCGGGCCACATGGTATGCAGAGGGAATCTCCCATCCAGCGCAACAGAGTTGCCCACAAAGCATCTCACATCCCACATTTTGAGCTTGATGCACAGCCACAAGCGCCCATACTACCCATGCCATATGCACAACCATCATAAAGACGGCCCCTACCACCACGGTATCCACAAGCCGGTGGCACGATGCCACAACTTATACCACCGCCGCCAACATATGAAGAGGCCATCAACATGCCGAACAGGAGAACAAATTCGTCCCTGCAACCCTTCAGAAGCCGAGCACAGATGTCCCATCGAGAAACTCCTCCAACACGTGGCCACCGCAAAGGCGAAAACCAACT
The DNA here is from genome assembly GCA_964036045.1 of Eutreptiella sp. 'Long Island Sound 2002'. Taxonomy (NCBI): domain Eukaryota; phylum Euglenozoa; class Euglenophyceae; order Eutreptiales; family Eutreptiaceae; genus Eutreptiella; species Eutreptiella sp. 'Long Island Sound 2002'. The sequence goes on from OZ038392.1 coordinate 34,952,905, forward strand.
AAGAGTTGCCCACATATTTACCACGTCCACCACATAACAGCGCGAGAGGAACAGGAGCAACATCGCAGACAATGCGAACAAATGTTCCACCCACCACCCAGTGCGGCGACATCAACAAGGGAAGGGACACCAACCGAACCCACCCTTGCCCTATGGGTGCCAGCTCAAAGAACCGGAGGAGCTGACGACATATGCATCGCATCCATTCAGCCCCGGAGTACCGAGATACCTCATAGATGATTACTCACGAGAAATTGGAGTAGCCTTGGGACGAGGTCTGGGTTTTTCAAACGATCCAATGAAAGCACCACCAAAAACATCAGGCGGACATAAGGGCCAATCGGGATGGTTTATCCACGCACACGCCAAGTTCCCCAACAAAATTGCACATGGCATCAACTAGAACCGGCTACAAGACTAATTCAGTAATTGTAGCACCCGTGGTTCAAGGGGGCAGATTGGCTACTCAGTGCGGTTGTTAGAGAGATCGCGAGAAGGCAGAGGTGCCGTGATGAACAAAGAGCCCGAGATGACAACAACACCGAAATTCTGCATGCCCTTGATATGCCACCGCCGAGTTACACGGACGGTCCACCCAGTGCGGGAGGTATTCTCTCTTCCCATGTCTGAGTCCGATACCCGTTTGAAATATCCATGCGTTGTGCAAGACCACACACACACACGTTGCCTCCCACAAAGCCTTGGGGCCCGTGATGAGACAAGATTCATAAGGTGTGTAGGTGCTTGCCTCCATATTTTACGTGATGGCTACAATTCCAACAACATATCATCCGCAAGCAAGGTCATGCCTGCTCATGAGCGACTATGTCCCGCAAGGGTTGGGGCCAGTTTGACGAGATAGTGGCAACCTCCCCATCAAAGGGGTTGAACCGGCTAGCTTGATGGATAAAGATCGATTCCCATATCATGCGTCAAGTAACACTACTGACTGTATTGTGCACACCTCCACAACGAACAGAACACACACACCGCAAAGGGACTATGCGCGGTTAGTAAAAGTTATGGAAGCCCCGCACCATTACGGGCAATCTTAGTGGAACCCCTTTTTTTCCGACAATGGAGCATTATGGCTTGGTACAAGAACATGAAGAGGAAACCTTCCACCTTCTGGGTGTCTTACTATTGAGGGCCTCAAGTGATGCGCACCCACACCACAAGGTGAGGAACAGGTATCTGAACGAGCCCCCGCTTGAACATGCACAGCACGACAAGGACCACGGAACACAGGGCAACCCCAAGGGCGCCAAAAGTGGGATGGCGGCGGCCCCCGGGAGAAACAAGAAGGAGTTGGTTTCCAAGGATAAGCTGCATGCATGAGAACATGGCTCTCGGGGGAACATGCCTGCGGGGGCTCAGAAAGCAAGTGTATGAGAGGTGAAACATTTCACCCGAGGCGCAATGGTTACATTGCACCGCCACGGTGCTAACGTTGAAAGGCATAGACACAATGGTACCGCACAACATTGCACGTGATGCCATATTACGCGCCAGGATGAGGGGGGTGGGAGGAATGATGGGACAGCAAGTGGATAGTTGGGCGAATGAAGAGGCATCCTCTCAAATGTGGCAAAATGAACAGGGGAATAGGCAACAGAGTGACGACTCACAAGAGGCATCACATGGCACATCGGACCATCGGGGTTGGACACCGGTGGCAGCACGCATGACAGCGCATAGGATGAGGTGAGGACCGGCACATCCACATACCCCATATTGCATGCCACTGCGAACTTACGGGTCACATCCGGGCCCAAAAAAGGAGGCAACATGTGGTGATGAACCAGTGCAAGAACCAAGGACAATTGATGCAAAGCCAACCCTAACCCCATTCACATGCAGTTGAGTGTGGGAATAGAGAAAGGCAAAGGCATGAAAGGAAATGGTACGGGTAAAGGAGGCAAGGGCAAAGGTCCAACATCAACACCTCAATACAAAGAGCAAGAAAAAGTGGTGCACGCCCAAGAAAACTTGCAAAAGAAGGACGAACGGCGCAAACAAGAAACATGGCAACCCACGGAGCGGCTCACAAGCGACCATAGCAAAGCAAAAGAAGACAAGCCCCGCAAAGTCGCATCCACGGCCGGGCACGCAGACAACCCCTAGCTAGCAAGGGCCCACGTCCCCGCCAGGGACACATGGATCCCAGATGCAAACGACCCGTAAGCAATATGGAGGAGAGGCTATCTAGACTACCCCCGGCCTTGCCAAGCTGGCTGCAGGTGGCAACTCCACAGCGGGAGCACTAGCGGCACCGCTGGGGCCGCGCAGAGCCCTCCACGTACAACGGCTTCCCAAGCGCTTGACACAACAGTACCTTGCGGACCGTTTTATGTGGTTGGGCGGGGTGGTGGGGTGGGGTAGAGCCCACCTCAGGGTTGGGATGCATGGGTATCTCACCTTCCAGTCCCATCGCCAGTTGGTGCGCACCTGCGCGGTGGTGAGAGCGTTGGCCGATGTGGTCCGACCAGATCGGCCAAAAGCAGGTACTAGACCTGGCCAACAGAGAATCGGATCAATTAGTGCCACGGCTAGGCAGCCCGAATTCAGGATGTGATCCAACGGGTGGTCCCCGCTATGAATGACATCCTGCAACAGTGGAAACTGGTCGTTGCGTACGAGCTCTACAAAGGGATGCCGCTGAAGGTGCTAGGCGTGGTGTTCATGCCTAGAGAGCCGGAGAAGGATAAACCCAAGATCTGGGTCAAGCGACCGGACCAGTATAGAGTGGCTTACATTCAGGGATTCTCGGTAGGGAATCCCCACATTTCCCATGCATATGCATATCTGATTTGACAATATTTTTATATTTGGGTGATCACTGCCCGCCCCGCCCTGCCGCATTCCGATGACTCAAGAAGCAGGGACCACATTCATCCAGTTTGTACTCACTCAAAAACTTGAGGTGTTCATCAGCAGCAGAGGGGTCGACATGATCCCAACATTGTCAGAGCACCTGGGGTTCGCAGACCAAGACATCTTGCATGTGCTGGCAGCGTATACCCTATATACGGACAACGGATTCGAAATCCGAGTTGTAGTGTCCACGGCCAATGTGACTTTTGTGCGGAGCGCTAAACAAGCAGAGGATGGAAAGAACTCTGATCCCGTAGTCGAAGAGCTGAGCAGGCGTATAAAAGAACTGGAGTCCAAACTGGGAAAGCCCGAAAAAGAAAAGGTGCGCCCAAAACTGTTAGAAGAAGCGGTGGAAACCCTGGTCTTGGAGGAGGGTGTCCCAAAGTGGATGGAGAAGCTCGGAGCCACCCTAATGCGGCTATTTAAGGAACCAGAAGAGCCCGAAGGGCTAAAACCGAGCCAGTTCCCTAGCAATAGCATCTGGGCAACAATGTGGGATGCAAAAGAATGCTACGCAAGCAAGTACCACCAGAAATCGAAGGAACGGTAGGAACCGGTAGGAAGGAATTCGTAGTCGCAAGGATCTCAACCGAGGAAAAAGCATAACCTATCAGTGCAGCAGATGTTAGACACGGGGGGGGGGGGGGGGGAGTGCAGAGAAATAACCAAAGTGGGGTACTTCTAGTTCATCGAGCATGAGGGGGACAAGTTCTACACGACGGAAGCATGCAATGCGTACAACGTGCAGAATGACCCGCCAGAGAAGTGCAGAGAATGCGGCAAAGGATACTGGGTCTAGACCTGCGACCTGATTTGACGAGGCGAGATCCTAGGGAATGGAGGGAGCCTCGGGTCTGTGTCCGTCTCAGAGACGGATCTTGGAGAGACCGGAGACTCCGAAGGAAAAACCCCTGTGTCATGCAAGGGGGGAGAAATGTCTCGGTGTCATGTCACTCCGACTGAATGAGCAAAAGCGCAGTGTGTTACACAGACAGCATGTCACAAAACAGAGGGTGCCGTAGATGGGCAAAAGAAGAAACCCAATGGGGATTCCCGGAGTCATGGCCCACCTACCACACAATTGCAGCGGTTCCTGGAGGCATCCCATAACAACGCAAAACTAGTGAACCTCCGGACAAGCGGACCCTGCCGGCGCTTGCTTGGAAGACGTCATCACTGGGAACGTTCGCATCAAGATTGCGAAAGCTTGGAAGAAGGTATACCGCAGCGCTAGAAGAGCCAGAATGGAAGATCCTTGAGGAACAACTCCAAGAAGCAATGGCCATGGGGAGGAGCCCAAGCACCATCAAAACAGTCTTCTCAGCGGCAACATGGGCGGTGTCCATGGGAATCGCCAAGATACAGTGCCTAGATTCTTCTGGAAGTATGTCAAGGGAGCGGAGAACACCGGGGACGATAGCATGGTCCTGTGGGGATCGGTTGAGGCCCTGGAGACAATGGCCGCCCACGCCCAGCACCCTACCGAGTGGGCGGTGGTGGCAGCAACGGTATTGTCGACGGTGGCGGGACTACGCGTCGGGAGCTGTAGTTTCCGTGGAAACGGAAGTTTAGAGCATTCCTTGGATGTGGCACTATTTGTGCATATATGCTGCCTGCACATGTGTACGTCCTTCCGCTTAGTCGGTTTTCATTTTGGAGGATGGAGGGTACGCCGCATGGGCTGGTCACCCTCATCAATTTTTTGACGAGAGATGGCCGCAATGAAGGTCAGAGGACTAGATGGAATCAGAGGTACAATCACGTTCTGGGACAAGAAGGTCAACCGCAAAACCTACTCCCGGAGAGTGGGGCCCTGGGCGCTCAGATGGGTCCGGTTCTTACAGCGGTGGGCAATCCGAAAGTTTGGCCGCACCCAGCACGACAAAATTTTCAGTGGCCACGCCAGCTGGAAGGGTTATGGCCAAGCTACTCGCTGGGTCGAGGTGGCAGAACGTCCGCTGGCATGGATGGCGCCGACTCTGCGCGGCAACCGTGTAGTAGGCACGAAACCACATGGCTAGCATCAAGGCGTGGTGCAGATGGCGGTCCACACAAACGGCCAGAGGATATGCAGAGTGCCCTAAGAAGGGGTAATCAAACTTGTCTCCGAATGGCCCAGAGCTCCAAATCCGGTCAGCAGGGGCATGTTCGCAGAGAGGTCATCCAGACTTGACGTCCATGATGTCTGGCCAGAGGGATTGTTCCCCAACGACGCTGTCAGCGACAGCGACGGCAACAGATAGCAGAGAGTGCAGCGCAAGTAACTTGGGGGGCAGTGACACCCGGGCCGACCCCGGAGACGAGTGCCCACAAAGAAGCGACGTCGGGGGGGGGCAAGGGCCTAATGTAGTTGGGCGTAGCCCTGATGGCTGGCAGCATCCGGCAAAGTGGAACACCTACTTGGACCTGGGCAAGGCCCACCAGGCATGGCCTCTTTATAAACACCGCAGAACCCTGGCGTGGAAAGTTTCATGTGGGCTGAAGGTGCCCCGCTCGGAAGCATTCCGGGCGATGCAGCTGGTCTTACTTAGAGCATGCAAACGGCTCTACGAATATCACACACCAGCACCGTGGATGAAGATGCTGGTAGATGCCATAGAGCAAAAAACGAGTGTGGATTGGGACGATTTCCGATGGCCGATTTCCAATGGATATGACGCAGAGCCAAGGGAAGGAATTGTATCCGAGGATATGGCAGATGCCAGAATGGGGCTATGTGGGAGCTATGATGTGCCCCTGGAGATCTGGAATGATCGTGTGCCCTCGAAGGTGATCATTCAGATCCGAAACTGGAAACCAAAAAAGTTGAACTACCCAGTCCACCCGCTAACAGAACTATGTAAGCCGTCATGCAAGGCGCGCTGCACCCACAAGCAAGCGACATGGACAGCAACTGCTACGCCTTTGTGAAGCCAAAGAACGCGCAAAAATGCGCATTCATCGTGGACATGCGCAACATGATGGAGCAATGCACGATCAAACCACGCAGGTGCCCATTCCCGACGGTGGCGGAGATCGTCAACAAGATAGAAGCAATGAGACGGCAAGGCCCTGCGTTTGGAACCACCATTGACCTGACACACGTCTACTGGTCGCTGAGGATGCCGGCTGAAGGATGGACCTGTTCCGCTTGGAAGGCGCGGACTTTCACTCACTTCCATTTGGGTGGAACTACTCCCCAGCTATTGCCCAAGAAACAATGGGAGACCTCATCCGGCGATACATGGGCAGATTTGCCAGCAGTGGGGTGGTGTACTTCCATTACCTGGATTACATCCGGCTTCTAGGAAGGGACAGAGCCCTTCTGGCGGGTGGTTACGCGCGGGTGGTCACGCGCGGTCTGTGCGAGTTCTTGCAGGCACAGTCACCGTTGATAAGCACCAAAAGCCAGTCGGCGCTAGCCACTTGGATTGGTAAGACTTTCGACCTCGCCAGAGGGATAGTGCACAACAGTCCGGGAACGATCTGCAAGGTGCTGGCGGTAGTGGTACGGGCAGCGGTGTCCAACCTGACGCTAAAAAGAGTGGAGCGGGTAACATGTCGGCTACAGTGGCTGTTTGGACCCCGGCGGGGCATGACGGCGTTCATGTTTGGCTGGTATAGGTGGCAGTATGCAGGGTTCAGGTTCGCTCGAAGACCCTCGCACATAATGACCCTCGGCATGGTTGATGTGTTCGTGTTTGGGACGGTGGCTGTGCATGGGACAGTATCTGACGCCCCCGCCCCCGCTTGCACCTTGGGTGGCAATAGACGCGCGGTAGAGGCGGGGGGGGGGGGGGGCTGTACAGAGTGGGTGTGTCGTGTAGGAACGGAGCTTTTAGGTCCAGAACCTTCATGTTACGGAATCAGCAACAAGGAGAAATGTAGGGCACAAGGTACACCACCGGCCTGGTGGAAATATTTTGATGGAGCTCTGCCAGCGTGGTGGGTGATAACACGGCGGTCATTGCCAGTGTTAAGATGCTGTCTCCCACACCGAGGGTTGTCCTACGCAAGATCGTCCACAAGCTATGGTACTCCGGGACCCTGTTGCACTTGTTTTGGGTCAAATCAGATGTGATGCCGGCAGATGCCCTGTCCAGGCTGAAGGGGACCGACCAGATGTCAATAACTAGGGCCACGGTAGATGTTGTGTCCAAGTCGGGAACCCTTATGTCCGATGTCCGACAGCTCACCCATATGGGTTCGGCACGGGTCACAGCACACATCTGCCCCCTGCGGCGGTGCCTAGCAAGTATTGACCTCCATGCCACAACATTTGTATACATGCCCGTGTCTTCATGCGTGAACTGAGGCCCCTTGGTGTCATGCCACCAAAGGGGCAGGATGAAAGGCCTAAGCCACAACAGGAAAGATAGCGCTTCAAGGTGCTGGCCATTCAACGCTTGGCAGAAGTGGAGCAGGAGGCACTGGTGACATTGGGACTCACACATGAGGCGACGATCTGGAGGCGCCATCAAAGAATCTGGCCACCACTACACATGATGGAGGTGGGCACCACCTGAGGGGAACCAGAGGTGATGCTAAAGCAGGAAATGTACACCCTACTCGTCCCGGAGATCTGGACTCTGAAACACAGAGCATGCGAGAACATGTTGGTACAGTTGATCCGCAAAGACACTTTGCAGCTTCTTGGCTTCGATTGGGAGGTCTCCCTGATTGTCCCTACTCGAGGCAGACGGAGATCCGTTTCCGGTTTTGCAAGCCAGGCCACGGGTTATCGCCACATTTGGTTTTCGGGAATGCCCGGTATCCCGCGCTGTTTCGAGCAAGTCCTATTCAGACAATCTGACCCAATCTCGGGCGACATAGTGCCTGTAGTCTATACGTATTTGATTGCACAGCCATGCATCAGATGGTACGCTTAAGCAACGCTGACACAAGTGCCCGGCTGAGTGTCCCTAAGGACGTGTCATGCTCTTTCGCGCGTTTTCTGGAGGATAGGAGTGTCACACTCCTGGGAGGCAGTGTAGAGGCGAGCCATGGGTCTAGCGAAGGAGACGTACCCGTGTCTTTACACGGACTCTAAAGCCCTTCAGTGTCATGCCACCGTGGGTGCTAGGAAGATGCGAGCATGATGAGAGCATTGCTTTTCAGGGCCCGCCTTCGCGGGCCCTCTGTGTTGTTTGACTCTTTAGGTTTAGCAAGGGTACAAGGGCCAAGTAGGGGAAAGCAGCAAGACGGAGCAGATCACAGGCACAACAAGCCGCCACAGAGCCAGCACTTATGCACCTCTGATTGTACATTCTGAACTCCAAGAACCTCCTGAACACTAATCAAGACTGAATATTGGGACCGAGCTGGTGGGGGAGGGAACATCAACTATGACTGGTGAGGGACATCAAGCATGATTCACGCATCGATGGCTCTTCACAAAGTGAAATGAGCTTGCAAGTGAACCCCATCATCACGAGGCCCACTTTCAAGGCTTCTTGGACTTCTGAGGGGCCAAAATGCCCCAAAATGGGCTCAAAATGGGCTCATTTCACCCGTTGGTGCACCCCAAATGGTCTAGGATGAGGTTTGGAAAAATGTGTTTTTGACCCATTTGTGACCCATTTTTGGTCCCAAAGCAGCCCATTTTCAAGGCATTTTGGGATTTTTGGAGGACCAAAATGGGCCACCACCAGCTCAAAACGGTCCAAAAACACTTGTTTTGGCGTCGCACATGGTCTAGGATCATTTTTGAGAAAAGTCATCTTTTTGCCCCTACTGAACCATGTTAACCCATTTGAGCACCCACCTGTTTGGGCTTGAGCTTGCAGCTTGTTGCAGCCTAGTGGGCCCAGGTATTGGGGTGTAGGCGTATGTTTGGGCAATTCTGAGGGGTGGAAACCACAGAAGTGGGGGGTTGCGGGTGGAGTAGGTGCCCTCGGAATCGCATTTTGAGCCATGTAGCCAAAGGTATGGCCTGTTCTTGGTTTTTGGTTGTCGGCATTTGGAGCTTCTCGGGGCCTTTTTAGGCCGTTTCCGGGACATATCATGGAGTTAGAGGGCCGCAAAGAGCTCGTTGACACGGGGAAGTCAAGCCGCACGTGGAGTGTACGCACCGTTTCCCTTCGTTTGGCCGTTTTGAATGTGTTCAAGGGCTGTTTTGGCCCAAAAATGGCTGTTTTTGGCCCTAAACTGCAGTTTTTGAAATTGAGGTCCGCCACTTGCGCATCCCCTTCCCGGCCGCCACCGTTGAGTTTCTCGCTCAAACTTTGTGTGATTGTACTTCACACCCATAGGTATCATCCACCAAAAATTCACCCGAATCTGAAGCCCCACGACGGACATATGATTTTCCCCCATTTCGCGCGTGCTGCTGCTTGCTGCTTGCTGCTTGCTGCTGCCTGCTGCTGCTTGTTGCTGCTGCTGCTAAACCTGGTAGGTCCACCCTAGACACTAAAAAGGGTTATAAAACCAAGACTGGTTCCACCAGCTCGGTGACCCTAATCAAGACTGAATATTGGGACCGAGCTGGTGGGGGAGGGAACATCAGCTATGACTCGTGAGGGACGTCAAGAATGATTCACACATTGATGGCTCTTGACAAAGTGAAATCAGCTTGCAAGTGAACCCCATCACCACGAGACTCACTTTCAAGGTTTTTTGGACTTCCGAGGGGCCAAAATGGCCAAATTGGGCTCAAAATGGGCTCATTTCACCCGTTTGTGCACCCCAAATGGTCTAGGATGAGTTTTGGAAAAATGCGTTTTTGACCCATTTTTGACCCATTTTTGGTCCCAAAACAGCCCATTTCCAAGGCATTTTGGAATGTTCGGACCAAAATGGGCCACCACCAGCTCAAAACGGTCCAAAAACACTTGCTTTAGCGTCGCACCTGGTCTAGGATCATTTTTGAGAAAAATCATCTTTTTGCCCCTACTGGACCCTGTTGACCCATTTGGGCACCCACCTGTTTGGGCTTGAGCTTGCAGCTAGGCGTCCGTTTGGGCAATTAATTCTGAGGGGTGGAAACCACAAAAAGTGGGGGTTTGCGGGTGGAGTAGGTGCCCTCGGAATCGCATTTTGAGCCATGTAGCCAAAGATATGGCCTATTCTTGGTTTGTGGCTGTCGGCATTTGGAGCTTCTGGGGGCCTTTTCGGGCCGTTTCCTGGATATATCATGGATTTCGAGGGCCGCAAAGAGCTCGTTGACACGGGGAAGTCAAGCCGCACATGGAGTGTAGCCACCGTTTCCCTTCGTTTGGCCGTTTTGAATGGGTTTTAGGGCTTTTTTGGCCCAAAAATGGCTGTTTTTGGCCCTAAACTGCAGTTTTTGAAATTGAGGTCCGCCACTTGCGAATGCCGTTCCCGGCCACCACCGTCAAGTTTCCTGCTCAAACTTTGTGTGATTGTACTTCACACCCATAGGTGTCATCCACCAAAATTTCACTCAAATCCAAAGCACCACGACGGACATCTGATTTTGGCCCATTTCGCGCGTGCTGCTTGCTTGCTGCTTGCTTGCTGCTTGCTTGCTGCTTGCTTGCTAAACCTGGTAGGTCCACCCTAGACACTAAAAAGGGTTATAAAACCAAGACTGGTTCCACCAGCTCGGTGACCCTAACCCTAACCTGAACGCTGCAGTGTCTACGATCCCAGCTTTGAGGGGCGGAGGGGAGCGTTTGAAATCCTCGAATGAGGCCACCGAGGGTGCATGGATGGGACCAACCCCACAGGCCCAAACGCTCAGGTTTTTAAGCCCATGTCTACATGCAACTACCTGCACTAACACGGTCCCCGGAGAGGTGCGCAGCATGCTCAAGCAGCACTGACACAGGTACCTTGGATGAGTGTCCCTTAGGACATGACATGCTTTTTTGAGCGTGTGCTGGAGGATGTGAGTTACATACCCCTGGGATGTACTGTACACGCGAGTCATGGGTCTAGGGCAGGAGACGATCCCGTGGTTTTGCACAGGATATAAAGCCCTGAGGGGCCTTGACACCGAAGGTACCTGGAAGGGTCCATCCCCACAGGCCTAGGAGCGCAGAACTTATGCCCATGTCTGCATGCTACTACCTGCACTGACACGGTCCCCGGTGGGGTGGGCGCGGCCAGTGATGGAGCATGTGGCTGGGTTTGTGTTGTGCTTGTGAGACCGGGATCCAAGGAGGAATTTTCACGGATTCACGGTTGGGAGTCGCTAGATTTCCCATGAATGCGCATATCTGTGCATTTCAGAATATTTTTATATTTGGGTGATCACTTCCCGCCCGCCCGCCCAACACACAGGGTTGTTTCCATACACTCACAGACACTCACACAATACTAAACCCACAGCCCACCAGCGGCCAGTGATGGAGCACGTGCCTGAGTTTGTGTTGTGGTTGTTAGACCATGATCTAGGGAGGGAAATGACGTTGCTCTCGGGCAAGCGGCAGAAAGTGGAGAACCCAGACGGGGGAGGAGCCAGCCTTGGAGCACAGAGCGGGGCGCAGCCGGGGAGTACTGAGATTGCGGATTCCAGCAACGAGACGCCCGAGAAGCAGACCCGAGGAGCCGGAGGAAACGAAGGGGCAGGAGCAACAACGCTACAATGTGCCTAGCAGGACGGCTGCTCCCATGGACAAGGACGGGGTGACCGCAAGCTTGGAGTTACTCTCCTTGAAGGAGGAGCCATTGGGCCTTAACAGGGACAACCTGCACCGAGTGCGGAAGCGAAAAGGGGCCCCGGAGTGGGTGTTGACCACGATGGTGGAGTCAATGTCCAAGAACAATGCGGAGGAGGTGCCATTGGGAGTAGTTGCACAGGAGATTTGGGGCGTCATCATGGAACTGGACAGGGATGGCAGAAAGCTCGCAGGCATCACGAGAAGGGAAAGAAGAAGAAGGCAAAGGCGAAAGCGAACAAGCGGGCCAATAAGGAGCAGAAGCGTCGAAAGCACGAGGACCGAAAAAAGTCCAAAATGGCAGTGTCCGACTCGTCCGACGAGTCCAGCTCGTCTAGCGACTCTTTCGGCTCCTCCAATTCTGATTTGTCAAGTGATTCCTCATCTGACTCCGATAGCTCGTCCGACGGGGAGAAAAGGGCCAAGCCTTGGGATCGTGGAGGCCACAATGGAACAATGAATCCCAGGAGGCGCCGCCCACAGATTTCGAATTCCGGTTAGGGTTAGGGTTAGGGTTAGGGTTAGGGTCGGCCGAAAGCACTTACGCACCAACAAGGGGACATGACAGGACTGCACCAATCCACCCTCCTAACCACGCTAATTCGGTGGCAACCGCCACTGGGTGTTCTAGGGTGCTGAGTTCGGCGAATGCTGAGGCGGCCTAGAAGGCCCCCACGTCCCGGGGGGGGGGGGGGGGGGTCGGTGGCAGAACACGGGACAGGTAAGCGTGACAGGTAGGCAGTACAAATGAGGAATGCACTGGGGGCCTTATTGGAGGAGGTTGAGCATGAGGTGGGCAGCTCATACGAGGTTACGGTATGGCGGAAGCTGGGGGACGGCACCAAAAGGGCGTACGATGGAGCATTGTACAAGTTTCTACGGTACAGCAGGATCAATGGCTTCCACCCACCGCGTGAAGCGCTCAAGGGACGCATGTTACAAGTGGCCACGATGGCCAGTACGAGTCGCCGTTCAAAGCGTTACTGTCAGGACTATTAGTGGCGGAAAAGATGTCCATTATCCCACCGATCGTGGCACTGGTGGATTGGCTGTTTGCCGAGTCATTGGAGAGGCTCCGGTTGTCGAGAATCCCAAGGAACATTGGATGGGCTGAAGGGGACATCATTTGCAGGATTGCAAAGCGAAAGGACACGTGGGAGTGAAAGGAGCTCGAGTGCCTGGGACTGGCCGTCCTGTCGCTCACGAATTTACTATGCATCAGAGAAGCGTGGACCATATCGTCGCGTGGAGACAGCAAGCTCTGCTTCCTGGGGGAGAAGTCACCGAGTGGAGAACATGAGCAGGACCTCGGACCCTGGGCCTGCGTTGGATGCGGTTCATCAAAGAGGAACGTCAAAAACGTGGTGTGGCAGAAGACCGCCCGCATGGGTACCAATCACCGGCTGACTTGGAAGATGCATGGGGGGCACTCGTGGCAGGCAGAGGCCTCGAGCACCACAGGTGGCACTGCCTGTGGAGGGGCGGTGCGACACAACTGTGGTCATTAGGGGCGAGAAACCAAATCATCATGCCCGCTAGTGGTTGGGAATCACCGTTGGTGGCAAGGCAGCACACGAAACCCAAGCATGCTTGGAAATTTATGGAGACAGGAGAGCAGCTAGTACCGGTATGTGGAGAAAATGGGTATCGCCTCGTGTACGGCGATTGGTCCTCCAAGCAGTGGTGGCCAGCCTGGTTTCGAAAGGAGCTTCGGGAACTGGCAACAGAGGCACAGACCGATGGTGAAGTTCTAGGAACAACTGGACGGGCCGCCCGAAAGAGAAGGAGGACTCGATTAGCAGGGCCGCCGGGGACAGAGTAGAAGACAATGGGCACACAACCGCCGTATGTAGAAGGTCATGGAGATAGGGCAAGCGGTGAGCATTGACCTGGTCCGGGTGCATGATGCGGTATGCGACCAGGTGCAGGCAAAGGAGTGACCACGGGTGTCTGAGGCGGTGAGCTAGCTCCTGCTGGGTGTGCACGACGCAGCGGACGATCACGCAGCCGAAACGATGCCGGTGGTGGTGGGTTGCTTGACCGAGCGAGGATGAGGGTTTTCACCTTGAGGATGAGGATAGCTACTACAGTGACGAAGAAGACCAAGGGGAGGTGGACCCGTCAATAGCGGCTAAAGGATTGGTAATAGTGGGGAATGTGCCGATACAGGACACATTGTGGTCCCGTTGTGTACCAAAGGACCTAGAGAGCCGGTACGGGAAATGGAGAAAAGATTCGGGGGGCGTGGGGTCGTCCGACGGTGTAGGGGTACGTGAGGTGCTAGATGCCTTGGTGCGGGATGGCGCTTTGAGCAAGCGCGACGGTGTTAAGGAGGCTAGTGGGAAAGCACAAGTCTGGCCCAAAAGCACTGCGAAGTGCGCGTTCATCCGAAGCTGTCTGAAGCAAAATGCATGTGATGGCCGTGAGCCACGTGGGTTTCAGCAACCCACAACAGCTTAGGGACTCCATTTTGTTGGAAGGACGACAGAAGCTATATATGGCGAAATTGGATTTATCGAACTGTTTTTGGGGTGTGCGGCTACACCCGCGGTGGGTTGGTAATGTCAGTGTCTGTGTTGGTGATGCCCACTACAGTTGGCAATCCTTGCTGTTTGGGTGGAAGTACTCCCCACTCCTGTGCCAAAAACTGGTGTATAGTGTGGTAAGAACCTCAGTTTGGTGGTTGCCTGTGCTGTTTTTCGTATATTTAGACGATATTTTAATTGTGGGTACACAGCGCTTTGTCCGCAAGGCAATGCGTTGAGCCAAGCACAAGCTACAGAGTGTGGGGTTTATCATCAGCCCCAAGTCAAGGACAGAGCCCACGCGAAGCTTGGACTTCGTGGGCAAGATTTTTGACCTCACCAGCGGTACGCTGGATAATTGTCAAGGAATGCTAAGGGGACTGGTGCGGTTTTGGTTGCTACTAGTGTTAGGGTTGCTAAATCGGAAAGGGATGGAGAGGCTCCTTGGCCGGTTGGAGTGGGCCCTAAGACCGATGGCAGGTTTAAGCCCTTTCTTGGCCGGGGCGTACTGTTGGAAACACGCGGGAGGCAGTCGGGTTCTGTGGGAGGTAGCCGGGTTCCGCGTGCGATGTTGAGGCCCCTATTGAGTGCCATTTGCTTTGCCTTTGTGCCACAACGGTATACATCCAAAGCTCGAGTGCAAGCACAGCCCCCTGGCTGCTGGGGTGAGTATGTATTGTTTGCCGATGCAGCCCCGGTGTGACCAGCCTCAGTGGGGTTGTACTTTCCCATGGGAGGGATGCGTATGTTTCCTTGCCCCCGTTGGGTTAACACCCTGCAGGCGGCAGAATTGTGGGGCTGGGTGCACGGGGTGAGACTGGCAGCATACATGAAGTGGCCTCGGGTCTGTGTGGGTAGTGACGGTACTATGGCATGGTGCCAAGTCCAAGGGCAGAGGGGCACCGTTTTTTGTTCTAGTCAGCAGCGTATCCTGCGCACCCTATTTTGGATGCGCCGATGGCTTGGAATACCCAAAAAAGGAGGCAACATGTGGTGATGAACCAGCCTAGGAACCAAGGACAAGGGATGCAAAGCCAACCCTAACCCCACCCACATGCAACTGAGTATGGGAATAGAGAAAGGCAAAGGAATGAAAGGAAATGGTACGGGTAAAGGAGGCAAGGGCAAAGGTCGAGCATTAACACCACAGTACAAAGAGCAAGAAAAAGTGGTGCACGCCCAAGAAAAACCCTTGTTTGTACTCAAACAATTGTTTGCCTTCTCTTTTTCCGGCAGTTTTGTGTCCCTTTTTTGTTTTTTTTTTGTTGCGTGTACTGCGTGTGAGCACCAATCAGGATGGGAGGCGTAGATAATGGGGCAGCATCAGATGTTCAGAGCATGGCTGCGGCCATGAAGGCACACGCCCAGGAGATCTAAAGGGTGCGCATGGAGCTGCAGCGTACAAGCGTCAAGCAAAAGGAGGAAATTCTGGAGCTTATGTCCGGTTCCCTAGAGGAGTTTGTCCAGGAAGAGAGAGTCGCCCAGTGGATGCGCCTCTGCGTGGGCGCCCTGAAGGAGTTCCTCGACAAGGCAGGAAAGCCGCTGCAGCGTCCGCTGGATCATGCAAGGACCAATGACCAGCCCCCCCCCCCCCGTGATCATGTGAGAGGTGATGACCATGCGCCTGTGACACGGGGGCGTATGCGAACCCAGTATCCGTTGCCTCATGGCCCGTGATCATGTGCCGTCATACCGCATCTGGGAAGTGCTCTGCAAATCACACATGGCGTACATGACACGGTATACAGCCAGGGCAGACCAAGAGCCTAAAGGACGTTCGCCGTATGGGTCGCTAGAGGAAGCCAGGGGTGCCTTGGGCATTGACTTTCATTAGAAGAACGTGCACTTCAGGGACCTAGGTGGGGTTCTCGGCTGGCAAACCCGAGCAGGAGAATGGATAACCGTGGAGTCCGAGCCCTCTGCCAATAGCACGAGATGTGTTCAGAAAGGGGCGGCGCTGCTAGCCAAACACTGGCACTTCTAGTGTCCCCATTGGAGCTGAACCCCGGGAGTGGGGGGTGGGGTACCCGGTGCCCTGCTCGCGCAACCACGAGAGCCGGTGGTGGAAACCAAGTCGAGTCCGTGGAGGAGTGTGAGTGCTCCTTTCACTGGATCTGGTCGCGCTGGTGCATGCCGGGGAACGAGGACGAGCCCAACGGTACTGATGCTTGGGTCGCCCGATCGTGGAGGGCTGGGACCCGCATAGCGTGTGCGCACAAATTGCCCAAGATCGCGGAATTCAAGGAGGCATGTGGAGAGATGTCGATGGCCGGGGTACCGGCGGAGTTCCTGGCAGCCAAGGCGGCAGCGGGAGAGAGATAGTCTACGTTGCGTGGATGCAATGCAGCGGTGCCAGCCGCTGAGAATCTTGGATCGATTGCGTCCATCTTCCAATAGTTGCACAAGCGCATAGCACAGGCTGCGTCTAAGGTGGGCTTCCGGCCCTATTTGCCCCCTGAGGGTTTTTGTGTCCTCGTGGAGAGAGCGGAGCTCCAACCTGGTGCGCTGCCTATGGCTTGCGTGGCGGTTCCCTGTTGGGTTCTTTGGCTCAGGGTTGGCAAAGTGTCTGGCCACCGTATGGGGGATGTATCATTGCCTCTATGGCTCCGTTTCTGGAATTCCAAAACTGGTGAGGAAGGGTGGTAGTCTCGGCTGCTCTCACTATGGGCGGATCGTTTCCGGGGGGCCCTGCTTCGATGGGCGGAGGCCAAAGCTCTGCGAGCGAGCGACCATCTGTTCCGTGGCGGCAGTGCTTGGCTGGAACACAAGTTCTTGGAGGTCCTGGGTTCCACGCCTTGGAGACACTACCGGTGGCATTCTCTACGCAGGGGTGGCAGCGCTGCGTGTTACGCTCGCCACCCCTAAATGCATTTTTCCCTCTGGTGGGGACGATGGTGCAGTGTCGGCACTGCCCTGCGGTATGCAACAGCGTTCCAAGACGCTGCCGTCGTGGGCCCTCTTCGATTGCCTCGGGAAGCCCGGGCAAGTGGGGTGCCTAGGGTGCTTACACACTTGGAGGTTTGGGCTCCCAATATGTACCCTGCGGAGGCCTAGCCACTACCTCCAGCCGTGTTCCACCCCCCTGTCGGGCCTGAGGACTTGTTGGACCCCCCCCCCCAGGCCTAAGACCGCTGGCAGGGGGGGGGGTTCCTCCGGGAAGTCAGGAGTCGCAAGCTCTTCACCCCCCCCCTGCTTCCCCCCGTTGCCCAGCACCCCCCGGACCCCGGGGGAGCATGGCTTCGTTACTATCGACTCAAGTGACAGTTCAGGGTCCGATGAAGGAGCGGGGGGCGGTCAGGATAGCCCCGGTGGACTCTAAGTTCCAGGGATGCCGTCGCCAGGGAGGGCCCACAAGGACGCGCCCGACTAAACGCCCGGTGCTTTAGGCGAGAGACGGGTCCGCTAGAGTGGTGGGCGGTACCGTGCGTCTACAAGCACGCACGGCCCGCACGACGCTGGCGGTGGGTGCTTCAGCGGAGGGGAGCGGGACTGATGCCATCGGGGTTGGTGTGGCTGGGGGCATTGGAGTGGCCCGAGCCGGAGCTGCAATTGGCCCGCCAGCGAAGCGTAGGAGGTTCGGCCCGAAGGTCGCGCAGGCAGCGAGTTCGTCGGCCCCCAGCTTGGCTGACCTTGCGAGGCTGGCCGCCACGTCCGGAGGACTTGTTCGACCCCCCCCCCCCCCCCCAGTGATCCCGTGACGCAGCCCGAGCTGTCCTACCACCCGCCCACTGGGTCCGGAACGCAAGCGAAAAACGGTGTGTGCCGATTCAGGGAGCACAAAGCTCCAAAAGGCATTCTTCAAGTCTATGTGCGTGCCATACAGCGGCACCCCCGGGTAGAACCTGACAAGCAGATTACTTAACTGCTCCCATGACCGTAGCAAAAATCTTGGGCTGGTACACCCGTCCAAACCGTTTTGTTTAACGCCACTGAGTATTAAAGAAACCTTCTCGGAGGTTTTCGGGATGATGAAGGGCCAACACGTGGGGGGCAGGTCCTCAGACAAGCCATAAAGGAGCCACTGCCGCTTAAGCACGCTAATCAACTTAGATACCTCATCGGAAACCCAGGGAGGGGCTCTTGGTCTGTCGTTGCCTCGCGCATCAACCCAAGGGGTTTCCACATCAAAGTCTATTCCTTGAGTTCCTTAGTGCCTGCACCCCCCGCCTAGGTTGGCTATCAGCGGAGCTACGCTGTACCCCTTGGGTCCTAGTTGAACGGCTTGCCTTATTCGTGGATCGTGTCTTCGATACGGCCGAGGATTTCCGCCTGCCTACGGCGGCCTCAACGCTCGCCGAGGCAAAGCAAGGCCTAAAGCATGAAGACTGGAGAGGCCTGCTGCATGCTACCACATCCCCCACCCCACAGGCGGGTAAGGTGAACCCTGCCATCCTGCTTAACTGGTTGGGTCCAGTGGGTAGCCATGTCATACCCCAAGATATTTGGGACCAGAAGGTGCCACCTGACTTCTATGGACAGGGGTTACCGGACTCCGTATTACTCCTCGGGTACCCCTTGTCATGATGAATTAGAAGAAAATCATCCAAGTAACGCACCAACAAAGTATTGGGTGGCAGTACTTGCTCGACGATCCGCGCCACCGTCTGCTGGCAAATAAAGGGACTATACCTCCATCCGCCGTGGGGAGGGAGGGCTCCATGGTGAGCCCCAAGAGTGTCCTTGAGCCTGCCACTCAGTTAGTATTCCTGGGTAAATGGCTGGAACTGTTGGAGAGGATGTGGCTAACCTGCAAATGTTGGTGGCTTGGCTCGGGTTGGCGGTCTGGCGGTCGCAAAGGAGGCTTATGCAATCTTTTTTGGGCTTCCTTCACTGGCAGGTACGGCCACGAGGCGTAGCGTGCCCTTTTGCAGGGGCCTATTGTTGGATCAACGGGGAACAGGTTGGGCATACTCCTGTAGCGGTCCCGGAGTCCCTTGTTGTTCTACAGACCGTGGCTGCTGAGCAGTGGCATGCGCCTGTGCGTCCAGACCCTGTGTCTTGAGCTGGGACTGCACAGATCTGACCCGGTCCTGTTGGGGCGGTGGTGGAAAGGGCCTGGGCTGGTGCTTTTCGCCGATGGGGCCCATGACGGTCCATCCTGGAGAATGGGAGGTCTTTCAGAGTTCTTGGGCGTTCGTTCTGTGGTGGCTCGTCGATTGCGTGCCCAGAGCCAGCAACTAGTAGAGCTACAGTCCCTTGTCTGGGGAGTGCAATTGGCAGCGCGCCTGGGTTATACCACAGTCACTCTCGTGAGTGACTCGGAGGTGGCTATTGCCCAGCTCGTGAAGGTGCGTGCCAAGAGTGTGCTGAGTGCGCAGCAGTCAATTCTGAGGGGGCTGGCCGGGAGCCTGGTCTGTTCCAGCTTGGTGGTGAGGGTCCTCTAGGTGCCTTCCGGCTTCCAGCCCGCGGATCCCATGTCTCGTTTGCAAGGTGACTTTGGGGGCGATAGGTTTAAGGCTGAGCGAATGGCTTGGCTCATTTATGAGCAGTTGTTGCGTAGGCATGATATGGTACAGTACCCTGGGGTGTTATGCTTGGGTAGGGGCACAGACTCCTGATTAGTGTAGTGGGTTGTGCAGGACACGTCCATCCCCCCCGGGGGGGGGGGGTTCAAGCCCCGCTGAGGGCGCTTTGCATTGTCTTACACGCGGGCTGAGGGGAACCTATGCTGTGGGAGGAGCATACCTGAAACGCACTTGCCCCTTGCGTTGCGGTGCTTTTGAGGCTCGCGCCCGGCCGTGTGCTAGCGGCGCTGCTCAGGGATGGAATGCACGTTACAGTGGGTAGTTGCCAGTGGTTGCATCAGTGAATACCTTTGGTGGTTCTTGTGGCGGGTGTTAACTGACATCGTCGGTATAGCTTATCTGTAACACACTTGACCCTTGCGGCGTGGGGCGCTGGTTCGAGTCCCAGGGGGGGCGACATGCGTTGTTCTTGTGGTATGGTCGTTGATTACTTCGGTATCATCTAGGATATGTTTTTGCTTCACCAGGCAGTTTACGTCACACATGAGTAGCAAGGTGCGAGCATACCTGAAAGTGCACGGGGCCCGGCCCCACAGTGCGCTCCGTCTTCGCGGCCCGTCGCGGACCGTGGGGGCGACGGCGCCGGCCAGCTCATGAAGAGTCACCCAGTCTGAGTTACATAAATTGTCCTGAATTGGTGCAGTGAGTTCCTTCCCCCCTTGGCAAACGGCAAAAGAAGGACGAACGGCGCAAACAGGAAACATGGGGACCCACGGAGCGGCTCACAAAACGACAAGAGCTGAGCAAAGGAAGACAAGCCCCGCGAAGTCGCATCCATGGGTGGGCACATAGACAACCCCTGGCCTCGTGGCACGCCGCAAGCAGGGGCCTAGGTCCCCCGCCAGGGACACATGGATCCCAGATGCAAACGACCCGTAAGCAATATGGAGGAGAGGCTATCCAGACTACCCCCCGGCCTTGCCAAGCTCGCCGCAGGTGGCAACTCCACAGCGGGAGCACTGGCGGCACCGCTGGGGCCGCGCACAGCCCTCCACGTACAACGGCTTCCCAAGCGCTTGACACAACGGTACCTTGCGGACCGTTTTATGTGGTTGGGCAGGGTGGTGGGGTGTGGTAGAGCCCACCTCAGGGTTGGGATGCATGGGTATCTCACCTTCCAGTCCCATCGCCAGTTGGTGCGCACCTGCGCAGTGGCCAGCGCGGCCTTGGGAACCGTCGCGCTGCTACCAGGCTGGCAGCCGGCAGTGATGAAATGCTTCCACTGGGAGGCGGTCCGCCCGGCCGTGGTGTACAGGCCCAACCTTGCCCCACTTGGGGCACAGACTGGAGCGGGGGCGGTACAGGCCCCGCCTCCCCAAACAGAGCTCGCCGCCCTCACTGTGAGCCATGTGCACCCTCTCCTAGCGGAAGTCACCAGGCAGTCACCGCAGGCGGAGGCCCGGCAATCGGCGATTCCGAGCGAGACCCCTCTCGCCAACTTGACAAGAGGAATATGCAGCACAGAGGAGAGGGGAGTGAAGCAAGAGACAAGATGTGTAAGAAGATGACGCTCAAAGTGAAAAGCGTCGCAAGATGACATGTGGCTGAGAGGCACACCCTGATGGTTGAATGTACCAATACCGGAAATTTGAGGGATGTTTTTCAACGCCTCGAACGCACCGGCAAGTCAAGTCAGACAATTACAGACCGTGGCATAAGCATGATTCCGCTCCCCACATGGGGCCATACATTGGATTGGCGGAGGAAGAAACAAAAAAGAACCCATGTTGGCAAGTGTGTATCCTTCCGGAGATAATGAGGCAGTCTCTCCTGAGTCCAAACCAGAGTATTTAGGAACCCTCCCTACCTAATCTGGAGTCACCAGACCAAGTGGAGAGAGGCCTCTTCTCAGATTCTGCTGGCAGTAGCACAAATATTGTTGAAGGGAAGAAACTCAAGCATAGGAGGGTCACACACAGCAAACAGGGGGTCAACAACTAGGTTACACCTAGTGATGGTCAGGTCAGATAGGACAAACAAGTTGTACATAGAGAGCAGACCGCAACAATGCCGGCATGTGCACCTCTGCATTGCGTTGTTCAATCACTGTTCTGCACATTTGATTGCTACGATCACAGCTTGAGGGGCTGAGGGGAGCGTTGAGAACCTCGTGTCAGACCAACACAAACAGCAATATCTTTGTGAACAATCCATAATTGTACTTTCTACAAGCACTCATGTGACCACATCTGCACTGGGGTTTGGATTGGCCAGGGGCGGGGAAGGAATGTGTTTGCAAGTGCAAGTGGGTGATGAAGAGTGGCCAAACGTGCCCGTCAGTATGCCAACATGGGCCAACAATAATGTGCCCTTTCACGAGTATCTTTGGGTCAAGGCCCAGCAATGGCAGACAGTCATGAACAGCCCCTGCTAGCAGACCATTTGGGGATTGTTCCTCCAGGAGAGTGGCAAATGGGGAAGCACTTGCAGGTTCAATTTCTTAGCAACTCAGACAGCAGGCATTTGCAAAGCTGGAGTAATCCAGAAGTGATTACAGAAGTGATCTGGAAGTATTGCTTTTGAATCCATTCATGGATTTGGGGAGCGAAAGTTTGTGCTACTTGAAAATTTCTTCTTGCTCCTGTGGCGGCAGGAACCATATGTGGCCTTGGTGCTGTTTGCCATCCCTTTCAATGAATGCCTGCCTCACAGTGTTGTTTCTTGTCGTGTCAGTTTTGAGGCTCATAATTTTTTCACTGCTGTGACCAGAGATCCTTTGTACAGGTTGACGTAGAACACAGAGGGACCTCTTAGTACCATCGGTTCCTGCCTTCCACCCGGGGTCACCAAGAACATCCTTGCACCCAGGACGGCTTGTTGCGGTATCATTATCCCCTTGGGACTCAACTCCAGGCTCTCTTGGTCACCTCCTCCTCTCCTCTTCCTCCTGTGGGTGCAGGAATCGCGTGTGGTATTGGTGGTGTCTCCAATGCCCTACAGTGAAGCTGCTTTGGTGTGTGGTCTCCTGTTGCTACTGCAGGGGGTTTCATTGTGTTCGCTTTTTGAACATGAGCGAACACAAGGGAAGGGGTGGTCCGGCTGTGGCTAGCTCCTGCCCCTTTCCAACCCTCTCCCTCCCAAACTCTCGCTCTATCACTGATTCCATGCATGGCCTGCCGCGTGTGGGGTGGAAGTGTCTGGCCGTTGTCTGGGCCGGTGGTTGAGAGTGCACCGCGCTTAATTGTGTGGTAGCTTTTCTTCTGTGTGATGGCCTGCAACGGTTCTGCCCTCCGCACCGACGACCATGTCCCTCAAGAGAATGGAAATTGCAACGGGGTTCCTGCCGCCTCCTGCCCGCAGCCCCCATGCAAAAAGGCAAAGCTCAGGTGCCGTGCACCGAGCCCTGCTCCACGTGGAAGTCTCAGAAATGGCCCCAAAGGGCCTCAAAGGGCGGGGCATGCACCTTGTGTTTGTGTTTGCAATTGACGGCATGGGGCCAGGCCAGCAGTATGGGGGCGGGGTGGCTGCATGGGAGTGAGCCATTCGGGAAGCGTGTGGACTTCAGCCATGCACCCCCTTCTGTTGTCCACAGGTCCGTCTCAACCATGAGGCCGTTCAGTCTGGTCGTTGCTGTTGATGCGAAGTTGGGGATCGGCAAAGCCGGTGGCATTCCATGGCGCCTGCCCAACGAGGTGGAGTTGGAGGAGGGCTGGCAGGGGATGGGTCGAGGGAGGAGGGCAGCAGGGTTTGTTATGGCGGCCACTGTACAAGTGCTGCCGTGGGCAATCCCAAACCCCAGATCTTCGGCCTCAAGCCTGTGGCTTGCCCACCCCACGCAGCACCTTTTCAAAGCACGGCGGCCCTGCACTGCAGCACTGCAGCTGTTTTGGTCCGGACTGTGAAATGGCATCGGACGTGAGCCGATTAGAATGGGAAAGATGTGTGAAAAGTTTTTCTGTTCGCAGCAGCAGTCTGCCTCAGAGTTACCCCTCCCCCCCCTTCGTGGCCCCTTGGAGGGGCCAGTCCGGTGGTGTGCCCTACGGGCCCCCAGGACTAACGGGGCAGCAGCGCCGCACCCGGGAACCTTCCCGGGCAGGTCCCAGGGCAGGGAAGCGCTCAGCGCGCCCAGGGACCCCTCCACCTGCCACCAGCGCCCCAGGCCGTGGGAGTGTGGGAGTGTGGGTCCCAGCTAGTACGGCGGCGCCACCTGTGCCTACAGGCAGTCAAGGAGCGCGGGTCACCCCCAGTCGTGCCCGGCGCACACCCGTCCCCGTGCGTACGCAGTCGTGGGACGGGCGGGCAGCGTGTCTCTGTGACCAGGAGGATGCGATGCCCTGGCCCACTACTCCGGTGGGCTCAGCGTCAGGCTCCCATGGCCCCCCCACCGGGCCTGGAGCACCAGGCCACACTTGCCCCCCACGCGCAAGGCTCAGCCCCCGCACACCCCTGCCCGCGCGCGCGCCTACACACAGGACAACGGTATCTTCCGCCCACCTGCGCTTCGGTGGGGTCTGGTGGCTGTCGATAGTCCGCTCGGCCTTGGAACCGGACAGTCAGGTAGTTCAGCCTCGTGGTGGGGCAGGGAAGGAAGCCCACACCCAAGGGCCTGCTCCTGCATGAGGCCGCCAGCCCAACCCAACCCAACCCCCCCTTCGTGACGTCAGGATCATGCTGGTTATCTGGAGACCTGACATCATGGCCCCCATTCATGAGAGCAACACCCTTGTCAGAGCCACAATAGATGTTGTTTCTGCAACTTTTGGGACCATGTCCTTCTTTGCCCTTTAAGAATACCACCCCTTGTCAGAGCAACACTAGGTGGCGTTGCCGTCAAATTTTGGGATTTTGGTTTTGCTCTCGCAGGGGGGGGGGGGCGTAGGTACAGCCTGTGAACACGATGGAGTGGGTCAGGGACAGCGCAGGTCCCCATTCAGCTTTGGAGCCTGTTGTGTGGTGTCTGCTTGTTGTGCGGCAAGCACGGCCTTGTTGAGACACGCACCTTTGCGGACCTGCGAGAGATTGCTGTCATTTTGCACTGAGCGATGTTGACACAACGACGGCCGTCGTGGGATGATGGCTAAGCAGATCTCCGCCTGCCCGTTGTGTTCCCTGATCTGTGCCCTGCGTGCACAAGGGGAGGGGGGGTTGCATGAGCGTCGTACCCTGCCATTTCTAAAGCCTTGGGGTGCTAGTCCCGGAAGGGCAGTCCAGGCCCTTGAAATTCTGCATTCACAACCCCCTTTGTCACCGCTGGTACCCCCCCCCCCCCTCTGTCTGCCTTCGCAATGCACAGGGGTGCAGCAGCTTCCACGTCCAGTGCTCTGTTTGCTCGGGAGGTGTCTGTGATGGGCTCGTTTTGCAGCCCCTTGTGGACTTCTGCCGCCTGGCAGCAATTGACGAGTCCCACACCAAATGTCTCTTCTTCATCCTCTCCACCAAGTCAATATGTAGTGGGCAACCCCACCCAAAAATCAACCCAAAAGGGGACAAGTGCTTTTGACTGCGTCACTGATCGACTGAGGGCTGAGGTAGGGAAGTGTCAATGGTGAGGACATGCAGTCAATCGTTGCCATTGATAATCCATTCGCAAAAAAAACAAGCAGTGCGTAAGTGTTACCAGGAGGAAGGGGGGGCTGGAGGGCTGGGCGTAGGACATGGGGGTGGCTAGGGGTCCTCGCTTCCCTGCCACCAGCTGTTAGTGGTGTATCCAGATAGAGTCAAACATATGACGATGGCAGAATTCGGCACACGATTTTCCTGTCTGGAAAATCTGGCACCTTGCACAGCCATCTTTGTTTTGCTCGTCTTGGGACCTCAGTTCGCGCATACCTCGCACGGTACGGGCATGGTTATGTATGATTTGAAGGCTGTTGGCTGGCAGATACTTCTGCCTGCTGTTGTGTCTGGGGCTTCTTCTTTCAGGCCCGCCGAAGGGGCGTTGCGCCAATCTGGTGTGCCCCCGGGGGGGCGGCCGGGCCCGGTCCTTGTATGCGACATCCCCCCCGCCCCGAGTTTTGAAAGATAGCGGTGCGGGGGCCATGGCGCCAACGGCGCCAATTTTTTTGTCCCATGCTTATTTGAGAGGGGTACTATGCCTTTAGTCCTTAAAACCCTTAAGACTTTCTTCCTGGCAAAGACAAGATATCGCTGTTATTGCACACATACCTCTAAGACCCTCATGCGCCCAGACACCCCCTTGAGGTATGCATGTGATAGTAGTGGGTTGCGCGCAGCCCCCCCCCCCCTGGCCAAGCTGCCAATACCCCACCCCCTCCCGCCGACCCCCCTCCAACCCCCCCCCCCCCCCCCCCCGCAAATTTTGACAGATAGCTGGGGGGGTCGCATCAGGACCAGTTGTAGTCGCCCCCCAGGGGTGTGCCCTTGTTTTGAGGCGAGATTCTGTTTTGGTTGGGAAGTCCTGAGGTCATCTGTAGAGAGGCTGTCTGGCAGTGTTGGGCAGGGCAAAGCCCGAGATCTGTGGCACTGTGTGCCCCACCTTTTTGTGGCTGTGCAGATGAAGTATTTCAAAGACATCACGACGGCCGTCACCAAAAAGGACGGGGACAAGCGAAACGCCGTAATCATGGGCCGCAAGACATGGGAGTCCATCCCAGAAAAGTTCCGGCCGCTGCCAGACCGTGTGAACATTGTCGTTAGCAAAACGATGGCTGAAGCCGGTACAACGAGGGAAGGCGGCGGGTTTCCTGGAGTCTAAACCTTTGGTGAAGCCCCCTGCAGCAGCTCGCATGTCTACCTGGTGATGTGTGCATCTAAAACTGTTCAACGCAATGGATCCAAAAAAAGCAGGGAACCCATTGATATGCAAAGTGCTGATCAGCCAAATCAAGTGCACCGTCAAAAATGATCCATTGTCTGTCTGTGTGTGCGCGCGCGTGCGAGCGTGGGGGTGGGTGGGCAGGGCAGGGCGGGCGGCCGGCGGGTGGGTCGATGGCTGAAGTGCTCCTCCCCCTCTTGAGCCACAAGGGGTGGGCAGTAACCCAATTGTCCAGGGCGCACCTTCCTGGTCCCCTTTTGGGGGGTCCTCACTTCAGCCCTCAGGCACCAGCCCGACAGCCCTGCACCAAGCCCCTAAGCCAAGCGCCCATCTACAGTGCGGTACACAAGGCCCTACAGCCACTACATGTTCACATGGCACTGCTCTGGGCCCTCACTTGGGGCTTGTGCGAAGACCAAGATTGTGTTGATGGCCCCATCCCTCGACGCAATCATGCCCCACTTGCAACCACCTGGGGGACATGTCATTGATCCCAAGTGCATGCACGTGCGCTACATAGATTGCGCCCACAGGGGTCAACTCATCCCCTTCTCCAGGTCCATGTTCTGTGTGGACCGCCGGGAAAGGACGGGTTGGCCAGTCCAGGCCCGGCTAGATGCTATACGTGATGTGATGCCCTGTGTGACTGGGCTGCGGAGCTGGACACCCCTGACTGCATCCAGGCTAGGGAGGCTAGCTCGCAGCCTACATGACCTCTGACCTCTTGCCACCCAGGAGCTGCCACCCTGGCCCAGTTGGTTGGGGCCCCTCCCCGTTAGCCCCCCCCCCCCTTCATACCCCCCTCCCCCTTCTTTAACTCCCAATGGAGGACCCCCAAGCACCCCCCATTTAAGGACTCCCACGCTTCAGTGTGGCCCCTCAAGTTGGGGTGATGGCCCGGGGGGGGGGGGGGGGCAACTCCGCGGGTCCTAGGACACCAACTCCCCCCCCCCCCTTCTAGGGGTCTCCCCAAGCACCAGCCGGGCGCACCTCCCACCGGGGGATGTGGACGTGGACCGAGGCCCACGTCGGAGACCCCTCCCAGCGAGCTCAGGGCATGAGAGGGTACAGATACAGGCCAACTATGGGGTGTGGCTCACCGCACGACGCCGTGGGCATCGGGACGCACGACCACCGACCCACAGGAGACGCCGGGGCGGCACCTACCCGGGGGCCCCACAACACGTCATACAGGAGACACACTGAGCACAGGACGGAAAGCGCGGTACGACACACCGGCAGAAGTAGCAGAGGTACAGGTATGCATGTTGAAAGGCGCACACGCTTACAACCGGTTGTCATGGGTCCTCTTGGAGTTCGCTACATTTGTACTTGCTGTAGCATACACGTTACAGGTACCTCCTTCCCTCTCATTTTCGTGTCACAGGTGCACTTCGACCCTTGGGGGCTCCACGCCCGCCATGCGGCGACTCTCCCTCGCGGGGGCCCGATCGGCCTGTAAAAGGGAGCGCCCTTGTCACAGCGTTGGTCACCCCGATGTAGCCGGCCTGATTTCGTTCTTCCAGACTCCTCTTTAGCTTTGGTGTCATGTCCGAATCCACAGACCCGCCAACAAAGCCCCATCCTCCCATTGGCAAACGCAAAAGAGAGAGCGGGTGGGCCATCCGCAAAGCACGGGACGCTCGGCGTCAAGCAGAATATTATGCAGGCAAGCAGGCCCTGGCGAGCCCCAGCTATACCCTGGGTGTGATGGATGATCTCCAGCTCCAGGTCTACTTGGCACCCCTGGTGCCAGAAAAGTATGCTGCGACATCATTTGAGCGATTCAGGGGGTGGCTGGTCCGGTGCCTCCGGACCAAGTGGCCGGCAGCAATAGTTGTCCACGTCGACCGCGATAAACCGCCAAGACACCACTGGTCATCTGACCTATGGAGACTTCAGCTTGGAGGCACGAGAGCCCCGGACCCTTTCTTAAGCGTCACCTCCTCCATCTTCGGCACCACGCAGCAGAGGTTCATCTTGAGAGGCAAAACTCGCGTCATTTGCGAGGTTAGTGAACAGCTTTTTCCAACCACAGCGGCACAGGCACCGCCGGCAAATCTTGCTCAGGCGCATGAGGCTCCGCGGTGACGTAGACCATCGCGATTGCGGCTCATTGCTGCGCTCCAACAGGCGTAAGAACCGGCCAGGGTAGTCGGTGAGAGATGCAGGCAAAGGAGGCATGTTGGATGGAGAATAGAGACAACGCGATCACGGGGATACTGCGCCACAGGCAGTAGGACAGGTGGTTAGACAATACCAATGTTGGGAGACGCAGCAGATGACCCCACCGGCGGCGTTCCCCCCCTGTATCGTGACCGCTGTTAGCAGTCTGGCCACCGCGCAAGGCGGGGATGCGAAGAGGAAGGTTAAGCCCCCAGTGGTGTCACGCACATGCAAACACCGGCGCGCAGCAAGGGTGTGCCACCCGGCCGGTCATCGACAAGGGTTGGTTAGCAGTAGGCGGAGTCCCCGGACGTTGAACACGGACAGAAATGCGGGAGGTTAGTGGCTGGTGTAGTTTTCCGGGATGTGACTACACGACAGATTTCCCTCTACCTACACTACATGAAGCTATCAGAGCACTCAGCGACGCCTCGGGGGCGGCGCCCAGTCATCTCTGGGACTATTGGCACTAGCTCACACTGGAGGGGCAGCTCTATGCTGTGAGCGACCTACAAGTCATGCGTACTACCAATGGTGTTTTGTTGTCGGTCACCGCCGATGTGAAGACTGCCATGGGGGTACAGATCATTACCAAGTACCCGGTGGCCATAGCCCAGTCTCTTCCACTCTTGGCCTTCGCGCAGACTGCAGACGCTACCTCTCGGGAGCTGCTCTTAAGGTGGAATCCTTTCTTCCGACACATTCACGGAAATTCGTTTTGAACAAGGCTAAGGCAGTTGCTCGGTCTCACTGAGGCGGATCAGTCACCCGAGTTCCGGGGCACACAATATTCGAAGCTGGTGATAGATCCCATATCGCAGCGGTTACCGCCACAGCTCCGGTCGCCGTGGGCGGAGTGGCACAAGAAAGATGGGGCAGGGCAATGGGCAGTCGTCCTTGACATGCCTACTAGGCCCCTCAACACCCTGCATGTGGCGCCAGACATCCTACATCAGATCCACCCCTATGTTTTGTGGTGGGTAGCCGACCTAGTCGCCACCCCACAGCAAAAGTTTCCGGTGGGCTCCCCCGCTAATGCTAAAGTCCGCAAGATCCCTGCAGAGCAAGTGCCACGAGTGCTCGAGGCGTCTACACTGTTGATTCGTGAAGAGGAAATGGTGGGTCAGGTGATGGATCTTGCATTGCCCCCATGGGCACCGGCTTCTATATTGGCATTGCACCTGGCTTCGCTGTTGAGAGACCCTATGTCCATGTGTTCTCCACATGAGTTACTACGCACTCCTCGTTTCCCTGAGCTATCTTTGGTGTGGACTGCGACCGGGGAAGTTGATACCCCCGCGGAGCTTGGCGGGTTTTTGGTTGATGATGCCTTCTCCCCTCTTCCAACCAACTCTGCGGCCTGCACCACGAAGGAAGTCCTGGATAAGTCGGTGGGCGGGGACTCTGTGCCCATTGACCTGCTATCGCTGTTCGAGGCAGCGGTCCGGCCAGGGGCTGTTGAAAAGGAGGACGCTCAGTTGCGCAAATTGTCCGAACCGCATCGTCGGACGTGCGAAACCTTGAAAGCGACAGAGGATGCGCGTCCAGATCTAGTGCATCAAAAGAAGTTGCACAACAGTACCACAGAGTGTCTGCAGTCTCGCATTGATGATCTTCAAGTGCAAGTTACCAAGCTAGTACAGACCCTGGATCGCAAACGTGCCACTACGGAAGGGACGGGGGCTGTTAACACACGCATTCAGCCGGCTACAAAGACCCTGCTTTCTCTCGCTCGCAAACCCCCCCCCCCCCAAGGCACACAAGTGCCTGACGCTCTGCAGTCGGCTTTGGAGAAACTACGTCCTGCAAACTACCCACGGATTGATAAGCATCATGCAGTGTGGTATCCGTCTCTGCCGGTTCTTTTGACGGCTTGGGTGGCGAGGGGGTCTGTGTCCTTCCACGATTTGCAGCTCTTCTGCGCGCAATTCGTGTCCACGCTTGATATGCCCCCACCGAGAACGACTCCAGCGGTCAGCCCCCCCCGAGTCCCCCATTGTAGACCTCACGGGCGTAGACGATCCAGTAATCCCAGCCTTGCCACCCAAAGCAGGCGAGTCCGCGTTGACTGAGGCGACAATTTTTGTGAACCGTGAAACAGGTCGCGCCTCCGATGGCGTGCCTCCGGTACTGAATGGATTCCTCACCTAGCTCAATGCGGTGGAAGACAAGGAAGTGGGAGGTCTTGCGCGAGCCTTTCACTTAGCCATGCAATTGGCAGGGTGCGATGTGCCCAACTTCCCATATGACTTGCTGCAGCGACACTGGGAACGCCTTCGAGCTTCTCTGCCCTTGAAGCCCACCGTCACTCAGGCGGTTGCAGACTTCGTCAAAGCCCATCCTCAAGATGACCCCTCCGTCCCGGCTGCCGGCCAAGGCCGGGCGGTACAGGCGCAGAAAGCCAATGAGTCCACGGGTGGTCGGGGTTCTGGAGGGTGGGCGCACTCCGACCCGGCGCAGTTCCCTGTGGGATGCAATGTCCAGTGGACTCTTGTCTCTGACCCGCTGTCTCAGCCCATGTGTGCGAGAGTGTTGGCCGGTTTCCTGCGTTCCCATTTTCATGATAGCCTTTGCACTGTTTTGGATGAGTATGTTCGAGCAGAAGGTTCCTTTGCTAACCTTGGGGTCCGCGAGGAGGCCCGGGCGCTGGTAGAACAAGGGGGTTTGGTCACACGAGGTGGCTCGAGAGTGCAATGGCAGCAGTCCTACCGACAGCCATGGACCCCCTACACGGGTAGGGGGAAAGGAGGGTCCACTCATCGGGCAGCCTCGAGCGCGTCCACTGCACCCATGCCCGCGGGGGCAGGACGGTGGCGGCGCCTCCCACCCCCGCCCCCGGGCACACAGACAATACAAAGGAAGGAGAACGATGCCGTGACAAGCCGTCCCGTTCGGAGACGCGAGAGTGTTCCCGCTCCCTTTCACGAGAGCCAGGTCCCGCCGGCACGGCGGGTCTCGTCGGTCTCGGTCTCGGTCCCCGCCGTCGCGGTGGCCGCAACATGTCGATTCCTATTACGGTGACCAATACATGCGCAACCCCATGACTTCCCCAACGGCCCCCCCTTTCAGTACGGGGCGACTTACGGGGATCTGCCGGCGCAGAGTGGTGCAGCCACCCCCACCTCCACGTACCAGTCACATCCCCCCACATTAGGCCACAGTCTCCTCCCGTCACCGGGAAACGGACAGGCGACGTATCCCAACCCGGCAAACATTCCACAATCGTGACCTCGAGTACAGTAAACCAATTTTTCAGGCCTCAAGAGCCTCCAAGTTTACTGAAAACGGTGACTGAGTGTGTGTTGCAATTGCCCCCTGAAGCGGGAAATCAGCAGTGGGGGTATGTGCTTGACCGCCATCAGTTGATAGGACACGTGGCACTCCCCCTCCCCTTGGTCTCGCTGATGCCGGCACCGGGGGCGCTGACAAATGTCACTCTTGTTCGCGTGCATTTGACTATACCGGTCTGTTGCTCAATGGAGTTCACACTGTGTGGTGTATCAACTGTTCGGCCAGGCAGTAGCGAGTCTTCAAGACCGTTTTGCACGGGAGAGGGCCTTCCCCATGGAGGAAGGGAGTGTGTACTACCTCCCTTCCGAAGTTTTTTCTAGAGCCAAGCTCAGCCTTGCGCCGGTTACCACGGGATCCCTCACCCTCCTCTTAACAGTCCTTAACCCAGTTACCCTTCGACGTCTCCTACACAAGGTAGGAGGCCCGGTCCACGGGTCTCCACGCAAGTTACAAACGGCTCTGTTTTCCCTGCAGGCACTAGAGAGTGACCCCCCGCTAGAAACCCCGGTTTCGGTGGCAATGCCGGCTGGATTTGACTTGCTCACAGTGAATGTGGAACACACAGTCAAAACTGAAGTGATGGCTTTGAGGCAGTTGCTGCAATGGTCCGAATACTCGGCAGTGGTTCTTTTGCAGGAGACAGCGATATTGCCCCCCGCTTCATGTTTCACCGTCTGTACTGGCATACTTTCACGGTGGTCTCTTCTTCTTCCACTGGTGTTGCCATCCTAGTTCGCCGGGATTCCCAGCTACCACGGGGGGGGGACTCCGCGGGTCCTGGGACGCCAACTACCCCTGCCCCCCCCCCCCCCTTGACGCCTTCCTCGCAGTCTGGATTAAATTTGTCAAGGGCCTGGTGGAATGGGAACCAGTTTCTAAATTCTCAGCGGTTTTTCAACAGTTTTATGCGTCTGTGGTTCACCAAAAAAATCATGGCTCTTTTCTCATGGAAAAAATTGAGTATGCGGCACCAGCCGAGGAGGCCGAGGAACGACAAGCCAAGCGACACCGTAAACAGGTTCACAAACTGCAGCTGGCAGTAGCAGCAAAGTCTGAAATAGCCACCCATGAGGCGGCAGGGCGCATCTTAGTATTTACAGATGGATCGGCGGAGTGGGTTAAAGGCGTGGGATGGATCGGTGGGTGGGGATGCCACTCCCCACAGGGGTGGGAGTCGGCCTCACACTTACCACCACACACCAGACAAACAGTGAATCGAGCGGAGCTGAGAGCGGTGCTGGAGGTAGTGATGCACTTTGGCCAACAGGCGGTACATGTAGCTGTGATGACAGACTCTTCCTATGTGCACTCGGGCCTACAAGGCAACGCCATGCGGTGGCGTGCCAATGGTTGGGTTTCCGCCCAAGGCCCAGTCACGAATGTAGATCTCTGGATTGACTTGATGCACATTCTGGATGTTTCCCTGGCCCAATTCTCATGGGTCAAAGTGCCAAGTCACGCAGGAATACCAGGTAATGACAGAGCAGATGAATTGGCGTTAGCGGGAAGACTATCCTCCCCCTTGTACGCCACGGTCCGGGCGAGGGTACCCCCCCCCCCTCACCCCCCTGGCTACCCCCCAAGGGACCCTTTGGAAGGTGAGCCTAACTCAAGACTCACAGGGGTGGAGGTCACCCCCCTCTGTGATGCGGATCTGTGTACACCCTTCACGCTGAGGGCCCTCCAGGACCCACAGCCACATCAACACGATTTGCCAGTGAGGCGACTATTTGGAGCAGAGGGTCAGTCTGAGGTACTACCTAGTGACCCTTTGTCTGACGACTCGCTTGTCCTCTCGCAGGTGTCCACCATTGAGTCGCCAGATTGTCAGAATGAGCCTGACTTTATGTCCAGTGATGAAGTCTCTGCATTGGAGTTTAGCACAGATGTAAGTTCAACCAGGAAACGTAGGAATCAC
Organism: Eutreptiella sp. 'Long Island Sound 2002'; assembly: GCA_964036045.1. Classification (NCBI taxonomy): domain Eukaryota; phylum Euglenozoa; class Euglenophyceae; order Eutreptiales; family Eutreptiaceae; genus Eutreptiella; species Eutreptiella sp. 'Long Island Sound 2002'. Next base: position 34,986,519 of record OZ038392.1, read on the forward strand.
CGATAAATCTGCCTGCCTCCCGACTCCCCCATCCTACAGCCTAACGTTACCGACTGACTTGTGGCCAACTGCGTGCCAGCCATAGTGCAGGGTCAAACGGAACACGGAAGCTGCCCCAGTAGTACAATGCAGACTGCCTTTGGTGGTCGACAAAACACGGCAGCCATGGCACAGCATGTGACTCAATACGTGTACATAGCGGTCAGGGAAAGAAAGCACGATGCTTGGAACTGCGGAACATTGCTGCATATGCATACCAGGACGTGCGTATGTGGAGCGCTTGTTGACCTGTGTGCGGCCCCCCCTAGGGGCCTTCGGCCCAGAGTTAGTTGCCAAAGGTGTCGCCCTCAGGCGTCCATGGGCGCCTAAGGCGCCCGATGCTACATGAACACCAAAGGTGCCCTAAGGAAAATTTTGTCCAATTTGCACCCCAACACTATCCTTAAACCCAACCTTGACTCTAACACCCACCCCCAACCCTCAGCCTACTCCTATCCCTACACCTAACCCTAACCCTAACCCTCGCCCTAACCCTAGCCCTGGCTCTCACCCTAGGCTAGGGTCAGAGTGAGTGTTGGGGTCCAAAATTGAGAGCAATGATGTGGCAAAAGCAGCCATGAACGAAATTGGGGGGATCTTGTTCAGCCCAATCAACATGGCTGGCATGGCCAAACCAACTGGCTGCAAAGGTTAGGGTTAGGTATATGGTGATGGTATGGTTAGGGGGAGGGTAAGGGGAGGTAAGGGGAGCCTGTGCCCCCCCCCCCCCCGATACCCCAAATCGCCCCACTTGGACCCCCCCCCCCAACCGACCCTCCCGGAGCCCCCCACCCCGCCCCTCTTATACCCCCCCCATTCGCCCTCCCTCAACCCCCCCTCAGATGCCCCCCCCCCCCCCCTCCCCCCCCCCCAAGGGGCCTCCGGCCAACAGTTAGTTGGGGGGGTAGTTGGCGTCCAGGACCGAGGGGTCGCCCCCCCGTGCCAGCTACACATCGGAGACTTCGTACACCATCCAGATGGCAGGGCCATAGTGTTAGAGCTTGTTTACAAGGGCACGCCGGTACAGGTTGTCAACATATATATGTCCGCCGAAGGCACGGCTAAGGAATATTGTCCATTACTGCAGTGGTTGCGTACTCATGGCGCGCCCGACTCACAGCTAGTTCTCATGGGAGGAGACTTCCAGTGCAACCCAGGGTGGTCGGCGGACTGTGTGTCCGTCAATACCAAGATTGCCCCGGTGTTGTCTGAGTTCGCTGCCGATATGACCCTGCTTCCGTTCACCCATGGCATGTGTGGGCCCACGTGGGTCCGCGCGCAGGGCTTCGTAGGTGCATTTGACTTTTTCCTTAGCCGCCATGGTGCCCCGGAGATTGGCAATTTTCGTGTTGAAAGTGAATTTGTCTTCCCGTCGGACCGCTACCCGGTTCGACTTTGCCTCCACACTCTTCCAGCTTTAGTTCCGCCCGGAAACCCCGCTTCTAGAGCACGGTTTAACCAGGGTGCCAGTGTGTGCAAGTGGCAACAAGAGACCTTTGCAGATAGTTGCACTGGCCTCCGTTCACTCCCTCCGGCTGCCACGCCGGAGGCGTATCGACATTCCGTGGGGTCCTGAGCAGCGGAGGCCGTTTTTGGACCACCGAGTGCCCCGGATATTGTCCCTGGTCTGGTGTCTGCGGCGGCACGAGACCTGCATTCCTTGCTCAAAGCACATCGCCGCTGGTGGCTGACCGCGCCTTTAGTCCGTAGAGTGATTGCCGCTCGGAGAGCAGTTCGACAGGCGTGGGACGTGGTAGGACTAGAGAGGTCCATAGAGGTCGTTCCCTTAGCGCAGCCCGGAGGGGTCACGGGTCCCGCCAAGTCGGACTATTGTCGCCTCCTGAGAAAGCCCTACACGGCGCGCATCGAACCCACCTATGTCAGTGGCAGACACGTCCCCCCAGAGGTATAGGCTGCAGTGGGACTCGATCAATTCCGTGCTCGTCATCTGCGTCCCATCCTCCGTTGCACTGGAGAAGAACTTTGCACCATAGTTCCTTGGAGAGTGGCCATCATGCCCTCTCTGGTAGTCACCATAGATTCTGTCAGGGTTGTGTTACGTAAGGCTCGGAAGTCCACGCCTTTTCGCGGCCCGGTAGAGTACTGCATGATTGAGTGGTTGCGCGAAGAAGAGGTGCAGTGGGTGGTTGAGTTTCTGCAGAGTGTATCCGCAAGGGTCCCGCTGCGGGCCCTCGTTCATGGAGACATCTACGCTTTACCTGCCAAAGTGCCACATGGGCCCATTGTTAATGCGCGCCCGCTGTTGAATTTTACCACTATGTGGAAGCTGGTTGGAGCGCACATAGCCAGCCAGTACGTGCCGCTCGTGGCTCGAGCTGGACCATGCACGCAGTTTGCATTGCATGCTTCCTCCAGCATAGTAGATTTGCTCCGTGTGTTGCATGACTATGTTTGGTTCCGTTTCCTTCGCCGAAAGCGTGTGTGTTTAGTGATGGACGATTTTCGGCATGCGTATGGGTCTGTAGTTCACGACACCCTGCGGTGTTTGTTGCGACTGGCCAGTTTCCCGGAGGTAGTCATTGATTTGCTACTACTGGCCACCACCGAGGCCACATTTCACATGGGTGAATCCGGTGGGGTCGCCGAGGCGCTTGCGCCCTTACTAGCCAGCGTGGCGCAAGGATGCCCGGCGCGAGCGATGGTGTTTTGTGTGGTGGCAGAAGTGCGCGCCTTCCAGGCACTCCTTCGAGTGCCTCTGCGTTGGGGACCTGGCGGGCCTTTCAACCGACTAGGGTATATGGATGACACCACGTGGTGCATAGATTCGGAGTCTGACCTACCGCTGTTTGCGGACAATTTGCAGCGAGCAGGGCTCAAGACAAACCTTTTTTCTTCTGGTCCTAAACAGCTGTTAGTGATTGCGTTGTGTGAGGCCTTCCAAGTCAATTTTCATCCGCTGTCTGTGCACATGGGTGGGTCGCGCATGCCCGTGCATCAAGGACCTGGGTACGTGCGTATAGTGGGCCGGCACCTGTTCCCACATGTCTACCACAAGGTAGACAAAGCTAAACTTTTCATTGCTAGCCGGCGTGCCTCGAGAGCGCTTGCTATGGTTTGGCTTACCTCCAACTATCCGTGTCAGATGTGCAGTGCAGTCGCCGGTGGGCAACAGCGCTGGCAAGCAGGAGTACGCCCTCCGACGTATGACTCCATGCGGGTAGCAGACCAAGCCGCAGCGTCAGTGCTGCGCGCGGTTACTGGATGGCATGCTCTCCCATCAGCCTAGTTTTTCCAACCCCTTGCCTCCGGGTGGGCGGGGATCGAACCGGCCGCAGTGGCAGTAATCGGTCAGAACCTGCAGACCTATCAGAAGCAGTTGCGCCACGCTAATGTCATGGTGCGACACAGCACACATTATGGCTTGTACGAAGCCATGCAGCGATTCCACCCCAACATGCCTTGCGTGCGCCACGGCCTCTCCAGGCATTGCAGGGTCCACAACACAGATCACGACAAATTCGTGTTCTACATGCATTTGCTCGACTTCCGCATCAGCCTTCCCCCGGTCCGCCCGGAACAAGTGCCGGGCGGTACATCCCTGGCAAGCTGCCACCATCCATGACTTGATGGACGCGGGCTACTCCAGTTTGCGTGATGCGCATGCAGCCGGTTGGCCGCTGGCGCCGTGGCAGTGGGGCCTGGAGAATCTCTCTCCATGGCACGGGGTGTCAGTGCCTTTGCAGCCGGATTTGCCCATCTTGCAGTCTGTCCCTCAATATTGTGCTTTTGTAACGGACAGTTGGTGGTTCCCCTCCCATTGTTGTGGAGGTGCTTTCGTGCTCACGTGGGTGGTCTACCCAGTGTCTGTCCCCTGCCATCTGGACCACTCTTATGCGGTGGAAGTGTACACGTCCTGGGTACCGTGTCAGGTCAAACACACTTTGCTTGCCTCGGGTTCGGTGGCTTGCGCTACGGCACGCAGTCTTCGAGAGGGGGGAAGCTTTATAGACTCCAAGTCTTTCATACATGCGCTATGCAGCCGTCGCCCAGAAGAGCTGGGCACGGGGTTAGTCGATCTCTTGCTTGCAGATTGCGTCAGACTTGCCGGTCAGTTCCCTCCACCTCAGCATCTCTACTCTCATCAGCAGGGCACATTCCTAGACTTGGTTTTAGATGATGTTGACCGGGAAGCCAAGGCACAGGCGCTGCGCCAGCCTCATCCCGTACCAGCAGGTTACCTTGCGGAATTACAAGTCCCGCAACCTACTTTTTGCAGGAAGGGCTTGCAGTGGCATGACGCTGGCACGGTGCAATACCGTCAGCTGCGCCAGCTTTATGCAAAGCAACAGGAAGTGCTATATGCCCTTGAGGTAGCGTCCTACGCGTACTATGCGACTTGTGTTGCGTTTGGCTCCCTTTCATGGGGGAACCACCTGCGCATGGTAACCTTTCGTCACGAGCTGGGGTTTGCGGTTGCCACTCGCTATGCATTTTGTGATAACGTGGTAACCGCATCACACTTTCAAGAAACCTGTCGATACAATCAATTGTGGTCTGCTGTACTAGTACCAGCGTGGTCCGTCTCTCTGCCCACGTGCTGGGGTGTGCTAGTTCAGTGGGGAGGGACGTATCCGGGCATTACCACAGAATCCGCCCCAGTCTGTCCGGTACCGCACGTGTCTTGGATGACCCTGTCACTCACTGGCCGTATGCTCCCGGCGTCGGAGAAAGCAATGATACATCACGGGGCCACGCCTCAGCAAGTGAGAAAGTTTTTAGTAGCTTTTTGGAAAGCTGTGTTGCGCATGTCCTGCACCGCCCACCCCCCTCAACTGCGAAATGAGGGCGATTGGGCTGTGCGTGGTCACACCCGGGTGGCGTTTGACTACCTGTATCCCGCTCGGGACTTCCCGGCAGCGGGTCATTGGCACCTACAGCCGCCGGAGTCCTCCTCGGTGCCCCCGGCACTCCATTGGCACCTTTGGCACCACATCTCCGGTGTGTCTATCTACGTCCCAGAACGGCGCACACATCATGGGACCGGAGACATGCTATACTGGTTTCACACGGGTTCTCGTCTGGCGGAAAACGCTCAGTGGCCACGTTTCGTTCAGCAGTGGTCCGTGCTTTGTTATGCAGTGGACCTCCCGAGGGCAGAAGCGGCCAGGGAACTTGCACATTGTCATTGCTGGTTTGTCTTGCGATACGGGGCGGGTCCACACCGCTTTCTCGCCGGGTACACCCGCGGAGACTCCGCGCCTACACCTGCACGTGTTCGGCAATGGTGGCACATGTGGCGTTTCTACCTCCAGACTGGTGGACATGCAGTGCATTCGCACTACACAGATCTACGACTACGTATGTCGTCGGGTTGACAACCATTTGCCCTGCATTTTGTGCTCTTGCTGCAGCTGCGCGTTTTGCCTTGACCTACATGCTGCAAATACCACGGCCCACCTAGAGAAGGCGTTTAGATCCCCCACACGGAACCCTTGAATACGACGTGCTACAATGCACGGAACACGCACGGCACACACAGAGGGTCTTCGGACACCCGTCAGGGAGCATGACACTCTGGCACAGTGCAACCGCAGACGGAGTTAACACCTCCCGAGCACGTACACTACCTGGAGCGACGTCCGTCACCCACACGACCCGACAGCCGAAAACCACATATTTTCTCAGATGGAAAACCTGTGCCCGTTTTCTACCCCCACGACCAAACGGTGGTACAAAAGTGGGGAGGGTGGGTCCGAGCCATGCTCTAGCCCATACCATAGCAGGTGCGACTCCTGCAGACCCACCACCACCACCCTAGGGGACTCCGGCCAACAGTTAGTTGCCAAAGGTATCGCCCTCGGGCGTCCATGGGCGCCAAAGGCGCCCAATGCTCCATCAACACCAAAGGTGCCTTAAGGAAAATTTTGTCCACTCTGCACCCCACAATATCCTTAAACCCAACCTTGACTCTAACACCCACCCCCAACCCTCAGCCTACTCCATACCCTACACCTAATCAAGACTGAATATTGGGACCGAGCTGGTGGGCGAGGGAACATCAGCTATGACTGGTGAGGGACATCAAGAATGATTCACACATTGATGGCTCTTGACAACGTGAAATCAGCTTGCAAGTGGACCCCATCACCACGAGGCCCACTTTCAAGGCTTTTTGGACTTCTGAGGGGCCAAAAATGGGCTCATTTCACCCGTTTGTGCACCCCAAATAGGATGAGGTTTGGAAAAATGCGTTTTTGACCCATTTTTGACCCATCTTTGGTCCCAAAACAACCCATTTTGAAGGCATTTTTGGATTTTTGGAGGACCAAAATGGGCCACCACAAGCTCAAAACGGTCCAAAAACACTTGTTTTAGTGTCGCGCATGGTCTAGGATCATTTTTAAGAAAAGTCATCTTTTTGCCCCTACTAGACCCTGTTGACCCATTTGGGCACCCACCTGTTTGGGCTTGAGCTTGCAGCTTGCCGCAGCCTAGTGGGCCTAGGTATTGGGGTCTAGGCGTGCGTTTGGGCAATTCTTAGGGGTGGAAACCACAAAAAGTGGAGGGTTGCGGGTGGAGTAGGTGCCCTCGGAATCACATTTTGAGCCATGTAGCCAAAGATATGGCCTGTTCTTGGTTTGTGGCTGTCGGCATTTGGAGCTTCTGGGGGCCTTTTTGGGCCGTTTCCGGGACATATCATGGAGTTAGAGGGCCGCAAAGAGCTCGTTGACACGGGGAAGTCAAGCCGCACGTGGAGTGTACGCACCGTTTCCCTTCGTTTGGCCGTTTTGAATGTGTTACAGGGCTGTTTTGGCCCAAAAATGGCTGTTTTTGGCCCTAAACTGCAGTTTTTGAAATTGAGGTCCGCCACTTGCGAATCCCGTTCCCGGCCGCCACCGTTGAGTTTCTCGCTCAAACTTTGTGTGATTGTACTTCACACCCATAGGTATCATCCACCAAAATTTCAGCCGAATCTGAAGCACCACGACGGAGTTCTGATTTTCCCCCATTTCGCGCGTGCTGCTTGCTTGCTGCTTGCTTGCTTGCTTGCTTGCTTGCTTGCTGCTAAACCTGGTAGGCACCCTAGACACTAAAAAGGGTTATAAAACCAAGACTGGTTCCACCAGCTCGGTGACCCTAACCCTACCCCTCACCCTAGCCCTAACCCTATCCCTAGCTCTCACCATAGGCTAGGGTTAGAGTGAGTGTTGGGGTCCAAATGGAGAGAAATGCTGTGGCAAAAGCAGCCAGGAATGAAATTCGGGGGATTTTGTTCAGCCCAATCAACATGGCTGGCATGGCCAAACCAGTTGGCTGCAAAGGTTAGGGTTAGGTATATGGTGATGGTATGGTTAGAGGGAGGGCAAGGGGAGGTAAGGGGAGCCTGTGCTCCCCCTCCCCCCCCAACACCCCAAATCGCCCCACTTGGACCCACCACCCCAAATCGCCCCACCTGGACCCCCCCCCCCCACCGACCCTCCCTGAGCACCCCCCCCCCCAGCCCCTCCTTGATCCCCCCCCCTCCCCCCCCCCCGCATCTCCCCTCCCTGGACCCCCCCTCCAATCCCCCCCCCCAAGGGGCCTCCAGCCAACAGTTAGTTGGGGGGGGGGGGGATAGTTGGTGTCCAGAACCGAGGGGTCGCCCCCCCTGGGGGTGATGGACTCCCATGCTTCGGTGTGGCCCCTCGAGTTGGCTGAGTGTGGTGGGTGGTAGGGAACCCCCCTGTTACAAGAAAAGCCTTTGCAACTGGGTTTGTGCACCAGTTCCTTCCCACACAGGCACTTTCTGCCAGCCCATCCGAACCACTAGATGACCCAGTGGGTGCTGCTAGTATGGCCTCAACCCCACCCTCTGAACCCCCGAGCCCCCCCGACCCACCCCCAGCCCAATCCTTGTCTGCACTTGTGCCCTCTTCCCAGTTGAACTCAGGCTGCCCACTGAGTAAAAGAGGGGTCTGCGTCGCTTCAAAGCCCCGCCCTTGGTAAAATGGGGGTCCAGCGCACCCCTCCACCTTTGGCAATGGAAGTACCAGGGCTGCAGGAGTGCCTGAAGGGGGTAGTGGCAGTTGCAGGTGGTTTCCATTGGCACTCGTGGCACCTGCATGTGTGTGTGTGTGTGTGTGTGTGTGTGTGTGTGTGTGTGTGTGTGTGTGTGTGTGTGTGTGTGTGTGTGTGTGTGTGTGTGTCTGTGTGTGTGTTGGTAGTGGATGAAATTGGTGGAGACTCGGTTTGATTGCTTTTTCATGTGTTTCAGCCCGTTGTGCATGAATACTGCAAAGCAGGAGTGCGTGTGCATGGAATTTTTGAAAACTATTAGAAAAGGACACCTTAATGCGGTTCCGGCTGGGCTGTGACTCACAAACGATGATGGCTGGTATTCAGTTCGGGCTGCCTCCAGTACAGGTGTTACAAACAGCGTCAGGCTTTGCTATGAGAATGACTCAATCATGCATGATCCCGCACAATTCTCACACGCATTGTCTGTCTGCCCGGAAAAGTGCCCCCACAACTCGGTAAGCGCCTACTGGAGTGCACAGGCAGGTGATTGGACAAGGGCGAGCTTAGTACACACTGGTATCCGGGAATGGAAGAAACCCGAGGACATGTATACTCCCGCATGCACCCCCCACCTGCATCCACACAAACAAGTGTTGCTGGCTTGAGGGTGTCTTTGGCACCAGATGTGCCTCACCACCACCAGACAAAGCCTTAACTGACGAACCAACCGCCAAGGGAGCGTGCTTGGGTGTTGCAGCAAGGAAAGACGACCCATTGTGATGGTGCTTGGCCAGTCAGGCAAAGAAACAGAATCTCCCTCTTTTAACGCGATATGCGCCTGCATCCGCTTTGGAGAAACAAAGTCTGGGTTCTTGGGAATTGTGCAGCCACCCACTGCCCGCAACGAGACCTGGTAAGCAACCAGCCTTTCTGGGACACCCCCCATCATTCACAGCGTCCTCCAGCCACCATCTGGATTCGTCAGTACCTATCGATTCGTGGCCCTGCATTCTGTTGATTGTTGTTGCTCCTGCATCACAAATCTGTGGTCATTGAATGGTCTGCATGTCGTTTACCAGGGGCCACAAAGACAGCCCTGAGTGGGATCGATGCCCTGCCGTTCAAGACCCTTGTTCCGTTGCCTGCACGTTTTCACAGGTGATGGGGTGCACGTCGCGTCTTCGCTGGAGGCGGCCCTGCACACGAGCGCCAATCTGCCCGTCATTGACAAAGTGTTCGTGATCGGGGGTGGGCAGCTGTACCGCGAGTGCCTCGAGCGGTATTGGCGCCTGTGCCACTACGTGTACATAACCCGGATCGAGGCCGACTGCAACGCGGACACATTTTTCCCGGACACCCTCGAAACCCCCCAATCGCCGTTCCGTGTGGAAACGGAGTCGGAGGTGCAGGAGGAGAAGGGCATGCGGTACCGCTTTTGCAAGTATATGCAGAAGAATGAGGTGTGTACGTGTGCGCGCGTGTGTGTGCATGTGCATGTGTAGGTGTATGTGTAGGTGTATGTGTAGGTGTATGTGTAGGTGTATGTGTAGGTGTAGACAAGCCGTGGACAATCTCAGGCAGGGGCCCACAGCACTGCGGCAGGGTGGGAACCACCCACTCCGTCGCGGTGGCCCGTGACACCAGTAGACGGCTTGATACCTGATCTATGTCTATGTCTAGGTCTATGTGGTGTGTGTGTGTGTGTGTGTGTGTGTGTGTGTGTGTATGTGTATGTGTATGTGTATGTGTATGTGTATGTGTATGTGTATGTGTATGTGTATGTGTATGTGTATGTGTATGTGTATGTGTATGTGTATGTGTATGTGTGGTTGTGGTGTGATGCCACTCGACACGATTTTGGATGCTAGCAGGCGGTGTGCTCTTATTGAACCGGCTATCCCTGGCGTAGCCTGTAGCCTGACCTGCACTGGTGTAGCATGACAAGCCATGTGACATTGCACCGGACCGGAGGCGTGTATGCAAAACGTTTGACATCAGTTGATCGCATTACCAGTCTCAGCAGGCCCTTACAACTGACCTCAGAGTTTCAAACTCTCCACAAAGTTGCAGTGTGACCCCCTAACTTCATCTCAGCTTGGGAAGTGGTGACAAACATTTCGGAGGGTGGGCTCGTTCTGCACAGAGCGTACTGCCAACATGTTCCAACATGTTCCACAGAAAGGCGCCCAGTCGCACAATTTTGTTGTTTGCGGCATGATGAGGCAAAATATACTTAGACCAAGGCTTTGTTGCTCTGTTCCTGTGTTTTGCGCGCAGGTGTGCGGGGGGCACGGGGTACAGTCCCGAGGGCTGAGCCGGAGGCCACACCTCTGGTGAGTGTTCGCCAGGGAGGGGCTGTGGTAGGGGGAGGGGGGGAGGGGAAGGGAGAGGGAAAGGGGGCGGGGGAGGGGGAGGGAGGGAGAGGGATGTCAGTGTAGCTGATAGTGTATGGGCAATCATTAGTATTACGCCATCCGTCCGTGTAGGTGTACCCTGTCCGGCTCGCAGGTGTGGCCCTGGACCCCCTAGCGCCCAGCATAGCCTGCCATTTCCTGCCCCATGTGGGACTTGAACCGGGACCGTTGATGGGGAGTCCTGCTGCACAGCCACTGACACGCGCGCCTCTGTTGGACTGGGGTGAGGTCAGGTGAGGGTTTTCTGGGGATATCCGGGAGCCCTTCACCTGATTCATCGTCGGCCCTCCATATTCACATCCAGTCCTTCTTCTGTGCTCAGGAAGAGACACAGTATTTGGATTTGATCCGCCGCATCATTCAGACGGGCAACCAAAAGGGGGATCGCACTGGGACCGGCACCCTCTCTATGTTCGGGGCCCAAATGCGGTTTAATCTGCGGGACGGCTGCTTCCCGCTGCTGACCTCGAAGCGAGTGTTCTGGCGTGGCGTTGCAGAAGAACTGCTGTGGTTCGTCAAAGGGGACACCAACGCGAACCATTTGAAAGAGAAGGTGCGCATTTGTGGCCATTGGTGACCGTTTGGGTTGCGTGCCGTGCCACTGCAGCAGGGGCCGGGAGAGTTGGTGGCGGTCACGGGTGGGCCGTCTCCTCGGTTTGGGTACGCGACCCCCCCCCCCCCCCCCTCCGGGCCCTCCGGGCCCACTTAGTTACCAAGGGTCAATGGCTACCGGCCATACATATGGTGGCGCCGAAGGCGCCCGAAAATTTTTTTCATTCCCCTTGCCAACATAGCATCCCTCCCCGCCCAGGCGGTGGAGCACCCCAACGCTATACTTGAACCCAACCTTGACTCTAACACCCACCCCAACCCTCAGCCTGCTCCTAACCCTACACCTAACCCTACCCATGACCCTAACCCTAATCAAGACTGAATATTGGGACCGAGCTGGTGGGGGAGGGAACATCTATGACTGGTGAGGGACATCAAGAATGATTCACACATTTATGGCTCTTGACAAAGTGAAATCAGCTTGCAAGTGGACCTCATCGCCACAAGGCCCACTTTCAAGGCTTTATGGACTTCTGATGGGCCAAAATGCCCCCAAATAGGCTCAAAATGGGCTCATTTCACCCGTTTATGCACCCCAAATGGTCTAGGATGAGGTTTGGAAAAATGCGTTTTTGACCCATTTTTGACCCATTTTTGGTCCCAAAACAGCCCATTTTCAAGACATTTTGGGATTTTTGGAGGACCAAAATGGGCCACCACAAGCTCAAAACAGTCCAAAAACACTTGTTTTAGCTGCGCACATGGTCTAGGATCATTTTTGAGAAAAGTCATCTTTTTGCCCCTATTGGACCCTGTTGACCCATTTGGGCACCCACCTGTTTGGGCTTGAGCTTGTAGCTTGCCGCAGCCTAGTGGGCCTAAGCACGGGGGTCTAGGCATCCGTGTGGGCAGTTCTGAGGGGTGGAAACCACAAAAAGTGGGGGGTTGCGGGTGGAATAGGTGCCCTCGGAATCACATTTTGAGCCATGTAGCCAAAGATATGGCCTATTCTTGGTTTGTGGCTGTCGGCATTTGGAGCTTCTGGGGCCTTTTTGGGCCGTTTCTGGGACATATCATGGAGTTACAGGGCCGCAAAGAGCTCGCTGACACGAGGAAGTCAAGCCGCGCGTGGGGTGTACCCACCGTTTCCCTTCGTTTGGCCGTTTTGAATGTGTTCTAGGGCTTTTTTGGCCCAAAAATGGCTGTTTTTGGCCCTAAACTGCAGTTTTTGAAACTGAGGTCCGCCACTTACGAATTCCGTTCTCGGCCGCCACCATTGAGTTTCTTGCTCAAACTTTGTGTGATTGTACTTCACACCCATAGGTATCATCCACCAAAATTTCAGCCGAATCTGAAGCACCACGACGGAGTTCTGATTTTTACCCATTTCGCGCGTGCTGCTTGCTGCTTGCTTGCTTGCTTGCTTGCTTGCTTGCTGCTGCTAAACCTGGTAGGTCCACCCTAGACACTAAAAAGGGTTATAAAACCAAGACTGGTTCCACCAGCTCGGTGACCCTAACCCTAATCAAGACTTAATATTGGGACCGAGCTGGTGGGGCAGGAAACATCACCTATGATTGGTGAGGGACATCAACAATGATTCACACATTGATGGCTCTTGACAAAGTGAAATCAGCTTGCAAGTGAACCCCTTCACCACAAGGCCCACTTTCAAGACTTTTTGGACTGGGGGCCAAAATACCCCCAAAATGGGCTCAAAATGGGCTCATTTCACCCGTTTGTGCACCCCAAATGGTCTAGGATGATTTTTGGAAAAATGCGTTTTTGACCCATTTTTGACCCATTTTTGGTCCCAAATCAGCCCATTTCCAAGGCATTTTGGGATTTTCGGAGTACCAAAACGGGCCACCACAAGCTCAAAACAGTCCAAAAACACTTGTTTTGGCGTCGCACATGGTCTAGGATCATTTTTGAGAAAAGTCATCTTTTTGCCCCTACTGGACCCTGTTGACCCATTTGGGCACCCACCTGTTTGGGCTTCAGCTTGCAGCTTGCCGCAGCCTAGTGGGCCTAGGCATTGGGGTCTAGGCGTCCCTTTGGGCAATTCTGAGGGGTGGAAACCACAAAAAGTGGGGGGTTGCGGGTGGAATAGGTGCCCTCGGAATCGCATTTTGAGCCATGTAGCCAAAGATATGGCCTGTTCTTGGTTTGTGGCTGTCGGCATTTGGAGCTTCTGGGGGCCTTTTTAGGCCGTTTCCTGGACATATCATGAAGTTAGAGGGCGGCAAAGAGCTCGTTGACACGGGGAAGTCAAGCCGCACATGCAGTGTACCCACCGTTTCCCTTCGTTTGGCCGTTTTGAATGTGTTCTAGGGCTTTTTTGGCCGAAAAATGGCTGTTTTTGCCCTAAACTGCAGTTTTTGAAACTGAGGTCCGCCACTTGCGAATCCCGTTCCCGGCCACCACTGTCAAGTTTCCTGCTCAAACTTTGTGTGATTGTACTTCACACCCATAGGTATCATCCACCAAAATTTCACTCAAATCCAAAGCACCACGACGGAGTTCCGATTTTTTCCCATTTCGCGCGTGCTGCTTGCTTGTTGCTTGCTGCTTGCTGCTTGCTTGCTGCTTGCTTGCTGCTTGCTTGCTAAACCTGGTAGGTCCACCCTAGACACTAAAAAGGGTTATAAAACCAAGACTGGTTCCACCAGCTCGGTGACCCTAATCAAGACTGAATATTGGGACCGAGCTGGTGGGGTAGTGCCTATGCTTCTGTGCGTACTAGGGTGGAGGAAAGTCAATTGGTTGGGGGATGGCGATTGAGGGTTGCATGCATGTTGCCGCGATCCCATTATTGCACAAATTGCACTGTCTGTCTTGTATTCCCCTCCCCTTTTATGTGTTTGCAAATGGCTTTCGCTTCACCGCGATCCCATTCATTTTCGACTGCATGAGTTCCAACATTTGCTCTTGTGCGTGATAGGTAGATAGAGAAGTTAAAAAGTCCGCCTTGTGTCATTGTGTGTTCGGTGTTCCCCTAACCACCAGATATGTGCTCCCGTGCGTCAGGTAGGTTAATGATGTTGCATGTATGTCATTGATTGACTGTAGGTTAATGATGGCGATTGAGGGTTGCATGCATGTGGTTGTGTGTTCCGTAATCCCTCCCCTCTTTTTGCCTTGGCAATTGGATTTTGCTTCACCGCGATCCCATTATTGCATGAATGTCACTGAATGTTTTGTCTTCCCCTCCCTCCTTTTGAGTTTGCAAATGGCTTTCGCTTCACCGCGATCCCATTATTGCACGAATTGCAATGTTTGGTTTGTATCCCCCTCCCCTTTTATGTGTTTGCAAATGGCTTTCGCTTCACCGCGATCCCATTCATTTTTGACTGCATGAGTTCCAACATTTGCTCTTGTGCGTGATAGGTAGATAGAGAAGTTAAAAAGTCCGCCTTGTGTCATTGTGTGTTCAGTGTTCCCCTAACCACTAGATATCTGCTTCCGTGCGTCGGGTAGGTTAATGATGTTGCATGTATGTCATTGATTGACTGTAGGTTAATGATGGCGATTGAGGGTTGCATGCATGTGGTTGTGTGTTCTGTATTCTCCTCCCCTCATTTTGCATTGGCAATTGGCTTTCGCTTCACCGCGATCCCATTATTGCATGAATGTCACAATGTCACAATGGTCTAGGATGAGGTTTGGAAAAATGCGTTTTTGACCCATTTTTGACCCATTTTTGGTCCCAAAACAGCCCAGTTTCAAGGCATTTTGGGATTTTCGGAGTACCAAAACGGGCCACCACAAGCTCAAAACAGTCCAAAAACACTTGTTTTGGCGTCGCACATGGTCTAGGATCATTTTTGAGAAAAGTCATCTTTTTGCCCCTACTGGACCCTGTTGACCCATTTGGGCACCCACCTGTTTGGGCTTGAGCTTGCAGCTAGGCGTCCGTTTGGGCAATTCTGAGGGGTGGAAACCACAAAAAGTGGGGGGTTGCGGGTGGAATAGGTGCCCTTGGAATCGCATTTTGAGCCATGTAGCCAAAGATATGGCCTATTCTTGGTTTGTGGCTGTCGGCATTTGGAGCTTCTGGGGGCCTTTTTAGGCCGTTTCCTGGACATATCATGGAGTTAGAGGGCGGCAAAGAGCTCGTTGACACGGGGAAGTCAAGCCGCACATGCAGTGTAGCCACCGTTTCCCTTCGTTTGGCCGTTTTGAATGTGTTCTAGGGCTTTTTTGGCCGAAAAATGGCTGTTTTGGCCCTAAACTGCAGTTTTTGAAACTGAGGTCCGCCACTTGCGAATCCCGTTCCCGGCCACCACTGTCAAGTTTCCTGCTCAAACTTTGTGTGATTGTACTTCACACCCATAGGTATCATCCACCAAAATTTCACTCAAATCCAAAGCACCACGACGGAGTTCTGATTTTTCCCCATTTCGCGCGTGCTGCTTGCTTGTTGCTTGCTGCTTGCTGCTTGCTGCTTGCTTGCTGCTTGCTTGCTAAACCTGGTAGGTCCACCCTAGACACTAAAAAGGGTTATAAAACCAAGACTGGTTCCACCAGCTCGGTGACCCTACCCCTAACCCTAGCTCTAGCTCTCACCCATGAGGGAGGGCAAGGGGAGGTAACGGGAGCCTATGCCCCCCCCCCCCACTACCCCAAATTGCCCCACCTGGACCCCCCCCCCCCAACCGACCCTCCCGACCCCCCCCCATCGCCCCTCCCTGAACCCCCCCCCCATCGCCCCTCCCTGAACCCCCCCCCCATCGCCCCTCCCTGAACCCCCCCCAAATGCCCCCCCCCCCCCCCCCCCCCCCCCCTAGGGGCCTTCGGCCCACTTCTACTGGGGGGGGAGTCGCGTCTAAAAGCGAGGGGACGGCCCACCCGTGGTGGCGGTGGGTTGGCCAGCCCCCCTGGACACGCCCCCCACCCCCCCCCCCCATTGCTCGGCAATATAATGCACACTGAACAATTTTTTTGGAGACCCTTGATTCACAAAAAACAAATTCTTTCTGATACACGTTGATACGCAAAGCGCATTTGATGCACAAAACAAATCACAATGTCACGGGCCACAATGTCAAATGCAGCGGGTGTATGGACTGCCAACTTGGGTCCTGCTGTTACCAGGGGACGGAGCGTCGTCAATACCCAGCTCCTTGTTTTTGCTTCGTGTTTGTGCTGCACGTGTGCCTCGTGCGTACGTTTGTCTGTCTTTGTGTGCATTCTGCGTTCCGAGGGGTGTGCGTTACATATCTTTGCTGCATGCCGCCAGCGGTCAGTGTGCTTTGCGTGTGCTTCATGTGTGTGCTGGATGTCTTGTTTGTGCTCCGCGTGTGCTTTACGCAGAACATTCACATTTGGGATGGCAACGGCTCACGGCAGTTCTTGGACAATTTGGGGCTCACCGATCGGGAGGAGGGCGATCTGGGGCCCGTGTACGGCTTCCAGTGGCGCCACTTCGGGGCAGAATATAAAGACATGCACACGGATTACACAGGCCAAGGTATGCTCCTGAGCAACACAGTGGTGGACTGTACTCGAACAGTCTTCGAGAATGGTACAAAGATCGCTTTGGATTTTTCATTTTAAGTAGTAGTCATTCGCAATGGTTAAGTTTTTGCTATTTCATGCATGTATCATGCACAACACAACCTCATTGTCATATTATTCGGATCTCAAGGGCTTGGTACCGTGAAATGGTGTGGAATGGAAGAATAGACACTCAAAATTTGCAGGTCCAATGCCGGACGGACGAAGACAGGTCTATGATGGAGTCTCGTCTGAGCTCAGGGTATGTTGAAACCATTTAGCAGTGGGGCGCTGACGGCATGGAAGCAACAAAAAAAAATCAGCTTGCACTTCTTGGTTACGCCGCATGCTGCTTCAATGTTCGGATATGGGGTACATCCACTCTCCACTGCTACTGAGCAGTCGCATCAAGCCGAAAAAGAAATGCAAGTGCAAGCATGCGATGAAGAGGCTGAGCAATGAATAGTACGTTGGGTGCAGAACTGACATGTATTGCCACTCCAGAGGTCCTGAGAGGCATCCCCCTGAAACGATTTGTCTGGGGGCTGGGCCGTGGTGGATGATTTGTGAATAAAACAAGCACGTGGGATACAGAATTGGGGAAGCGGATGTGCCCCCCCGCCCGCCCAGCCCGTAAGTAACGTCTAATGGAGTCGTAATAGCATACCCCAACCTCCCCAGGTGACACTTGATGATCCCCAACCCCTGCGGGGTGCTTCCCCTACGACGCCTGCGACAAACTGGAAGAGAAATCTACCCGTATTAGGAATGGAGATCCTTTTGGTGAGTTGTCACTGAATTTGATTCTCTATTTGGATGCTTATGGGCCCTACAGTGGTCAATGTTGAAATTTGTTCTTGGATATTGCTTTTACAAGAACGTTTGCACATGAAACGCATCATGGTGGTGGTGAGACACTTCAATTTGTGGGGCTTGCTGGAAGACAATGCAGACCCAGAGTCGGAACAGTAGTGAGCAGTAGCAACATTGTGTCACGCGCCTTACATCAACAATATGGCACCTCTTGCGAAGACCATGGGGGAAGGCCCAAGAGAAAAAGGAGGACAAACACAAAGGGTTTGGCGGTGGGCACATTTGGATGCGCAAGAGCACCCTCTTGGGCCCTGTGCTCCACTGCCCACATTTGTTGTGGAGAGCACAACGTCACGGTTCTGGGATTCCCTGTGTGAGAAGCCTGGCGCCGGCAGGGGTTGCACGCCAGGGGGCAATATACTGCAATGCTGACCAGTGGGACGGACATTTCAATCCGACTTGCCCCTCCTCCCTCCTCCTGTCCATTCCCAGTCGTACACGGTAAGGCCAATGGTCGTTTGTGTGCCATTTGATGTGCGATGTCTGCAAGACCGCGGATGGCACAATTTCATGGGCAACCCTTTAGTGTGAAGAGCAGTATTGGGGCTCTGCTGCTTCTTGTCCAGGGAGTCCAAGAGTGAGATTCCCTGCCACATTTCGCCCAATGAGCCCGCCATAGTCTCTCCTCTGAGAGACTGATGGCGTCAGAAGATCAACGCGCGCTTTTCTGTTCTTTCCTTGATTTTACGCTGCAATTGGAATATCGCATTTTCGTCACATTTTTTCGCAATCCCTCCCTCCCTGGCCCTCAGTAGAAGTGTAAGTGAGGGCCGTGTGATGCACGTCGCTGTGGCATGAGAGTCCCAAGAGGTGCCGTGCCATCGTGTCTGAGCTGGCGGACGCTCGTGAAAAGTCTAGTCTGGTTTTAGTCTGAGCTGTGTTCAGTGGGTTATGGGGCCATCGCACATCTTTTGATGGCCCTGCCTTGGCTGCAGGCGGCAGGTTCCCCAACTTCTCAACCACCCCTCGTTCCCATGGCGTCACACATGCCAGGCCACGGGTGTGTGCGGCGCCTGCGTCCCCAGGTACGCCGAAGCCGGTGGTTGGCCGTGTCCCAGACCTGCCCAATACCGGGCGGGTGTGCCCTTTGCCACTGAGAAACACCTGCTCCTGTCACACCCGGGACTCAGTAACAAGAAGCTGCACCCGGTACGCACCTCCGTAACACCGGGCTCTCGACAGCACGTCTGCATTGCTGCGGATGTCCGCTCGCTTCTGCCTGGGCCTCTTGGGGTGCAGCTGCTTGATGACACCTGGACCAAGAGGTTGGGCTGATCCCGAAAGAAACTCAGTGGTCTGGACACTGGGAGCAAGTCTGAACCAGACACAATGCCCACAGTGGTCGAGACACCTCCGTGAAGGCAGTGTGACAATCGATGCAAAACGTGCTTTGCAATGGATGGAGAGACCTCCGCCAGAAACCTCCCGCATCTTTGAACAGCTGAAACAGAAATCTGGCGTCTGCTACACGCCGCCATGCGCTGGGGCGCCAAGCGACCGCGATTGGACGGAAAACGGACGGCGTTTGGGTGGTCCCCGACGGCCCTTGTACGGAAAGGGACCGCCCGGGGCGGGGGGGGGGGGGGGTGGGAAGGGGACAGCCCAGGGATGACATGGACTGCGGACGTGTTGGTGAGTGCGGGCAAGTCCCTATGGGGCCCAGGCTACGACTGCCGAACCGCATGGCCTCTGTGTGCGCGCTGACCGGGACGGGGGTGTGGGCTGGGGCACTGGCCAGGGCCCAGAGCGCAGGCGCACCGCTCCGCCGTGTCTCAGGCATCGATCAGCTGCAGCAGGTCATCAATACCCTGCGGACCAACCCCAACGACCGGCGCATCCTGATGTCCGCGTGGAATCCCGTGGCCATGCCTCTGATGGCCCTGCCCCCGTGCCACTGCTTCTGCCAGTTCTACGTCGCCGATGGGGAGCTCTCGTGCCAAATGTACCAGCGCTCGTGCGACATGGGCTTGGGCGTCCCCTTCAACATCGCCAGCTACGCCCTCCTGACGCGGCTGATCGCGCAGGTCTGGCGTGCGCCCATTTCATCGGCCTCTCGTTGTGCCCTTGCCCGATGCCTCGGCACAACCTACGCCCTCAGCCATGCCTCCTCGTTTGTGGCTCTGAGGGGATGTGCATGTGGGGATGGGAGAGAGAGAGAGAGAGTGTGTGTGTGTGTGTGTGTGTGTGTTTTGGGGGTGTGAGAGTGGAATGTCTCTCGCGTTGCTCACAATTGCCAGATATGTATGCATGTGCATCTACACGCGAATACATGTACGCACGTACATGTATACACGTACACATGTCGCGTGTATACGTATATATACGCGTATACGTATACGCGACGTACACGCGGCGTACACGCGCATAGGTATACACGCACATGGCAGTCTACGCATAGGTAGGGAGTCAGTGTATACACGTGTAGGTATGCATGCATACATATAGACACTGTGCACAATTTGTAGACACTGTGCACATGTCCGTTTCCCCGAGTATGGCCTGCAGACACTGTGCATACATGTAGAGTATACAGTACGTATACGCGTATCCATTCGTATATGTACAGCCCTCACAACTCCAGCGTTCTGCCCTCGTGGGGTCCACACCCCTGCCGGCGCTGACAGGCTGACATGGAGGGCGGGATTGGGCGCCCTAGTGCCCAGGGCAGCTGGGTGTTGCTTTCTTGCGGTGTTTCCAACCTGGGGGCATTGATCAGCAGCTGCACGACCACCAATCCGTGTACCTTCGTGGGATGGCGGAGGACTGGAAGGCGAATTGTACCATCAAAATTTAGGGGAGGTCTGCCGGCTTAACACACTCGGTTGTGCGCTGTGGTCCCGCATGCCGGAAGGGGATCGCCTGCAGGGAATGATGCTCATGGTACGCCGCATCACGGAGATCGCCCGTGCACTCTACCTCTGCCTCTGCGTTCACCCGCAGCCGGTGCCTGCGGCCACAGGCACAATTCCTGAAAATGCTGTGCTCCACTGATGTGTAACACTTGGTGATACGCAGCCCCCGGGCCCTGTGTTACATCTCCCACATCGGTGGTGGTGGTGAGCACCCTCCAAACTTCACTGAAGCCTTTATGAGCCCCCCCCCCCCCCACGACCCCTCACCATTGCCCCCCCCCCCCCCGCCCCCATAGGTACCCCCAGTAGACATTCATTCCGACGCACCATCATTCCAAGGAGGGGGAAGGACTGAAAGAGCACGTGCCCAGTGGTATGGCGGCGCTGGGTGAGGGCATGGGGACGATACCGAATGGGCCTGGCAGAAGGAAGGCACGACAGAACAGCGGAGGTGACAGTAATGAGGGACACAACGCTGCTCAGCAACAACGGGCCAGAGAGCCCCTGGACAGTAGGTCAGAGGGGCGTGTCCTCATCCCACGATGCCCCGCTTGGAGAGGGCCATGCAGTGCCCCCACGGGCCATTTTGCCAACCCCCCAAATCGGCGGCCCATTTTTGCTGATTTGCTCTGCCCACTTGTTCGGATTTCTGGGATATGCTGATGAGAAAAACAGGTGAAATGCTCTGAGATGTGCATCATTCAATTGGGGTCATTCATAGAATTCACAGAATTCATGTTCTTTTTGTGCCCACTGTTCAGATTGACGCCATGACGTGTTTCTACTGCCCACAAAGTTTGTGGGGCAACAGGTCCTCCTTCCTTCCATCCTTCCTTTCGTCAAGCTCTGGCCGATGTTCCTTAGTGCCAGGGGTCGGGCCTGGAGGGTTTCCCGATGCGGACCCCGTTATCATTTGCAGGTCTGTGGGCTGCAGGCCGGGGAGCTGATCCACACGCTGGGGGATGCCCACGTGTACAGTAACCACGTGAACCCGCTGCTGGAGCAGCTGCAGCGGTCGCCCCAACCATTCCCGACGCTGCACATCAAGCGGGACACCACCAATATCGAAGATTTTGTGTTCGATGACTTCGTGATTCATGACTACAACCCCCTGCCCACGATCAAAATGGAGATGGCGGTGTGAGGGCCTGCGGCATCTGGGGGCTTAATGGTGTTGGCGTGGGGAAGCCCCCGTGCGGGCACCTGGGCCGCAGGTGTTTGCACTTACATTCGCCTGTACATTACGTCTTTCCGCCTCCCAAGTCTTCGCCCCCGGGACCTGGATAAGCCTTGGGCTTGACAGCCGACGCGAGGACAGGAGATGCGAGCAACGAGTGCCAGAATGCATTGGGGAACGGAGATCAAATTTTTGTCCGTCAAAATGTTCGTCAATTTAAAGAAGTGCCTCAATCATATCCGATGTATATTCAGTCGTGGTGGGCAATTGATTGCGTGTGGGCGTGCGCCATGCAAGCGCTGTGCGGCTATTCGCCGTGCACGCCCTGAGAGCGCCCCGCAGGCACTCCACCCGCGCTCTGCGGTAATCTGGCGGTTCTTTGACCCGGTTCGTGAGAAATCGAACGCTCGGCCCTCAAAGCCCCCCCAAATAGTGTTCCTTCAGAGCACCAGAACGAGTCATGTACCGGCAGCATTTGACTCGCTGTCGCACTTTTTTTGAGGATTTCCGTGGACTCTGACAACTTTTCAGGGGCCCAGGGCTGGGGGGGATGTGGTTCGGGGATGCCAGACCCACGCGCCGTGCGCACGCCGTGCGGCACCACCCGCTTTGACTTGGTCCCGCCATTCTGAGTCCTCGAAGTACACAATCCAAATCGCTGACATTTCGAACAATCGCACTTGGGGCCCGCGATACTGGGGCATTTCCGGGCCTCGGCACGGCCTCGAGTTGCGGCGGACTTTGCAGTGCCTCGGGCCTGCCCCCGTCATCAGTCATACAGAGGCTCGTGCATTTCTGCAGCCCATCCCCACGCCACACGCCGGACCTTGACCAGCGACGGACGTGCGTGTGGCAGGCCCGCCCTTTCCAGTTTGCCTCTCAGTCATGCCTCTGGCCACGTGTTCATCAACGCATGGCCAATGGCCCGGACATGCCCCGGAACAGAGTACATATGGCGCGCGTGCATTGCAGGAGATTGTTGACAGTCGGCGGCTGTTGGTCAGGGACAAGGGTGCGGGAAGGGGTTGGACCATTTTGAATCGTGGGTGTTGGTGACCCAGATTTTTTTGTGCTCAGTTATGGAACACCCTTTTCTTGGGGGGGGGGTGGATGGTGGGGGGGGGATGAGGGTTCAACGGCACACTACAGCCCACGTGGGGCAAGCGTGCAGGTAAAGGCGGACAGAGGTTTACAGGAAGGGGTTCGTCCACCGTTCCCTGTTGGATGCCCCTTACTGTGACCATAGCCCGCATCTGTGGGTTTTCCAGGAAGCAACACCCAGACGTCCCTGGTTTCGCCACGAGACGAAGCCTCAGAGAAATGTGCTGGCACACAAACGGTGCAATCTTGACACACCACAACCAAAACAGCAGTGTTGCAACCGCATGCGCTGCATGCCATTTCCATGCACCATCCAGGCCACCATCCAGGCCACCATCCAGGCGGAATATCCTGGGTTTAGGTTGAACCGTCTCTTGCGCCAGTTTCTTGGCTCCCGTGACTCCCATAGGGAGGCGGTCAATAACTGCCATACATCAGTGTATATGTGTATGGCATATGGCATAAATGCACCTGTATGGCGCGTAAATGGTGCTATACAGTATGCATACTGTGGTGAGGTCCATGCTTAATGTGGCTTCACATGTAACTAGGGGGTCAACCACCCAGAAACTGAGTGGTAGGGAGCACACACAAGAGGAGGGTTGGGAAATGGCATGGAGGTGTGTAAGAGCGGGCAAGTCTGTACACCAGGCTGCGGTGATACCTTTGGGGGACAGTTTTTCAGGTAGTGCCGAGGTCAAATATGATGTTCCCTGCCAAAAGGCGTGAGCTTTTAACCAACAAATGACACATACCACATGGTAGCAACGAGGACAATGGTGAATTTTGTGGCGTATGTAGGTCGCTGTGAGTTCTGACGTGTGTGATGTGGCACCGTATGCGCCTTGGATTGCGGGGTGTGCCGCATGTGCCACTGTTTTCCTTGTTTTGGCCACACAGGCACAGACAACAACTGAGCTCCCCATGATGGATATCACGGTACACTAGCCACCGGTGCCCTTGTAAAAATCAAAGACAGATAACTGGAATGCTCCTTGCCGGGAGTCTTGTTTCAACTTTCACTCATCACAAACGCGTGTCCACGCGCGCGCGCATGACGATGACACAGTGCTCAGTGCTCAGAAATGGCTATATATGCCGATGTGGAACACGTTGCGCTTTAGCCGTTTAGTCTACTCCAAGGTGGCAGAAATGAAGCTGCGAATATTCTATACCATTCTTTGTCTGAAAAAGGGCTTTGATATGCGGTTTTCTCAACATAATATGGCCTCCAAGTCCTCAAGGAGCCGCGAGAGCATACACCCCGAAGGGGACCACGCCTCTGGTGAAACGTTCCCAGATCCTGGGATTGATGAGCGGTAGCAAGTAACGCTCACGGGGGGGTCGCCGGGCCCGGGTCCTTTACGCCTCACCCCCCCCCTCCCCCCCCCCCCACCCTAGAAATTGGCACCAAAATGCCGGACCATCGGCGCCAAAGGCGCCGAAAGCAAATTTTGCCTGATGTGGCAAAGGGCAAAAAATTGTGTTTTCACCCTATGTGTCTATACTAAATATACTCTGAATTTTCAGGAGAAATCAATACTGGTCAAAAATGGGTATTTTTTCAGTCCGCCCAACATAATTATCCCACCTCTAAGCAGAGGCTATCAGAGATGGCCACTACCCTAGTTGGTGGGACACCAGAATGACAAACAGAGGGCCCTAGGTTCAGTTCCCAGTGGTAGCTACTCTACTCACTTACGAGGGGCTTGAAGGTGGTTTTTCCATTTTTTTCCCCACAGCTTACCAAGAGTCTACTATGCAAAGGCAGGTGACATGCAGCCAATTCTGATTTTGTCCCCTTTGTTGGGGACCGGGACCCCGAGAACGCAGGGCTTACGTAGCATTCCCGCCCACTTGTGGGCCCCCGAGAAGGCAGGGGTGAGGGAGCCAATTCCGATTTTGTCCCCATTAAACCCCCTTAAATAAAAGTACCACCTACCACCACCCCCCCCCTGTTGCAACATTTTTTGCCCCTATATCTGCAACTCTAAGTCATCAGCGCGATGAGAAGGCCATTTCAAGGCATATATGTAGGGGTCCGGAGCCCCCCCCCCCCCTCTAGTTGGCCAACCCCCCACCAGGCCCAGCCTCCCCACCAGACCCACCCCCCCCCCTCCCCCCCCCCTCCCTGAAAGTGGCACGGAAGCAGGAAGGAGTCGGCGTATGGCCCGTTGCTGCGACCCCCCCGTGGTAACGCTTGAGCGCATTCTGCAGGGCCAGATCCACAAAGTGGTTCCAGTGTAGGTCCCGAGCAGGGCAAGGGCAGACCTTCTCCATCTGCACACGGAACTGGGCATAGGAGGGAGGATGCACTCCTTCCAGGAGGTCGGCCACTGCTTAGTGCAAGTGGCACAAGCGCCTCCAAATGGTTGCCTTAGTGCAAGTGGCACAAGCGCCTCCAAATGGTTGCCTTAGTGCAAGTGGCACAAGTGCCTCCAAATGGTTACCTGCTTGGACGGGTGCTGCGGGTGCGGCTGCATACACCAAAGTCAAAGAGGTCTTTGAGCGGTGGACATGCCACCACTTCGCATCCTTGGCTCCCGCTACCCAGCCTGTTGGTGTGGGGCGGTACATGCAAGGAGTGTGGCACTTTGTGCAGCAATTTACTTTTGTGTATTTCAGTGGTGGAGCTCAACACTTCACACAGCAGTCATACGGGCCGTAGAGTTTAGGAGGTCTCTCTGGGGTACTACACCATGCCACCCTTGTGAGTCGAACTTGGTACACCCCGGTGGGGTACTTGAAGACCACACATGCGGGGAGCGACACTGAGAGCCAGAGGGGGTCCCTGTAGGACACCAACCGACTCTCGCTGGGCCTGGCGTGGGTGGGTGTGTGGCGCTTTGACAAGCTGCTAGAAACTGCAATGTAATGGAGCCTGCTGGGTGACTGCTGCCGCCCGGACGGGTGATGGGGCCCCATACTTACTGCCTCGTCCCAGGACACAAACCGAAGTGTGTACCATTTCAAGCAACATTCCCCGGTTTTCCCCCTTTGAGGCCAGTGACCAAACATCATCAGCAGGAAATGCCCTCAAGAGGTCTCAACAGCTACAGAGGTATGGCGTACTGCTAGCTACGGCATAATTGGCACAAAGACATCAGAGTTTGGGTCTTTCGAAGGTGGAGTAGAGTAGTTTTGCACGACACTTCTTTAGTGTTTTGGAGGTGGGGCAAAGCATTTCGCACGGCACAAGGGGGGGGGGGGTTGGTATGCCCAATAGGGGGGGGTAGCCATAGGGGTCAAGTAGGCCGGG
Source organism: Eutreptiella sp. 'Long Island Sound 2002' (assembly GCA_964036045.1). Classification (NCBI taxonomy): domain Eukaryota; phylum Euglenozoa; class Euglenophyceae; order Eutreptiales; family Eutreptiaceae; genus Eutreptiella; species Eutreptiella sp. 'Long Island Sound 2002'. The sequence goes on from OZ038392.1 coordinate 35,012,244, forward strand.
GTTTGGGGACCCTCCGGGACGCCTCTGATTTGACGATGGTGATCTGTCGCAACAGTAGTCCCTCCTTGCGCTGAGGGTGCGCTAATGTCTCGTTGACCGCTCTGTGTCCGCCAAGCCTTGCCCTAGCCCCCTTCACCCGACTAGTCCCCGCTTTGGCAACCCCTTTTGTAAACGCAAACCCCCGCAGCCCACAGTGCGCACTTTCGGCTGCTGGTGTGGTAACCCCCACACCCCTCTTCTGTGCCCTCAGGGCCCCTCAGCGCTGTCGTGGGCTGACCCCACGCCTCTGGTCAGTGGTGTATGATGGAAACGGGACAATGCCCCCCCCTCACCCCCAGAACGCACCATCATTACAAAGATGGAGACAACAGGGCACCAGGACAAAAAGAGGTGCCCTTCTCCACCCCCCCTCCACCTGTCCCTCTGCTGCTACCACGCCCCCCCTTCTCTCTCCCCTGCTACATGCGAGAAGCATGGCACTATGCACAGCAATTTACTTTCAGATAATTTTGGCACCGGAGCACGGCACTTTGCAAAGCACACTTTGTGTATTACGTTGATGGGGCAAAGCACTACACATAGCAAGTTTCAGGTGTTTCTTTGGTGGGGCAGAGCACTGCGCACAGCACTGTTTTTGTGTTTCGCAGTTGGGCAAGGCACTGCGCACAACATAGGAGAGGGAGGAGAAGGGGATAGGTGCCGACAACTATGCCACCCCTTCCTCGGGTGGGGGAAGCCTACTGTAGCATTCACGTCGATCACGGGTAAAGCTACTCGTCGTCTGGGATGAAGGCCATGTACCTCAAGCCCCCATCCTAGCGTCGGGACCAGTCTTGCTTGATGACGAGTTGTCGGAGACGATTGCCCCCCCCCCCTCCCCCACCCCACCCCATATGTCCGTCACTGGCTAGTTCCCGAAGAAAAAAAACGTGCGTGTCATATTGCACAAGACTGCGCAACTGTGAGACCTCGTCGGAGCTCATGTGCACCTCCTTTGTTCTGACCCATTGCACTCCTCAGACCTCTGAAAACGTTCCCTCAAGGCACTCTTGTGTGCTATGTCCATTGCCAAACTTGTACCCAAACCTGCACCCAAACGTGGAAAGCAGCCTGCAGCAAAGCCCTCTGCAGCCAGTTCGTCCATCCCTGTCGCTGA